>CP106733.1:133673663-134273663 GCA_025506655.1 Gossypium rotundifolium
TATTTAATCCATCTCATTAGTTTATCAAAATCTACTACTAGTTACATAAACATACATACAACATATATCATTCACAACCACATTTCAAATTATTTCATTGCAAAATCAACCCTATACATGCCATATAAACCAAAATATATGTTGCGAAAGCTACCAGATTAAATTGGATAGTGTGGCTTGATGTGTTGATCCGATCTCCCGACCTCACGTTAATCTACAAGAACATTAAACAACACAAGTAAGTTTAATGAAGCTTAGTAAGTTCGATGGCGTTAAATATAAATCTTACAGAACATACTATAACACATCAATTTAAATAAATTCATTCAATGTAATTTCCTGTCAATCACAACTTCAATCGATGAATACACTAAGCTCATATCAATACCAATAATAACAATAAGTCTTCCAATATTAATTTCATAATTTCACTTACCAATCTTTACCAAATTTGAGAACGACTTACGAATATAGGTGCATCATATTCATACGAACTTACCTAGGTTAAATTGTAAGATTTGTAGAAGTTTAGGGACTATTATGCTAATTTCCTTTTTTTACGTTTGTCTACGAATTCTTAATCTAAAATATAAGATTATCCATTAATTAGCATATATTTCAGTTTCAATTCAATTCACAATTAATACCCTTAAAATTTTGAAATTACACAATTACCTTAACTTTTACAATTTTTACAATTTAGTCCCTTACCAATTAGTCTATCAAATGAACTATTTTTTCTCAATTGACAATTTATCTAAATATTCTAAGCTATCATACAACCCTTGATCAACATAAATTTAATACCAAACCCTAATATTTATTTTTTCACAATTTAGTCCAAAATTAATATATATTAAAATCACTTAATAAAATCATCATATAACAAAATTAAAGCTCTAAATCCATGTTAATTCATCAAAAACATTCAGTATTCATCAATGGTAACTTTCAAAATCTCCAATAAAATCAAAAACTAATGAAATAGATAGTTAGACCTAATTGTAAAAGTCTTAAAAACATGAAAATTCCAAGAAAAAGGTAAGAATTGAACTCACTTGTAGTAACAACATCAAACTAGCTTATGAAGCCCTCTCTAATGGCTTTTTTAAATTGAAATTAGGGGAAAAAAATGTCTAGAATTTGAAAATCTCACAATTGGCCATGTATTTTATTTTTATCTTAATTTTCCCAAATGACTAATTTGCCCCTAAATCACCTTATTTCATGATTTTTTCTCTGCTTATGCCGCCTCAACTGGCTAATTTACCAAAAAATACCAAAATAATAAAAAAAATTATGAAAAATGGCCAAAATCTATATTATTTACGGAAAAGGGCCATTTCCCCACAAAACGCGTCCACGTCAGCGCGTTTTGTGGGGATGCAGCTGGTAAGCGTGCTCTTGAGGGAGCGCTTTCTGCCACATCAGCACAAAATGTGCTGACGAGGACGCGCTTTGCTGATGTGGCAAAAATCGCTCCCTCAAGGGCGCGCTTTCCAACTGCAACGGTCAAATTTTTTTTGACCGTTGGGCCTCCAACGGTAAAAAAAAAACCTATAAAAACCTCCAACCCTTTTATTTTTTTCACACATTAGTCCTTACTCATCTTTCTCTCAACTTTCTCTTAAATTCCTCTCAAATTTCTCTTAAATTCCTTGAAACTTTTCTCAAATTTCAAAATATTCCTTTAATATTTACAAAAAAGCCCTTATTTAAATTTTTTAAAATATTTTTTTTGATAAATTTTAAAATATACGATCATATTACCAATGTCCGGGGAATTAATTCGTCGATCAAATGAAAATGGTAAGTTTTAATTTTAATTTTTCAATACTATTTAATATTTTTTAGGTTTATGCAATTTTAATTAATTTTTATTTTATAATTTTTTAAACAGTCTATAGATCAGGTGTTGCAATGCTATATTCGCAATATACCTAGTCTGTCATCATGGCTTATCGAGAATTACTGCGGAAGGGAGGTTTTGCACCGCCACGATAGGCCGAGGTGCAAGTTGGAGCCGAACTTAACCGGTCGTTGATAGAAGTGGAGACTGAGGCGCATTAATCGTCCATCTTCTATGCGGAGAGTGTACTATCACTCTGGAAGATGTGCAGTTGCAATTGGGATTGCCGATGGATGGGTCCGTAGTCACCAGGTCCGCAACTTCTACCGATTAGACCGTCGTATGCTACGAGCTTCTGGGTGCCATTCCGGATAACATTTATGGAGGTCATATCGAGGCTGGTTACAAGACACATTCTCGCAGCCGAATAATGGTTCGACCAAAATAGAAAAAATACGGTATGCTCGGGCATACATTTTTTAGATGATTGGAGGCTATCTGATGCCGGACCTGTCTCGAAACCTCGTACACCTGAGATGGCTGCTGAAACTTGTTGATTTTAGAGTAGCCGGTGAATTGAGTTGGGGGTCTGCCGTGCTATCAAAATTGTATTGGGAGATGTGCGGGCCAATGCAACCGAGTAAAGTGAAAATCTGAGGTTGCCTATCACTACTGTAGTCATGGACACGGTTTCGATTTCTATTTTTACGTCTTCGAGTGGACCACCCATATACATTTTCACTCACAACGAGGTAAATTTAATATTATATTCTACAATTATTACGTAGATTTAAAGTATAATTGTATGCTAAAAATTTATTTAATTAGGTGGAACAATTTGGCGAGTTATGTTGGAATACCTACCTCACTTGAAGATATACAGCTTCTATTAGATCAACGGTCGGAATCACAAGTAAGTATCAAATAAAATGTATTTTCGTAATAAAATTGTCGTTTCAAATTTCGTATTTATAATTTAGTATTTAGTATTTAGTATTTAGTATTATGTATATAACTAATATTTTGGTCATGTTAATATAGTTTCAATGGACATCATACGAGGATCCGGCAATTCAGGTAGTAATTTCGAAGGAGTTCTTGGTAAATCCGAACATTTGGCATGTGAAGGTCCCATTGATCAAATATGCCACCGTGGAGATGCACCAGTCAGATCGGGTTCTGCGACAATTTGGATTCGAAAATCAATTCTAGTGCCACCTGAAGTGCTCGATGATGAGCACAAAGTCGACTTACGACAATTGCACAAGGATTGGCCAAGATTTTGGTCAGCATATATCGAAATGTGGGAGAACCGGTATGATTATATACCTATTCGGGAACCGATTGTTGTTCTTGAGTTAGCGTGCGTGCCAGAATACATGCCATGATTTAGGGTCCATGGTAAGCCATATTTATTGTCGGAAGAGGAGAGGTGACGGTAACTTCATGAAAAAAGGGAACGACGGGGCCCTTTAAATCCAAAGAGAAGAGGTGATGAGATGGGACCATCAACAGCGCTGACACAATCACCAGGCCCATCAACAGCGCCCATACAGTCACCGGGCGCAACACTTCAGCCGACGTCATCGACATCACAGCCTTTGGCCTTTATGTCGGTGCATACCCTAGCCCTTATATGTATCCTAACCCATATATGTTTCCTTTTCCCAGTTCCACTACAGGTTCGATTGCATGGCCCAGTTCGAGTCAGTTCCCGACTACTCTGACTGGCCAGCCGATCTTGAGGCCGCCGTTGCATGAGGGATCACACGAGGTACCGTCGGGGAGCTCTTCTTTTTACCAGTCTCCTTGGCCTTTTGGGATTTAGACACCCCTGCCATGGTTTATGCTAACACATCCGCAATTGTTATTTTATCAAGGTGGGTCATCCTCCCAACACCCATTGCTGGGAGGAACTGAATCCCTTTGAGGTTCCACGACCCGCTTGAAGCTAGAAGAAGGAGGAATCCAGCGTGAATCGCCACCACCCCATGTGGCACTTGATTCGATAAGCACCAACATTGATTCAGACCTTTTTATTTATTTTTAATTGTAATATAATTTTTTATTTTTTATAGAATAAAAGTTGTTTTTTATTTTGTTTGTAATTTAATTTTAATATCTTTTATAGAATAGAAGTTGTTTATTTTTTATTGTAATTTAATTTTAATATCTTTAATAACATAAAAGTTGTTTATTTTTTGTAATTTAATTTTAATATCTTTAATAAAATAAAAGTTGTTTTTATTTTTTATTGTGATTTAATTTTAATATCTTGAATAAAATAAAAGTTGTTTATTTTTTCTTATTGTAATTTAATTTTAATATCTTTAATAAAAATAAAATTTATTTTTTATTTTTGTAATTTAATTTTAATATCTTTAATAAAATAAAAGTTGTTTTTATTTTTTGTAATTTAATTTTAATATCTTTAATAAAATAAAATTTATTTTTATTTTTTGTAATTTAATTTTAATATCTTTAATAAAATAAAAGTTGTTTTTTTATTTTTTTGTAATTTAATTTTAATATCTTTAATAAAATAAAATTTGTTTTTATTTTTGTAATTTAATTTTAAAAATAAAAGTCCGAGATTTGTTTTTTATTGTATTTTTTTTTGTAAATTAGTCCTTCTACAAAAGTTCACTGTTTTTATCAAGAAATAAATAGAATTTACATAGCCACCAAGAGACAAAAAAAGCTAAGAAGACTATCAACTATTCCAATTTGGACACGAGCGAGATATATGGCCTGGGTTCCTACACCATCCGTACAACCTACGTTGGTTGGTCGTTTCTGATATCCATATTGTTGCGTATTCTAGTCGAGCAAGGTCGACCTTTTGGTTTCGCCTCGCTTGTCTATCCAAAGCATGACTTATATGATGCAAGCGATACAGACGGCCACTTACGTTCATCTGGAACTGGTGGGAATACGTGTCTCCATACGTTGTACATGTTTTCTATTTTATACACTTCGTCGACATAGCTCATGGGATCAAGATGGAGATTCTGACAAGCCGCAAGTACATGAGTGCATGGGTAACGAAGTGCATCAAATATCCTACAGTCGCAGGTCCTATTTCTCAAGTGTACACGATATTGCCCGCCAACAATACCTTGGTTCGGTCTGTCAAACTCCGTCACACGAAACCATTGGTTGTCGCGATCGTGACACACTGTGTGCATGGTGTTGGCCCGTGCCTTCCCCTTGTTAATTTCTCGCAAGACCTTCGACACCATACATGGCCTCCTTGAATTTGGCCTTTATAACTCGCTGCTCGCTTCAGAAATAGTGCCGCTAAATGAAAATATGTCTCTCACACAACCGATGTTATCGGCAAACGGCGTATTCCTTTTAGAACAGAATTTATACATTTGGCCAGGTTTGAGGTCATATGACCATATCATAGGCCACCGTCGTATGCTTGTGTCCACTATTCGAAAGGAATATTGCATAGGTAGTTTTGCACCTTCTTCGTTAACTTCTCACAAACTTGCCAACATCTCCTAAAAACGGTCCTTATTGATCTCGTACCCTGCCAATATAAGTTGATAGCGAATATTACATACCACTGTTCAATTTAGAATAAATTGAATATTAAAAACGAAATTATATTTATAGATATTACATACCCATATTGGTCACTTGTCGTCGTTGACTTGTAGATCGATGTTGCCTGTGGTAGTTGGATGCAATGCAACATGCTTTAGGCAATATCTATGGTGTGTGTGATGCCACAGGCTTCCCTGCCGCTCTATTGCAGCTAGTCTTCCAGGGCCCCGATCCGATATAACGCATATATCAGGTTGGGGGCAGACATGCCTCTTTAACCTAGATAGGAAGAAAGCTCAGTCATCAGCTGACTCCCCCGGTGTTATTGCAAACGCAACTGGAAGGATTCTCCCACTGCCGTCCTGTGCCACAACTAACAATAGCTGATCCGTATATCTACCATACATAAAGGTATCGTCAATTTGTACCAATAGTTTGTAGTATTTAAATGCGTCTCACATTGCTTAAATATCCAGAATAGACGCTTGAACATTACGCATCCACGAAGCAATCGATCGTTGTAGTACGCCAGTTCCGTTTCAAGGTCTGTTATGCTGCCTGGCACATATCTCTCCAGCACTTGATACCACTGCCACACTTCATTATATGAAGCATCCCACCGACCATGCAACTTTTCCAACGCCTTCTGCTTGGCTATCCAAGTCTTTCGATAAGAGGGCGTGTACCCCAATTGGCTACGAATATTGCCAATTAAGGCCAGCACTGTAGTCTTGGAATCCGCATTCACCGTCGGTATTATTAAGTTAACCAACATCTCTGAATCCATCTTCGGATGATCTTGTGAAACACCTGTCAACGAAGTACGTTAAATAATGCAACATTACGTAATATTAGTATTATTCAAAAACATTAAACACATAGTGATACTGTACTGGCAAGACATGTATGTGGACCTTTTTACTTTTTGATCTCCCACAAGCCTGTCCTTTTCCTCAACGAGGCTATAATTTTTCATGAACATGTACCGTCTTGCACTCCACACTTTGCCTCGTACTTATCGAGCTTGGATTTAACCACGTTGTAGTTAACCCCGTTCTTGATGTTGTATTGTTTCAATGTACCAAGAAAAGCATCTTTGTTGGAAAACTCTTTACCAACTTCTAATTCGCCCTAATCTAATGAAGAACTTGTACGGTCACGCGTTCGGTGTGGTAGTTTAGGAAAATCCAATGCATCATCTTGATATAGATCGATATTATGCATATGGGCTGGAGGCGAGTATGCCCTGAATAGCGGATCTTCTTCTTCTTCATATGAACCACCCTCAACATCTTTAAGTACGGTTGGAGCAGGCTCTGGTTCAGATTATAATGCAACTTCTAAACCATCGGGCCCAGGCTCTCGAGGTGGATTCACATCGGAATCATCATCCGACCCACTATAATCTGCAACGAACGATGGCCCCTCATCGGTGGATGTCGTGAGGAGTACATTATCCCTCCTTAAATATCTTTCGTAACGTTCCCAATTATATGTCGATTGTTTGATGACGTTCCCCAATACATATTTTTACCATCGGACGTCGAAAGAAGGTTATGCATGTCCCATCCACCAACCGAGTGTCGTGTAGGGGTTATGTTTTCCATATTACCACCAAACATAGACACTTCCATATTCTGCCTCCCACTAACAGAATGTTGGCTTGGGGTCATGTATTCCTCTCGAACAGCAGTAGATGTTGAGGTCGAAGGAAGATCACTTGGTGATGAAATTTGTACATATACCTCAAGATAGGGTGATCCACTGGTAAGATGAGTCTCCTCCATTGCCTCAAAGCTCCGAGGACCTTTGATGTCGAATGAGTCATATCTCACCGGATCAACCGAAGCACGAAATCTATACTTAGTAGACTGAACTTTCATTGGCGTTGTTTCGAAGATTTTACGCCTAATTCTTTTGCGAAGTTCTATCAAATCTCTGTTCCCATTAAAATCCAGTCGCGCTGTGTTCTCTGATAAAAAAACAACACCATTTTTGGTGTCACAAACCTCACCATCGTAGTAAATAATAGCATTAATACGTTCACTCGTTTTCAGTTTCTATTTTTCTTTTGCCTCAATTTCAGTTATGCAACCTGAGAATGAAATTTGACTAATTTATAGTCTAAGGATTGCCAGAGACTACTGTAGCAAAAGAGCGTCCACGTGGGAGCTCTTTTCAGTACTCTTGCTGGCAGTGCATCCTGCTTGAAGTGTTTTGGGCACTATTTGTTCAGAAACGTCTTCTCAAAATTATTTTACCGAAGACTACTGTAGCAAAAGAGCATCCACGTGGGAGCTCTTTTCAGTACTCTTGCTGATAGTGCATCCTGCTTGAAGTGTTTTGGGCACTATTTGTTCAGAAATGTCTTCTCAAAATTATTTTACCGGAGACTACTGTAGCAAAAGAGCGTCCACGTGGGAGCTCTTTTCAGTACTCTTGCTGACAGTGCATCCTGCTTGAAGCATTTTCGGCACTATTTGTTCAGAAACGTCTTCTCAAATTTATTTTGCCAGATACAACTGTCAAAAAAATTCAAATAATTTTTATTTTGATAATATATTTTCCCCAAAACCCTAAACATATTTTTACTAAACTCTAATTAACCCTATAATCTAGTCCATTAATTTTTCCTTAAAAACCCTAAACTGAACAACCCTAAAAAATCTTAAACCCTAGCCTTAAAACCCTAAAACCTCATACCCTAACACTAAAAATAAAGTGAAAAGACAATGGGAAGGAGGAAAACAAGCGACCTTGAGGGGCGCTTTGTGCCACATCGACAAAAGCAGCGTCCACGTCGGTAGCGTTTTGTCTTGATGTGATACAAAGCGCTCCCTCTAAAGGCGCTTTCATCAGATCCCCAAAACGCTACCGACGTGGACGCGTTTTTGGGGGAAATGACCCTTTTCCGTAAATAATCAAATTTTCGGCCTATTTCCTTAAATTTTTTTTAAATTTTGGTATATTTTAGTAAATTGCCCGCCTCAACTATCCTCTTTAGGCTATTTTGCTCTTTTAGTCCTCCCTATTTACCATTTAAGCTATTTAATCACTATTTCTTTCCATTAACAAGTTTTGCACCTTTTTCAATTTAGTCCTTTTTAATTAATTAACTACCAAAAAGTTAAATTTTCTAATGAAACTTTAATACTATCTTAATGGCACTTCGTAAATATTTATAAAAATATTTACGGCTCGATTTATAAAATTCGAGGTCTCGATACCTTATTTCGAAACCACTTAACCTAATAAATCCTTATAACACACAAATTACTAATTCAAAAATTCCCCTAAAATCACATTTGGCTCGTAAGTACTAAATAATAAAATTTACGAGCTTACTCGTTAAATTTGGTGGTTTCGAACCACTGTTGCTGATGCCACTGAAAATCGGGCTGTTGCATGCCTAGCTTAGTGAAATAATCCACTATCTTTCAACCTTATACATCAAGTGATTTAAGTCCTAACACACCTTGATTTAGCAGCCCACTTTTGTACATAAAGATCTAGATCACTCCCTCTAAATTTTCACACCGAAAACTTATCAGTAATCAAAGTGACACACTTGTTTGCTCAATTAATGCACTCACAATAACAAGTTCCCCTTAAAAAATACTTGCTAAAATAGTATACAATATATTAATAAAGTCCAAGATAATGTAGGGATGTTAGAGATAAGTCTTCAATGATATACATAACTAATCTCCTTATTTTAAAGAATCTGATTGCTTGAATAGATCCAATTTCCAAGATATGTTGCTTCAAATGAATCATTCTTCATATATGATCTATCATATTTCCACAATATCAACAAGGTTCACTGTCCAACAATTTTGTTCTTAAAAATTATCAACTTCAAATATGTCAAGTTATGATGTTTGTTGTAGTAGCTATTGCTTATTGCATTGACTCACTTAATTGCCTCAGCACATATCAGCCGTGCGAAGAAGGTTGAGAAAACATGTTTTACGTAATGAGTGCCTTTGGATTTTATATAACAGCATCCGGATGCCTCCGTTCCTAGCTGTTTTGGTAGTATGAGAAACATAATTTAAGAATGCCATTAATAGAAATCAATAGCTGCACATGAAACAATGGCCATGCTTGAAGAAGGCAAATGATAGAAGGTTTTGACATGTAAAAAAGAAAATATTATTAATCCAGGTGGTTGTCCTTCTAGAACATCCTTTCTAATTAATGTTGTAATGAAAGTAGAATATAAGGTAGGGGGTGTTTGAGATCCGACATTTGTGTTTTTGATATTCATCTTATAAAATTGTAAAGAGGTTCATATATTAATTTATAATTCTATTATTTTGAAGAAATTAAATAGAATTTTTCATATTTATGAAAATTAAAATGTAATTATAATATTATTTTTAAAGGGTGAATTAAAAAATTATTTTAGGGAGCTCCTTTCTCTTAGCGTCGAATTTGCTCATCCAAAAGATTTGTTGCAAAGGAAAAGCATTCAGTCAACAAGACTAGAATATGCTTGGTTTGGTTAACTCAGAATAAGCACCGCAGGAGTCAAAAGGAAGTGACTGCCCTGGGCATATACCCGCCGAAAGGTTAAAAGTAAAAGATCCTCCCACCTTTATTTTTCCTACTTGCTGCTATCCATGGATAACAACGAGTTTCAGCTTTGCAAAAAATCATATAATAAACTTTTTTTTTTTTAAGAAAAAGAGTCGGTGTTAGATAATTAAAACGGAACATGTAAATTTTTAATTTCGCTTCTAAAATTATAAATAAAATATTGTAGATTCAACTCTCTTTCTTTAAATGTTAAAACATATACATCTATTTCCTCCCCACTAATCTTGAACAAAAATTTGCCTTATAAGTAGGACCCTTTAGCCACTACACGTATCTTTTGGCATTGCCATGCCATGCAAAAAGCCGATTTGTGTGGTAGGAAATGAAATGTCATTGATATCTTCTAGCTTTAGGGTTTTATTTTTTTTCATAAAAGAATATATTTGTTCCATGAGAATAGGGAATATATGGTAAAGATTCATATTTTGGATTTTAAATTTAAATACAATGGTGGATCTTAGGATTAAGTTTTGGGGGCCTAATAAAATTTTCAAAATTTTAGGAGTTTAGTATTTTAAAAAAATTACGGATCTAATTAAAATTTTTATGAGATTGATGAGAATTTTCAAAAATTTAAGAGAGCTTAATTAAAATTTTCAAAATATATAAGATATAATATAGATTTTCAAATATTTGAAGGGTTTAATTAAAATTTTCTAAAAATTTCAGAGGGAAAATAGAAATTTCTCAAATTTTTTTTTGGGGCCCCTAAGCCCCTCTTACAATCCGCCTCGGTTTAAATGTTATCTTTTAAAACAACCTATTAAATTAAAAAAGGTTAATTTCGAAAAACATCCTCAAACTACAATTTATATTCTAGATTTATCCCTAAACTTCAAAATTATTTAATTGAATCTTCAAAATATTATTATTATATAAATCAAGTTCATCTCTCAATCTAACCATCACTTTAGGTGTTTAATGCCAATATAGATCTGAAGCGAAAGATGATTTAATACACAAGGACCTGATTGATACATACAAATACTTCAAGAACTGAATTAGAATATTTTTAAAATTTAAAAGCCAATTTAAAACATAGACTATAGTGGGAGTAGAGGTGTGCATGGGCCGGGCCAGGCCGGACTCAAAAAAATTTTGGCCTCTTTTTTTAGGCCCGACCCAAAATATGGGCCCAAAAAATTGTCCAAGCCCTGCGCGATATAAAATTGGTAGGCCCGAGCCCTACCTGGCTAATATTAATTTTTAAACTTATTTTATTAAAAAATAAAAATATAATAAATCAAATATAAAAAATACTCTATTATGTTCTCCACTAACGTACCAAAATACCTATGGGAGAAGCTATCCTTACTTCGACATATCTCATCAATAGGTTACCTTCTCAAGTCCTTTAGTTTCTAACACCTGTACAAACCCATTTTGCCCAAACCCAATTAACCCTAAACCCAAACCCAATTAACCCTAAACCCAAACCCAATTAATCTTAAACCCAAAACCAACCCTAGCCCACTAAAGCCCAATCAGAAAATAAACAAAAAAAACCCTAAAAGTCTGCCTAGCTCCTGCGCCACTTGCCTCTGGCTTTCTGACGCCGCCCCTCTGCCACCGCAGTCTTGTCCACCGCCCTTCCACCGCCTTTGGCCCTGCAAGCAATAAAAGAGAAATGACAGAAAGCAGCAAGTTGTAAAATACAGGGATATAAAAGCCGATTCTAAACATTGTAACGGGGGATTTTTTTTTGAAAAAAAATAGATTCAATCAATACAAAAACAGATTCAAAGCAAAGTAGAAACAGATTCGCGAAATTTTAAACTCAAATACAGAGATCCAAACACAAAAGTGCAGAGAGAAAAATATAAAAACTACTAAAAACAAAGGCCAAGGGAAAGGGTTTAAGGCCTTAAATAGCCCCTCAAAACGACGTCGTTTTGGGGCTGGCCCGAACGCCCAAAACGACGTCGTTTTGCCCCTAGGATCCGCGCGTTGACCCGACCCGACTGAAGGATCCGCGTGTTTTCATTAAGTGGGATAATTGCCCACTTGGTCCTTCCGCTTTTTCAGAATCCAACAATCAGTTTTTTTTATTTTTTCAATTTTGCCCCAAAATTTTGCGCAACTTTCGATTTAACCCCTGTCCGAACGCTGCGTTTAGCAAAGTGGGAAAATTTTCTCTTTAGTCCCCCACCTTTTATGCGCGTGTTTTTCTAGCCCCCGAACTACTGTTTTATTTACATTTTGACCCGAAATTTCTATTTTTAATGCAATTGAACCTATTTTTAAATTATTTTGCAATTTTTACCACTTTTACTATTATTTAAAATTTTTATTATTATTGATTATTTTATTATTATTATTATTATCTATTTTTTATATTATCGTTATTATCGCTATTATTATACTATTATTTTTTCATATATATGTATATATATTTATTCGCTTTTTTACTCGTTATTTTATATATCATCACTATCATCACTAATATTATTATTGTATTTATTTCCACTACTAATATATCTTTATATATATTATTACTATTATTATTTGTCACTATTATTATTTTTTCATATATCATTAATCACGTTAACCTTATTATTGTTCTCATTATTTACTATCCGTATATGCATATATATACCTTTTCTTTATCATTTTGTTTACCGATGGCTATTATTATCAATATTTTGATCACTCGCCGCACTAATCTTTCCCGACATCCCAATTTTCATAACAATCGATATTCCGTATTAGCAATTTGAGTGAATCGAGCCCTAACTTACTGGGTTCTGATTTTTCTCGCTTAAGTTAAACAACGGAATATCCCTTTCAAAATCACAAATTCCCGTTTTAAATTGACATTTCGTATTAGAGACTCGAGAAGATCGAGCCCTAACTCACTGGGTTTCGGTTTTCCTCGTTTAAACTAAACAACGGATGTCCCTTTTAAATCGCAATTCAAATTTTAACGAAACACTTGTTCTCGAAAATTTGAAATGTCGCACCGTAACTTACTGGACTCGACATCTAGATACTTCGAGACAAGCTCCTTTTTCCTAAAATAAAGGCAACATCCCTAGTTTGGCTTTTCGAGAAAACAAGCCCTAACTTACTGGGTTCTGACTTCTCGTTTGACAAATGACGGGAGATCCTCTTCAAAAATAAAACCAAGTTTTAAAAGGCAAGCTTAGTTTTGGGAATCAAAAGTATCGCGCCCTAACTTACTGGACATGATGCTTTATCTCTTCGAAAATAAGAGAGTCTTAGCGTCCCTTCTAGTGCCTTCAAATTTTGAAAATCAAAAGTATCTATTTTCAAATCATTTCGAAGTTTTCAATATTAGGACATTGATCAATCAATTTGGTACCAATTTTGGGCGTATCGAGGGTGCTAACCCTTCCTCGTACGTAACCGACTCCCGAACTCGTTTTCTAGATTTCGAAGACCAAAATTGTTGTTTTGATAAATCAAACTGTTTATTAAAAATAACTATTTTACGAGGTGGCCCGATCACACCTCATCAAAAAAGGTTGGTGGCGACTCCCTTCCTTTTCTTTTTTCAAAAAATTGAGTCGACTCGCTGTTCATCGTTTCATCAAAAATGGTTACGACGACTTGGCGACTCCATCGAGGAATCGAGGGTCGTGCCATAGATTGATTGATTTTTGTCCTTTTGATTAAAATGGTTTGAAAAATCATGCTTCTTTTAATGCACTTTCAATATTGGTCTCGTAAATACTTTGGCATTGCATTGCATGACCGTTGTGGTCACACCTTTAAGTGGGAGCGAGGAAGCTATGCCTTCGTGAGGTTTTCACCTCGCATGGGCTAGTGGACTACTTTCGGGATACATCTGTACCTATGTCTTCGTGAAGTTTTCACTTCCGTATGGCCATAGGGAAATGTATTCTCCTGAACCGAACTCGGTCCGTATAAGCCTATAATGGGTGAGGATCGAGGAATCTGCTGGTTCGGGTACCTCTTACTTTAGAACTAAACTGCATATAGCAAACCCTAGGAGCCCACCTTAGGTAAAGCTATGTCAAATCTTAGTGGTCACCCAGATAGGTGTTTGTTTATTTTACTTGCTTTATATTCCATGGTACTAACTTATTGTGTTTCATTCTTTTGTGCATATCATTTCATATTTTTAGAGGCATCGATTCACGGTCAGTTTCTAAGTTAGAGAGCTGGTTATGGAAAGCGAATTCCTTGATAAAGTAGAAGACAACACGGCCGCCCGCACATGGTCAGAGCCAAGCCAATTAGGAAAAAGGGACTAAAAGCTAGAATAGCTGAGCTTGGGCGGTCTCTACACCACTATCGAAGTCAAGACTCAGAAAGCCAATTAAAGTCAAGCCTGAACAGAATCGAAGAAATGAAAGGTAAGGTTGAAGAGCTAGAATCGGCATTACACAGTAGTGAGCTCCGGATTGAGCTTCTGGAAACGAGAGAAAGGCATTGGGAGGAGGAGCTTCGCCATTCTTGCGAGCAGGTTAGAAGTCGAACTACCTCATGAGTGAAGCGATAATCCAGATTCGAGAGGTAGCTGATCACCTACAGACTTTGGAAGCTGACATATTGAGCATGAGATATGAGCTACCGTCGGGTCATGATCAAGAGCTAATCTCCTTGCTTGGGAAAATCAAAACCTTAGGCCTTAGGGCGAAAGCATATTTGTAATCTACTTTATGTAAAGGGTTTTGCCTTCTAATAAAGTTTTCTAAAATGAAGTTGATCAGAATCGATACCTCTTTGCATTTATGCATTCGAACTACATTGCATGCACATTACATTCATTTGCATTAGACATTTACAAAAAGGACCCTAATTAGGTAAAATGTTTCAGTTAACCTGGAAAACATGGAACAAAGGTTGGTGAGGATAGAGCAAAGGCAAATACAGATGCAAGAGCAATTGTCCCAAATTCAACAAGAAATGCGAGAGCAAATGCTAGATTTCCAAAAGAACATGATGGGCCAGCTAGCTCAGTTATTCACCGGAGGACTTGAAAAAAGGAGTGACCCAGTGGCCAACAATGCAGATGATAATGAAGACCTCATTTATTCCCCAATAAGTGCCCCGACTCAACCAGGCGCGCATTCTCGTAGGGTATCTATCATTATTAGATCTCAATATATGACTGACACCTCACTACTGCTGAACTCTTTGATGGGCCCCGGTAATGATCAAGTCAATCGTGTTGTTATTGGCCTACCAGAGGAAAAGAAAAAGGAAGAGGGGGGCTTAAAAAGCCCCGAAGAGGAAAGACAAGGATGTGGATAATACGAGTGGGTATACCAAGGGTCACCCGAAGCCGTTTGCAATAAACCAGCCAAAGGGGGCAGTCACCAGTCACCCGGTCCCCCCAAAGCAAAAACCCAATCCAAGATCGAGTTCAGACAAGCTTCAATTTACTCCTATTCCCATGACGTATAGGGAGTATACCAGAACTTATTTGATATGCATGTTGTAGCTCCTTGTTATATGAAACCAGTGCAACTTCTATACCCAGAATGGTATAACCTAAATGTCCAGTGCGAGTATCACGCGAGGGTTACAAGGCATTCGATAGAAAATTGCACAGCTTTCAAGAAGTTAGTGGAAAAATTCATCAAAATGGGTATAATAGAGATAGGTGACGTGCCAAAAGCAGAAGCATGAACTTGGAAGTGTTTTTAACAATGAGACTGTAGAAAAAACATGTATTTTTAAAGCTAATCTAGAGTAATGAGCAAAACACACTTGTTGCTTTAAGCCTAGAGGTAATAAGAGTCCTTTTGCGAAGTAGGCTTGTGTCCAAAATTTTTATTTCAATCAAATGTGTCTTTCTAAGTAAATATTTTCGTTCTTTACATTTTATTCTGTATATTTTTTCAATTTTTATTCATGACCATGTCATACGAATAATCATCCTTAGGATCATTTATTGGATTTTCTGTCCACAATAGGGCCCCAGATATCAATGACATGAGCGACGTTGTTACTGACTCCCTTTTTAGTGAGATATGTATCTAGAGGGATCTAAGGGCTTTGAAGATGACAAAGATTGCAACTTACTTCCCCAATGATAGATTCTACCTTATGAAGTGTCAGCAGACGCTATGAACTAACGAAGGAGATGAAGATGGAAACGTAGCTCCTCGTAGGAATAAGGCAAGGCATCGTTGAGCTATTTTCAAGAATTCAAGATATTTTCGCACGATCATATCAAGGCATGCCAAACTACTAAAACATGGGTATGCTGTTAAAGTTGGGGTTTAAAGAACCCATGTTTTACAACAGCCTAGCTAATCAAGAGGCTCGGGCTATTGGTTCACCAAGAAAGGGAAATTACATCTGTTATACCATAAAATGCCAAGTCGAGGAAGACTGTGCCTTCTCCATTTTCCCTATATGAAGTATCAATGTTAACAAGCCAATCTCCTCAAAAGCTTTTAGCCAACATCGATTCATATTCATGGTCGTTGGTTACCTCACTGAGAGGGTGAATGTCGCTTCATATGCCAAAATTACAAAGTCGGCAGTCATCAAATTCAAATTTAACAAAAAAAATTCAAGATTTTTCTTAAAAAAATGACTGAGACTTGTAAAGGTTGGCATAGAGAAGTTACCATTTACCCTTTAGGTTCCTTGAACGTTGGCCAGGACTTTTGCTGGGGCATCTTTCCCATTGGTTTATGAAAAGGAAACAATTCTTGGAAGATAAGATTCCTTTTCCCCAAGCTTAGATTGAATTAGATGAAGCAGAATGCCTCCAGTAAGCTTGATTGAAAGTATTCAGCATGGTCAAATTTACCAAAAATGGATGACACGGGCTTATGACAAAAAGGTTCGCTCAAGAGAATTTCAGGAAGAGGACCTAACGTTAAGAAAGATTCTTCTTATCCAAAAGAACTCCAAAGAAAAAAGTAAATGCCTTATACAACAAAGAAGACCTGTTCTAGGAAAAAATGGGTGTTAACCAAGATGGATGGCAAGGACCTGCCCAATCCGGTGAGTTCAGATCCAATAAAAGAGTTTTCCAAAAAAAATAAAAAACACAAAAAAGGAAAAGAAAAAAGAAAAAAGGAGAGGCTAAGGCGAAAACCCGCAAAGGGCGCTTTGAGACCAAAGGGTATTTGAGTTGAAAGCCCGAGAAGGGCAGCTCAAAATTTTGATCGAAAGTGGGGCATACAGTAGTCTTGCTACGCTCGAAGAAGTATGTTACGTCTTGGGGCATCGACAAAGTACTCTGGATCCCCTAAACACATATTATGCTCAAAATGGTCCTCAAGAAGTTGGAACAGAGAAGCTCAAGCTGCGATATTTGGGGCACTTAGTTTCCATTTTACCCATTTTTGTTACTTGTGGTTATTTTATTCCTTTCAAAATACCACCGATAAATTTCTTTCTTAATTGCATTTGCTAGCATTGATTAACTTGTTTGTTTCGAGCTATGCTCCCAATCAATTTCCTTTTGTCCATTGTTACAATCTTTTTCAGGCATTTTGCATTGAAATAACGATTAGTGGACTAATAACACTTTCATAAAAGGAGTTTTGCATATTACTCTGGAAGCTTCTGAATAATACAAGGACACAAAGCAGGACTATTGTTTAGAACTCACTCACTCAAGGTTTGGAAATATTGGAGAAAGATGATTATCTCTTTGGACCTTTTATTGGTTGAACAAAAGATAATACATTTCACGGTGATACGACCTTGACAGATAACGAGTAATGTCAACCCAGAAGATACAAAGGATCATTCTCGAGAAAAGAAAATGATACTCGCATTCATGCACATATCGAGCCTACACATCGGTCATTACACGGTGAATGGTGTAATGATAAAATTGATCCTATACATCAAGTTACTGATGAGGATGGATAGAAGAAACCAAATGTTATTCTCCTAAAGTTACAAGTGAGAGATGCAAACTTTATGTCTTAGAAGGTGCAGTGGAAGGACTCGAAATCACTACGGGCAAGCTTATTGAGCGAATATGATCTTTTTGGGTTTTCTATCAAAGATCTTGGTGAATGAGAAAGCATGATAACGCATCGTTGATAGAACCTTAATGAACTACGAGCAATGACGACCCCAAGCATTTAAAAAAAGATTATTTCATTTTGCATTTATCATTCAAAGCACGTTTAGTTAAGAGCATTCAACTCATTGCATCTTAATAATCATAAAAAGACCATTCTCATGACATTCTGCATTCATGCAAATATCATCCAGTGCATCCTAATCATTATACATTTAACAAAGGATCATTCTCATGACATTCTGCATTCATACAAATGTCATCTATTGTCATTTAGTTAGGAGCATTCGATTCATTCTGATCATTGCATCCTAATCATTGTAAAAAGATTATTCTCACGACATTCTGCATTCATGAAAGTGTCGTCCATAACACATGTAGTTAGGAGGATTTGAGTCATTTTGATCATAGCATCCTCATTATTTGCATAAGCATAAGCACATAAAATTAATTCTACAGGACAGGTTCCTCAAAGAACGGTGTAACGATATTGAAGTTCAGATTTTGTTCCCTCGAGATGATAGTGGAGCAGACTGAAGATTGAAGTCTTCCTGAAGATAGTAAGGAAGCACATTGAAAAGTTCAGATTTCGTTCCCTCAAGATGGCAGTGGAGCAGACTGAAGATTGAAGTCTTCCTGAAGATAGTAAGGAAGCACATTGGAAAGTTTAGATTTCGTTCCCTCAAGATGGTAGTGGGGCAGACTGAAGATTGAAGTCTTCCTGAAGAAAGTAATGAAGCAAATTAAAAAGTTCAGATTTTGCTCATTCGAGATGGTAGGAGAGCAGGCTGAAGATTGAAGTCTTCCTGAAGATAGTAAGGAAACGAATTGAAAAGTTCTGAATTCTCATTTCCTCGATGTTTCAGTGGAGTAGGTTGAGATTACAAATCCCATCTCCCTGAGTTAACAATGAGGATCAATCATTATTCCTTTGAAGTTTCAGTTGGAGAAGATGGAGATTGAGAATCTCTTCTCTCTGAATTCTCATTTCCTCGACGTTCCAGTGGAGTAGGTTGAGATTACAAATCCCGTCTCCCTGAGTTAACAATGAGGATCAATCATTATTCCTTTGAAGTTTCAGTTAGAGAAGATGGAGACTACGAATCTCTTCTCCCTGAATTCTTATTTCCTCGAAGTTTTCGTGGAGTAGGTTGAGATTACAAATTTCGTCTCCCTGAGTTAACAATGAGGTTACATCCTTAATTCTTTGAAGTTTCAGTAAGAGAAGATGGAGATTACAAATCTCTTCTCCCTGAATTCTTATTTCCTCGAAGTTTCCGTGGAGTAGGTTGAGATTACAAATCCCGTCTCCCTGAGTTAACAATTAGGTTACATCCTTAATTCTTTGAAGTTTTAGTAAGAGAAGATAGATATTACAAATCTCTTCTCCCTGAATTCTTATTTCCTCGAAGTTTTCGTGGAGTAGGTTGAGATTACAAATCCTGTCTCCCTGAGTTAATAATGAGGTTACATCTTTAATTCTCTAAAGTTTTAGTAGAGAAGATGGAGATTACAAATCTCTTCTCCCTTAATTCTTATTTCCTCGACGTTTCAGTGGAGTAGGTTGAGATTACAAATCCCGTCTCCCTGAGTTAACAATGAGGATAAGTCCTTATTTCTTTGAAGTTTTGGTAGAGAAGATGGAGACTACGAATCTCTTCTCCACAATTCTTATTTCTTGAAGTTCCATGAGTAAGAAGTAAATCAAAGAAATCAGTCTGGTGGTCCCTGAGTTTGCAAGGGTCAGATTGAAGAAAGCAGATTTGACATTCCTGAAGTTGCAGGAAGTAGATCGAATACATCAGTCTGGTGATCCCTGAGTTTGTAGGGATCAGATTGAAGAAAGCAGATTTGACATTCCTGAAGTTGCAGGAAGCAGATCGAATACATCAGTCTGGTGATCCCTGAGTTTGTAGGGATCAGATTGAAGAAAGCAGATTTGACATTCCTGAAGTTGCAGGAAGCAGATCGAATACATCAGTCTGGTGATCCCTGAGTTTGCAAGGATCAGATTGAAGAAAGCAGATTTGACATTCCTGAAGTTGCAGGAAGCAGATCGAAGATTCAGTCTGGTGATCCCCGAGTTTGCAGGGATCAGATTGAAGATAGCAGATTTGACATTCCTGAAGTTGCAGGAAGCAAATCGAAGACATCAGTCTGGTGATCCTCTAGTTCGTAGGGATCAAATTGAAAATAACAGGAAGCAGATTAAAGATAGCAGATCTTATTTCCCTGAAGTTGTAGTAGAGTGGGTTGAAGATGCAAGTCTTATCTCCCTGACTTGCAGTGGAGCAGACTAAAGATAGCAGATCTTATTTCCCTAAAGTTGCAGTGGAACAGATCGAAGACATAAATTACAGTAGAGTAAATCCAAACAAATCTCATCTCCTCGAAGTTGCAGCAGGAGAAAATTGAAGTCACAGGTTCTATCTCACCGAAGCAACGGTGGAATAGGATCGAAACGACCAGATGCGGTGGACTGAATGGGGCTACCTGAAGAAAAGAGCACCAAAAGAAGTTAAAGCCCACCGAGACCGGGCAAAATGGGTCTTTCTTATGTCTTTGCTCTATTGCCGTTTCACGGCAATGAGCAAAGAGGGGCAGCTGTACAAACCCATTTTGCCCAAACCCAATTAACCCTAAACCCAAACCCAATTAACCTTAAACCCAAAACCAACCCTAGCCCACTAAAGCCCAATTAGAAAATAAACAAAAAAAAAAAACCCTAAAAGTCTGCCTAGCTCCTGCGCCACTTGCCCCTGGCTTTCGAACGCCGTCCCTTTGCCACCGCGGTCTTGTTCACCGCCCTTCCACCGCCTCTGGCCCTGCAAGCAATAAAAGAGAAATGACAGAAAGTAGCAAGTTGTAAAATACAGGGCTATAAAAGCCGATTCTAAACATTGTAACGGGGAATTTTTTAAAAAAAACAGATTCAATCAATACAAAAACAGATTCAAAGCAAAGTAGAAACAGATTCGCGAAATTTTAAAATCAAATACAGAGATCCAAACACGAAAGTGCAGAGAGAAAAATATAAAAACTACTGAAAACAAAGGCCAAGGGAAAGGGTTTAGGGCCTTAAATAGCCCCTCAAAACGACGTCGTTTTGGGGCTGGCCCTAACGCCCAAAACGACGTCGTTTTGCCCCCAGGATCCGCGCGTTGACCCGACCCGACTGAAGGATCCGCGTGTTTTCATTAAGTGGGATAATTGCCCACTTGGTCCTTTCGCTTTTTCAGAATCCAACAATCAGGTTTTTTTATTTTTTCGATTTTGCCCTAAAATTTTGCGCAACTTTCGATTTAACCCCTGTCCGAACGCTGCGTTTAGCAAAGTGGGAAAATTTTCTCTTTAGTCCCCCACCTTTTATGCGCGTGTTTTTCTAGCCCCTGAACCACTGTTTTATTTACATTTTGACCCGAAATTTCTGTTTTTAATGCAATTGAACCCATTTTTAAATTATTTTGCAATTTTTACCACTTTTACTATTATTTAAAATTTTTATTATTATTGATTATTTTATTATTATTATTATTATTATCTATTTTTTATATTATCGTTATTATCACTATTATTATACTATTATTTTTTCATATATATGTATATATATTTATTCGCTTTTTTACTCGTTATTTTATATATCATCACTATCATCACTAATATTATTATTGTATTTATTTCCACTACTAATATATCTTTATATATATTATTACTATTATTATTTGTCACTATTATTATTTTTTCATATATCATTAATCACGTTAACCTTATTATTGTTCTCATTATTTACTATCCGTATATGCATATATATACCTTTTCTTTATCATTTTGTTTACCGATGGCTATTATTATCAATATTTTGATCACTCGCCGCACTAATCTTTCCCGACATCCCAATTTTCATAACAATCGATATTCCGTATTAGCAATTTGAGTGAATCGAGCCCTAACTTACTGGGTTCTGATTTTTCTCGCTTAAGTTAAACAACGGAATATCCCTTTCAAAATCACAAATTCCAGTTTTAAATTGACATTTCGTATTAGAGACTCGAGAAGATCGAGCCCTAACTCACTGGGTTCCGATTTTCCTCGTTTAAACTAAACAACGGATGTCCCTTTTAAATCGCAATTCAAATTTTAACGAAACACTTGTTCTCGGAATTTGAAATGTCGCGCCTAACTTCTTGGACTCGACATCTAGATACTTGAGACAAGCTCTTTTTCCTAAAATAAAGGCAACATCCCTAGTTTGGCTTTTCGAGAAAATAAGCCCTAACTTTACGGGTTCTGACTTCTCGTTTGACAAATGACGGGAGATCCTCTTCAAAAATAAAACCAAGTTTTAAAAGGCGAGCTTAGTTTCAGGAATCTAAAGTATCGCGCCCTAACTAACTGGACATGATGCTTTATCTTTTCGAAAATAAGAGAGTCTTAGCGTCCCTTCTAGTGCCTTTAAATTTTGAAAATCAAAAGTATCTATTTTTGAATCATTTCGAAGTTTTCAATATTAGAACATCGATCAATCAATTTGGTACCAATTTTGGGTGTATCGAGGGTGCTAACCCTTCCTCCTGCGTAACTGACTCCCGAACTCGTTTTCTGGATTTCGAAGACCAAAATCGTTGTTTTGATAAATCAAACTGTTTATTAAAAACAACTATTTTACGAGGTGGCCCGATCACACCTCATCAAAAAAGGTTGGTGGCGACTCCCTTCCTTTTCTTTTTTTAAAAAATCGAGTCGACCGCGTCGTTTACTGTTTCATCAAAAAATGGTTACGACAACACCTATTCAAGTCCTTACTAATCTTTTTCCTTATACCTGGTTCTTATCATCCAATTTGCCTCCAAAGGTATTTGGATGCTCAGCCTTTGTCCATGTCTATTCACACAATAGAAGCAAACTTGGTCCATGATCCACGAAGTGTGTCTTCATTGGTTATTACACAAACAAAAAAAAGGTATACATGCTTTTGTCCCACTACTCAGAGAGTGTTAGAAACCATGAATGTTATATTATTTAAAAGCAATTTTTTTCCAAGACCAAAATTCAGGGGGAGGTCACAGCAGAATTTTAGCCTTGGAGTTGGGATTCCTTGCTTGAACAAAATTCCCTGTTTGCTTCAAGTTATCAGCCACCAAGCTATGAATTTATTTCAAGTTAGGCAAATGAAAGGTCAAAGTAAAAATTAAAAAAGGATTATAAATAAATTAATTAGTATATTTCAGGCCGGGTAAAGAAATTCTTACCCGATACTCGACCCATTTTTTAAACAAGCCTTATTTTCTGTCCAAGTCCATTTTTTAGGCCTATATTTTTACCCGAACACTCCCATTTTTCGGGCAGGCCTTCGGGCCAGGCCGAGTGGCCCAGCCCATGCTCAGTTCTAAGTGAGAGTAGAGGTGTGCATGGTAGGGTAGATCGGCCTACCAAGGCCTGCTTCAAATGTGGGAGGTTTGGGCAAAAATATGGGCCCAAAATGGGCTTGACAAAAAATAAAGCCTGCTTTAAAAATGGATGTGGCTTCAGGTAAGGCATTTTTGGCCAGGCTACCAATTCATTAAATGAAAAAAGAACTGCTTTTTAATAATATTTTCTTATTATTTTCTCCATATTTTACTACCATTTTACTATTATGTTTTTATTATTTTGTTGTTATTGTTTAGATATTATATAAAACTTATTTTATTGTTAATTTTGTTATTATTTTAAAGACATTTGTTAATTTTGTTATTATTTTAGAGGCATTTGCTTGTTAAGTTGCATCTATTTTAATGTTATTTAAGTCTACATATTTTTAAAATTTATTTTCAATTTGTTGAAAAAATTTATTTTGATTTTTAGTATTTTGATGTATTACATATATTTAAAAATTATATAAAATATTATAAAAATTAATACGGACGAGCCGGACCCAAATTTTAGCATTTTTATATAGGCCGGGCTTGGACAAAATTTTAAGCTTATTTTTGGGTCCGGCTCGAGCTCAATGAACGGGCCTAAATTTTTAGTTAAACCCGACCCAAACTCGACCCGACCCATGCACACCTATAAGTGGGAGCATATGTGCCATATTATAAAGGATATCAAAGAAGAAACGACATCGTAGAGAGTGTTGAAATAATTGACTTGGAAGACTTTTTTTGTGGAAAAAAGAAAAACCGCCTTGACAAATATAAGCCATGGAGTAAGGGGAGAGAGAAAGCGAGGTAACGGTGGGGAACACAAAGAGGGGCCAAATACTCCCCTCATAAATCGTCGCTCTTTCTTTCTCTTTCTCAAAACCTCTCTTTCCTTTCCTTTCATTGTTGTTGTTCCATAGTATTTCTTTTATTTTTCTTTTTTGATTTCCAAGAGACTCTCATATTTATAGAAAGAGGGACCCAAACACACCGTATATAAGCATGAGCAGCTCTTCCGCCTCTTCTCGCAAGGTTCCGTTCCGTTCCTTTACTTCACTCCCTTTCCCTTCTTTTGTCAATTTTGGTTTGATGGGAATTTGATTTGGGTTGTTTGTTTAGGCACTAAGTAAAATTGCATGCAATCGGCTGCAAAAGGAACTGGTAGAGTGGCAGGTCAACCCTCCTTCTGGTTTCAAACACAAAGTCACTGATAATCTTCAAAGGTTTTGCATTGATTCTCTCTTTTCTGTATTTTTTTTAAATTGATACTTTTTTTTTAAATTTTATTTTTCTTTTTGTTTTTTTAAAGGTGGGTGATTGAAGTAAATGGAGCTGCGGGAACTTTGTACACCAATGAAACCTATCAGCTTCAAGTGGATTTCCCTGAACATTACCCTATGGAAGCTCCCCAGGTTTGGTTTTTACTGAAGACCCCGTTTTTTAGTTTTTCTTTTTTTTCTTCAATTCCATTCTAATAATTTTGCTCTTTCTGTTTTGTTTCTTTTTGGGGTTACATTGGTGGCAGGTGATATTTCTTCAACCGGCACCTCTCCATCCACATATTTATAGCAATGGCCATATTTGTTTAGGTAAGAATTTATATTAGTTTTCTGTAACTATGCTCTGTTTTTTTTTAGTGATTTTCGATTCCTCTCAAGTTTTTTAATATATTTTTATCTTCTATATAAATATTTATTGCAGTAGACATGTCATGATCTGATTTCTCCCTTTGCTTTCGTCTTAATTTTTATCCAGTTGTCCTTTGAAAATGATGGGGTGTTTTGGATACTATTGCCTTCTCAGTAATTTGTTGTTACCTTTGAAAATGTTTTCCTTTTTGACATTGTTAAAAGGATCATTGATGGTTTATGTGAGATTATTGTCACAGATATGCATATTATTGTATCATCTATCTTCCTATCCTTTTCACCAAAATGTATTCTATATGAAACAAGTAAAAAAAAAAAGGTGGAAGTCCAAATTCCAAGTCTCCTAATACTTACAACCGGTAGCTGAAAACTATGGTTAGCTTTGTCTCTAATATTGTGTAATGATAGGGAAAAGAAAGGGAAAAAAGAACTTTAAAGATGGTTGCTTTAAGTCGTAGAGATGCATCATATAATGATAAGAAAAAGAAAGTTAAAGATGGTTGGTTTAAGCGGTATAGATGTTCTTCCCTTTAAGCATGAGCTTTGCAAGAGTTCACCAGGAATTGGTTTTATTTTAGGGGGAGTTTTCGTTACCTTTTTCTTTTTGTTCATGGCTGTGGGGTGATGCTACCTATTTGTTAGAGTAATGGGTGATCTTAGGTTATCTCTTCTGCATTTTCATAAAGAACATGGCTTCATTGGCAAGGTTGAGACTTGATTTTTATTTCCTTTTGTGGTTTCCTCAACTGGACAAGGTGGGGTTAGAGTAGCTTGAGAAATGAGCTAAGGATAACATTTTTTATATACTTGCTGTGACTTTCCAACATTTGTTTTCCAAATTCAAAGTATAGTTGGATTTGTTAATGTAAAAAATGTTTGTAAAATTCCAATGTTCACACACACAGGGTAATATTGCTCAGTTGACTTGTATGTGCTTTCATTATTTCATAACTTGCAACAAGACAGACATATAATACATGATTGTTCCACTGTATTTTTGTAGATATCTTATATGATTCATGGTCCCCAGCCATGACAGTTAGTTCTATCTGTATCAGCATTCTCTCCATGCTATCAAGCGCAACTGTGAAGGTTCGATTACAAAATCAATTAATTTTTGTGGTGCTTTCTTATTGCACTGTCTTCAAGAACCGTTTGTCATGCACAAAGCATGCTACCGATTTTTTATTGGGTCTCAAAGTTTCCAAACCAGGAATGAACACTGCTTTTCTTGCAAATCATGACCATGTCCTGAATGGTTCCAGATTATTTGATGATACAGCAAATGGGTCAATTGTTATCTTAATCGTGTGTCTTCAAATCTCCTCTACATCTTTTAATACCATTAATCATGGCTTGCAGCAATGCCCTGAAGACAACGATCGCTATGTAAAGAACTGTAGAAATGGTCGATCTCCAAAGCAGACCAGGTGGTGGTTCCATGATGACAAAGTTTAACGGCATCAACATCTTCCTAGTTTAATATCTATAGATTTAGCCAAACAAATTCCATTTTTAAGGAAAAAAACAAAACAAAAGGAGAAAGCATTTTTCCAATCAAAGGCAGATGCTTAATGACTCCTGTGAATGGTTATATATGCTGGTATTTCGTATAAGAAAGGTAAAAAGTTAAAAAGACTTTATTTAGCAACTTGTAAGGAACAAAGCTCACTCAATTAATAGTGTTTAACCCGTGTGGGAAATGCTTGGTGTACTGTAAGCAACAAGCACATGAATGAAAAACCGTATCTTCCTAAAACAAGTTTTCTGAATGTTTAATTGTTATATTTGTATACTAGAAAATAATTATATTTTAAAAGTGTAAATTTTCTTATCATTTATATTAATGGCTCATATAAATTTTTAAAATTATATTTTATTATGTATTCATTTACTGTAATTTAGTCCATGAATTATTAAATGTCCAATACTTTAATATAGCAAATTTTATTAAAAAATCAATTTAAAAGTTTGCAATAAATTAATCTAAGTAAAGAACGTTTAATAATTTTAAATTTAAACTTTTATTAGCTTTAACATAAATTAATATCGTCTATTTTTAAATTAAATAACAAAATGACATATATATATAATAAATTATGTCAGGGAGTTTAATAATATGGGTAAAAACAAATATTATTTACAAATATATTTATAGAAGTTTGATTTAAAATAATTGAGGTTTGATTAAATTTATGGTGTCATGTGTACAAATTTTATTGTGATTGAGTTTTATTAATTTCATATAAAAGCATAAAAAGATAAAAACAGTGAGAAGAGATTTTACGAAATTGTGATTTCATATCATCTTTATTTCTTTTCAAGAGGAGAAATAATAAATAAAAGGAATAAAATTTTTAAAGAATTAAAGTATAATTTTTTTCTTTTATTATTTAAAATTTTAAAAAATTGAAAATTTTTCCAAGTCCCTGTCAGCTTCCTAACTACGGGGCTGATGGTTTTGGACTTTGGAGCTCAGCCTAACACACACAAGAGAAAAAAAAAAAAAAAAAGAGAAAGCGAAATTTTATTGTGAAGAATCAATATAAAAGGAAAAGTGATTTAGGGTTGACATGGAAAGAGTAAAGGAAATTGTTGGGTTGTATGGTGCTGTAAAGAGAAAAGACAAGGAAAGCCTAAGGTTTTACAATATTAAACTAGCTAGGTATCCAAATTTGTTTTCTAGTCCTTCAATAGTTCTTAGTAAGGAAATTTCTTGAAATGCAACCAATGCTTCAGAACATGAGGATTGTAAGAAACATAAAAATGTAGTGTTTATACTATCTTCGTAGAACATGTGGCTTGTCAGTGTGTCAGGGACATGAGAGTATAGTATTTTCTCCATCACACTCATTTCATGGTGCTCTGTTTTTTAGAACAAATACATTTCTTGAATTTTTTAACTTTTAATTTAATCGAATGACACTTTTTTTTTTTTTTAAGGAAAAAAAAATTGTAACTAGTATTATATTCATGTGATTATAGTGAAAGTATGAGATGTTAAACAACTGGTTAGGTTGGGCAAGATTGTCATGAGTATTGGCTGTATTCCATAGCTGACTGTATTTAACATCAAATCCCCCAATGTTCTGCACTCAAAAAATCTAATTAAAGAAGCAGCTTGGCAATGTATGGTGTGTAATATTCAACATAGAGCAGTTGAAAAGTGTTGGAATTCCAAGTAGCCGTCCAAAAACAGTCTCTCACTTAATCTCTTCCATACAATTTCCTCGTGACACTATTTTAGATTAAACAATATCCATCTTCTTCGAATTTGCTACATTCAATACAAGTCAAGACAGTAGTCTCCATCTTACAGAAACCGGGCCATACTTAAAACCCACTTCAGTTTTCGTTTCTCCTTCATCGAATTTTTCTCCCTGTATCCAAAAATGGCTTCCCTTTTGAAAGAGCTACCTTCCATGTCTACCATCCTTGCTGCTTATGCTTCCCTCTCAGCAATAGCCATGTTAATCCGTACAATCCTGAATGAAATGATCCCCAAACCGATGCAAAGGTTTATCAACACCAAATTCTCTGATCTGGTATCCAAATACTTCTCCTCCAACTTCACTTTCATCATTGAAGAACGCTGGCAAGCTGTTTATAACGAAACGTTTCGAGCTGTTGAGGTTTACCTTCCTACCCGAATCGGCCCTTCCACCGACAAACTTCTCCTCGGCTCCAATGACATTAACAACCCAACATCGCCGCCGAAACGGAAGATCCCTTCCGATTGCAAAATCATCGATGAATTCGAAGGTATAACCTTGGAGTGGACTCTGCATGTTAAAGAATCGGAAAAGTACTACATCCCTGATAAAAAAACCTATCACTTGACGTGCAAGAAAAGAGTTAGGGAACTTGTTGAACAAAAGTATTTTCCCCATATAGCGAAGACAGCTCAAACAATCTTGAGCAAGCGAGAAAAGCTCAACATCTATACCTATAACCAAGATCGTTCCAGGTGGGAATCGGCTGTTTTCAAGCACCCGGCAAGGTTCGAGACTTTGGCTATGGAGCCAGAGCTGAAGCAGTTCATAATGGATGACCTTGACTCATTTGTGGGACGCAAGGATTTCTTTGAAAACGTTGGGAGGGCTTGGAAACGTGGCTACCTTTTGTTTGGGCCTCCAGGGACTGGCAAATCTTCACTGGTAGCTGCAATTGCAAATTACTTGAACTACAACGTGTATGATCTCCAGTTCCAAAGTGTTAGAAATGATGCCGATCTTAGACGTATACTTACATCCACCACAAACCGCTCTATTCTTCTAATTGAAGATATAGATTGCAGCACAAAGATTTCAAAAGATCGTGGCAAGTTAAAAAATGACCGTGAGAAGGAAGGCGAAGATGGAAGAACCGATCGTCCTTCAGCCATTGATCCTGGAGTCAGTACCTCATTAAACTTTCAAAGCTATAACATTATAAAATTATTATTATTAGATTAGATAACGATGATTTATGTGTGTGTGTGTGTGTGTGTTTTTTTTAAATTTTCTGTAGGTAACATTGTCGGGACTATTGAATTTCATTGATGGACTGTGGTCGAGCTGTGGGAATGAAAGGATCATCATCTTCACGACGAATCACAAAGAGAAGTTGGACCCTGCTCTGTTGCGGCCAGGGCGCATGGATGTGCATATTCATATGGGATATTGTACTCCAACAGGATTCAGAAAACTTGCAACTACATATCTTGGAATCAAAGATGATAAACTCTTTGGTCCCATTGATGACCTGATTAAGGTTGTTGAGGTTACCCCAGCTGAAGTGGCGCAACAATTGATGATCAAAAGTGATGACCCTGAAGCTGCTCTCCATGGTCTCATTACGTACCTTAACACGAAAAAGGATAAAGTTGGAGAAGATGTGATTCAACAAGAAGAAGAAGCAAAAAATGAAAATGATAAGAATGATGGAAATCAAACAAAAGAACCTGATAGAAGTAAAACTGGTTGCATATATCTTTCTTAGATATATTGTTATGTCTTTTTCAAACAATTGGGTCTAAATTAGGTTCCTTGCTTAATTATCTGGAAGTAGGAGACATCCATGTCTGTTGCGGTGATATGTTTGCATGTAATTATGTCTTTTAGGGTATCTACAAATCCATCTGGCTTGTCATGTCGTAATCATTGTTATGAATATGAACTACATTTGACTTCTGGTCTCTTTTTGCATTGATCTCCATAAGAAAAAAAAGGGTTGCAAATTATGATCAAATCAACTCATCGACAATATGCCACAGACGCAGACCATTTTTTTTTTACTTTAACATCAAATGCAAATAATGTTGCGAGACGGATCATATTAAATCCAAACAACCCTATTCTCAAAGTAGCATAGTCTTTGTCAGGTGTCCGCCCAAATATGGCTTTATTTGAAGTATGAATAAATCAAGGCCATATCCCAACTTGCACATTTTGACATTTTTGTTCGGGAAAAAAACAAAGAGAATACCATTGGGTGACATAGTTTATTTTGCGTTTGGTTTTTAAAATTTTTTAGTTAATAACATGCCTAAGTATGTATATATCAAAAAATTAATGTTAAATATAACAAACTAACTGAATATTTATACTAAAAAAAAGATTTGTAGGTTGACTTTTTGAGTAGAGGATTTAGGGTTTTGGATGGGCGGTGCGTTTACTTACGGTTAATATAAGAACAGCAGTGACGGTAAAATTAAATACTGTAGCGTGAGACAAATAGAAAGCTAAACGCACCGCATTAGAAGTAAATGTCTATCCAAAGGGGCTCTTAGTGTTTGAGAATAGTCAGTGATAACGAAGAAAGTTCATGGTTGTGAGGATAAACTCTCTGATGTTGGAGATAAATCTATAGACTCACCCATGGTGGAACTTGTATCCTTTAGAGACAAACTTGTTGGTCAACATAGTATGGATAATGATGGCAAAGATAATAAGAAAGATGATATCATCCTAGAAGATGGAGATATTCGTATGAAATTATTAATGAGGTACCATCAATAATTTCTCGGAATGAATTCACACACTCATAGCAAAAACTATGTTCAAGTAGTGATAATCAAGTTATTGGGTTAAAAGATAGGCTTTGAACAAGATCTATGTTTTTATAATGTTATTGCAGAGTATACCTCTTATCGATTTAGCAAATGATTATTATCCGGAGAAACTTTAATAAGCTAATGATTATGAAAAAGTCCTTCTAAAAGTTATTGGGTGTTTTTTGGCTAGTATTTAACTGTTCAATCATGGGCGCCCTTTTATTATTATTATTATGTAAGATTATCCTCATAATGAAATAGTTTGAATCTGTCTACCAAAACTATCGAGCCCATGTATAAAAAGAGTACTAGTAGAATTATTAAAATAAATTATAACAAAGGTAATGAAGCTTGTAAGAGCTTTGCAAGAAAGGTTATTTGTGTAAAATTGAGGAATTTGTTGATCTCTAAAATTAGAATTAAAGAGGCATTCAAAAAATAAAGTATGGGGCGCTTCCAAATCTTTGTTTTAATGATGGTCATTATGGTCATATTAAAGAGGGATGTCCAACTCTTAATTCCAATGATGAAAATGAAGAAATTACTAGAATACAACTACTATAAGCGATGTAGGTGAAATGGAGTATGGAAGAGAAAAGTTTGACTCTTAAATGTTAGTGGAGCATAAATGAAGAAGAAAAGGGCGTAGAGAGGTTGGCAAATCAATTGGAAATAAAATCTCTAATAATGGAGGATGAAGTTCTCAATGTTGGAGGAATTTCAAGGAGATAAAATCTCTAATAAGATTAATCAACAATTTTCTTAATGAAGTTCTATCTTTGCTTAATATTGACTAGCATCAAATGTTTAATAAGGGTCCAACTGGGTTTAAAGGGAAGGGGAAAGTGGACAAGGGTAAAGAAAAAGTTCCTAAAGGCCCAAGAGTATAAAAGGCCTAAAGGCCCAACTACTAGCAATAATATAGTATTTGTTTTAAGGCCTGAAATGAGTATTAACAAAGAGGCAATTAGTACAAATATCTTGATAAATTCAACAGTTGGATTGTTAAAATATAATCGTATAAAAATTATGAGTAGGTGTAAAACCACTTTAGTTTTACATTAGTGAAAGTGGATTCCCTTCTTCCCTCTCTCTCTGTATCTATCTAAGCAAAATGTGTTCAACCAACCAACAAATGAAAACCTAAAAAAGTAGCGGTTTTACGGTAACAAAGTTGGTGGGAAGAGATGTGGGGGAGAAAGTGAGCATCGAATGGGAATGAGAAAGAGAAAGATAGAAACTACAATTGCTTATATGCACAAAAGAAATCGAGAAAAGGGTGAGATGAAATTCTCAATTTTATTTCTTTATGTAAAAAATTCCCCTTTTCCCTTTTTTTTTTCTTCTAACTTTTTGGGTTTTGATTTCTTCACCAGACAATACAAGAGAAAAGTGTGAGGAAAACCTGCAAGATTTCAAGGAAAAAGAGATGGGCTAATGGGAAGAAACTTTCAAACTTAGATGAGAGATAGTGAAAGGCATGGCGGCGGCATTTTTGCAAAAAAGAAGAAGAAGATATAAATGATTAGTTTATTTTATCTTAAATCATTTGTTTTTGCAACAAGGAAAACAAGATAAAATAATTGTCAAAAAAGAACTTGGAGAGTGGAACCGTGAAGAAGATATTGATTGTAAGTATTGGAAAGAAGGAACTCGAGAGAACTTGACGTGTTGCCCACTCTTTTTTAATCCAAAATCAATATTTTCTTTCTTGCAATTAGGGGGCAAGAACACCACTGCCAACAAAAAAAGAAGCAATAAAAAAATGCTACTAGTATTCATCACTTGATCACTAGGTTCAAGCTTCGGAATCTTACACTCGTTGTCGGAGCAACTACAATCATGTAACATTCAATTCGAATAATAATACCAGTAAGTACATGTATTAATGAAAGGTACTATTTTCATTCATTCTTGGGTTTTACATGAGCTTGCGAAAGCCTGATACCATCCCTAAATCATTAAGGGTTATTATGCGAAGTTTTTCAAATATTTAAGGTCAATGTCGCGACTTCTAGAGTTTGGTGTTGCAACATTGAAGATCGAATACAAGCTTCCCAGATCAAGGATCATATTGTAAAGTTTTCAAAATAAAACAGAGTCAATGTCGTGAAATTTAGGGTGTGATGTCGCAACATCACATGTAGCCCACTAAATTCCTATATCAAATGATTTTTACCTAACAAGTTCAAATACTCAAATTCAACTTAACCATAACATACCAAACCAAAAACTTGTCAAAACAAACCATTTAACCATTTCATTCAACCAATTCAATATAACTTCACATAACACAAAACATGTCAATTCAACCTTTTCAATTGTAAATAATTTATCTAACCAACTAGCCATTCAAAAATAACTTCTCATCTATGCTAATTTATGTGCAATCATGTTATTTTAATTGCCATGTATAACTCAACCACAAATTTCAAAACATACCATTTTCATTAGGCATTAGCATTGCCAAAATCATGCATTAGAAAGGTTTCAAATTATGATTAATAATCAAAATTAACATATACAAAACACTTATGTATATGCCACAATTTCAAACCTTAAATGATAAAAAAGCTACCAATTTGGTGATAGGATAGTGTGAGCTTCAGGATGATCAGACTTGATGTGGTCCACAAGGTGGCGATCTATAAAGAAAAGGGAAAAATAAATGGGTAAGCATATGAAATGCTTAGTAAGTTCAAAATGGAATTTAAACATACATTGAATATTTAAAACGATTAAACTAATCAAATTGACATTCAACTTAGTTATCCTTTGGCATATTATGATATGACTAGGCATATAACAACATCGCCAAATAAACATGTTAGTCATATTTCCAAATCATAAGTAATATCAAGACTTTAGCGGAATCATGTAACCATTCACATATCAAACATAAATTATTTCCATTTCATCTCACCATTTCATTTTCAATTTATCATTAAGTTCCATTTCTAATCTATTGAATATCACTCGATAGAACTATAGTTAAGCGGACTCAGATACACATGTTAATATATTGCTCACACAAGCTAACAGTATGATAAAATTGTTCACATAAGTTGTCATTATAATAGATTTGCTCATACAAGTTGTCGTTATAATAGATTTGCTCACACAAGCTGACATTATAATAGATTTCTCATCCGGGCTAAACCTACTATATGTACAACTCAAAGAATTTGCAACAAATGCTAAATTTCATAATAACATGTAAAATCACTGATCCACCGCGTGTAGAACCCTAATGATATGTTATACGTATCTTAACCTTTTTCTAAGTTTACCTAAGCATCATTTCCATATATATATACATATCATTACCAATCTCTATAATTATTCACAATTCAATCATATCTTGCAAAATGTCATAATTTTTATTTACAAGTTATGTAATCAATTAATATTCATATTCACGCTTGAACCATTTCAATATAGTCAAAGTTTACACAATTTACAATTTAGTCCATTTTTATACCTAAGCGTCGAATTTTCTAATTCTACCTAATTCTAATATATAAATTAATCATAGCACAAATGAACATAACATAAATTAAAGTAGTCAGTTCCATATGAACTTACCTGGCAAAATAAAAACAAACGAGTCTTCAATAACTAATCGATAATTTTTGTTTTACCCTAATTATCTCCGATTTGGTCCAGTTCTCGATCTATACAATTATTTGGTTTAATTTATAAATATAAAAATTTTATAACATTCCATGATATGCATGAACATATTTAATTTCATTTTTGAATACCCTTTAACTTTTGCATTTTATTTAATTTAGTCCCTAAAATCAAAATAGTTATAACTTTCAATTTTAGTTTTAGTTTCAAAACCAATATTGATCACATCCTTTTAGGACCTTTTACTAACTAACATTACAGAAATTTCACATCAATTTTACAATTTATACACTTTGGTCCTTTTGAACAAAATTAACACTTAAACTTTACAATCTAGTGTTTTTTCACATCTAAGCTTGAAATCTATCAATTTAACACTAAATTTTTCAAGAATTCAACAATGAAAACATTCAAAAATTTAGCAGTTTTGGAAATAGATACATGGGCTAGCTAAATCAAGCTCCCATGACCTCAAAAAATAAAAAATATAAGAAAATGACTTAATTGCACTAACCAGTTGAGGATAGAAAGCTTAAACTCTTGAAAGATTCTCTTCAATGGTGGTTTCAGTGGAGAAATATGTTGAAGGCTTCTTTTCTTTCTTTCCACTTAATGTTTCTTTTATAGGTAAATTAATCCTTTAATTATATTTAATTTAACCATATTTTAACTAGACAATTTATAATTGCTTAAGTTAATTGATTTATAATGCTACCATCCACTTATATAATTTAAAATAGTTCTATTTTCTATTTTAGTCCTTTGGTTAATTACAATTTAAGTCCTTACTCTTTGACCAATTAAAACTTATTGCGATAAAATTTTTACAATTTAGTCCTTGTACCCTAATTAAGAAATTAATAGGAAAAATTAAAGAATCAAACTTTAATATTATTTTATACCAACTCCTTAAATATTATAATTTAATATTTATGGACTTGGTTTATGACAATGGGGTTTCGAAATCGCCTTTTCTAGCATTATTGAAAATTGGGCTATTACAGAGGCAACAAAGTCTTACTACTTTGCAGCAATAGCAACAACAACAACAACGACAACAACTCCAGCTTCGTAAAGAGAATATCAAAAGAAAATTAGAGAATCCAACATGTTCTTCTCTTGCTTGCACTTGTTTAACAACAAACACGTTAGGTGAAGTTCCATTGTTGTTGTTGTATATATTCTTTATCTGGTATTATCTATCAAAGATCCATTCTTTTTTAAGAATTTAAAAGAAAATTTAGAAGCAAATGAAAACACATATATCAATTTTGACTAGTGTAGAATTGACCTCCATAGTAAACCCTATAGCAAATTTCCCTTTTACACATATTTTTAACCTCTTCCTTTGCATCCTTTTCTCTGTCTCTTCTCAAGTTGATATTTTTGTATAACCCGATTGTCCTATTCGTATTTTTGTTAATTGAAAAAATAAAGAAAAATCCAAATTTGATTTTACTTATCCAATCTAATAAATGAATTGAATTTATTATTGTGGATGTTTTGTTCTGAGCATTGTTTTGATGTGTGATAGTGAGCAACATTGAGGGTGTTGGCGATCAATATGCTTATCAGATAGTAGTGAACATCAAAGGGCATGTTTTTAAAGGAATTCTTTTTTATCAATGCCCGAATAGTGGCTACAGCATGGCAACAATAGTAGCAGTTGGTGAGAGTTCTTCTATCCCTATTGTCATTGCCAATATAACTACCATTGCAGCTAATGCTAATTCCAATAGCACAATGGCTATAGCTTCTTCATTAACCACATCAGATTTGGACCCATCTTCTCTATGTCTAACTCCACTTAACATTTTTATGGTTGGTACATAGTTTTTTTTCCAAATCCAAGATCTTGAAAACACACTTCACAATATTTTTTTTTATTTGTCTAATCTTGTCAATTTTCTAAGCATTTGATGACAATGAAGTAATACAACATTTGATACCACCTACCATTCAAGTAAGGACATGTTAAAAGATTTTAAGAAAAAGAAGATCAAGAGAGAGAGAGAGAAATGGTGGAGATGTCTGTTAATTTGTTGTGCAAAATTGAATGCTTTTTATGCAAATCATCAATATAAATTCTTCTCCCCTTCCTCTTAATTGAAATCTAAAGTTGTTTGTATATGAAATGTGCGTAGAAATTGCACAGGAATGGAGTGTTAATATCATTTTAATGAGATTGTGGGTTTTTAAGGGTAAATTTTGGTTGAATAATTTCAAAATGGTTTACTATGAGTTTGGGTTCAATGATAAATTTAGCATATGATTTTTCATCTCAATTTGGCACTTGAGTTTGGCTTCAATGTTCAATTTGATATAGAGCTTTTCTTGTCCTAATTAAGTACTTATGTTTTCTTTACTAGAGCATACATATGAAACATTTGTAATAGCCTACTCGTCGTAGATTATACTGATATGTTGTGGGCGTATAATTGAGTAAGCAAGAGTAGTATGGGGTGAATTATTAATTAAAGTATTGGGTTGGCGTGTTACGTGAATTTATTAGTACGCCCTTGTGAGGGATGCCTTGTTGGAATTCGCCATTTGGCGAACTCTAGGGTTTGGAAGACTATTTTATGAGACGATTCGCCAACCCCAGATCTTCTGGGCGAATTTGTTAGTTCCCAGAGCGATATGATTATTTTATGTGGAAACGATAGCTTGGTAAGTATTGTTAGAGTTTAGTTGAGATCTAGTTGGGATTGAACTAGAGTACTATAGATGACAACTAGATATGTTTAGGTAGTCGAATGACTTGTTTAGTTGGTTACTTAAAAGCAATGCTTTATCACTCTGATTAGTGGCGGTAGTTGCATTTAGTAAAAGGATTAGACTTCAAATCTTGTTAGGCAAATTTAGCCTCAGTTTTCAAGGGTAGTGGGATGTTGACCTTCCCACTAAGCTTATTTTCCACTGTCTATGTTATACAATGATGCCTATAGCCAGCATGTTTCACCTTTGTTTCCCTGTGTTGTCTCTATAATTTTTAGTTAACTTTGCTAGAGGAGATGAGGAAAGTTTCCAGAAGCTTGTCAAAACACCATTGATAAGTACTAGCTGAATGGTAATTTCTAGGAAACCCTTAGGACATTTTCGAGGGAATTTACGCCTTTGCATTAGTGCATGCATGATCAAATTTTTAGTAGATGAATATCTGATAATTATGATTGTTTCTTATTTACCTCAAGAAGCTAGCGAAGGTTCGAGCAATCGAGACAAAGGATCAATAGAGTAGATTCTATCCTAAAGTTCCTGGTGAGTTCTTTCTTGTTTCCTTTGAGTTATAAAAATACTATGATATGTGGGGTGTGAAAGGTAAGTTGTCCCTACTGAAGATGGGTCGATATGTCTTGTATTAACGAGTGTGTAGTAAGCCTGTGATATGTGTGTGTGAGCATGGCCATGGTCGAGGTACAAAAAACCCACCTTATGTACGAGCCGATACCAAACTATCTGTGACATGTGAAAAATGTGAAAAGAAGCATTATTTATGATGCCTCCGGTAGGGCATCTTTATTGCAAACCGGATTGGCAAATTACAGGTTGACCTTGCTGATATGTGATTTTGATTTCTGAAATATGAGTCCGAGGCTGGCACAAGTTTGGGTCATAGGTAAACATACATGATTGAGGAAACTATGTATAAGTCTATGATATGTAACCGTTGGAAAAGCAAAAATATATAGACTTTTTTAGCACTTTTTGAGCTATAATTCATGCAGTTTCATAGTAATTTTTGTTGAAATTCATACTTTAATTATAAAATAATTAACTTAAACTTAAATTATTAACATATTGAATTTTAATTATTTTTATAATAAATTTTTACAAATTTAGTTTATTTTCGATAGTTTTGCACAAAATATGAAAATTGACTCGGCTGGCACCTCGAAAAGCTCGAACTATTGGGGTAATTTTTGCATCAAGTGAATCAAGAGCATGGCTAAATTATTTTCCAGCCAAGGACAGTCCAATAACATGCTAAATTATTTTCCGGCCAATGACAGTCCAATAATGATTATTATACATACTTTATAATTAATTTTTATCCAACATTAATTGGGTCAAAAATTAATTAAAGTCTGAAAAAAAAAAGTGGCCTAGTGTGCTAAGTACAGAGGACTGAACCATCAAGCAATTGGGCAGCCCAAAAACGTCCCTATAGCTGGTCCAATCAGCTGATTTTTTCTAATTTTCATATTTGCAAATCAGCCCTTTAACTTCCCCTAAATGCTATTCAAACCCCTCCATTTTAAACAAATCATAATTAAACAATATGTGTGTAGTATTTAATAAGTAGGTGACATTATCAATCTTATAAATTGACATACTCTGTGTGCAAGTTAACCCAAAATATGAAAGAAAAGACGAAGAGTAATTTAATGGAAAAAACATTATTTATGTATGGCTTAATTTACTATTTAACCTTAAAAGTACATCCATTTTACTCAATTTAGTAGTTAAAAGTACTATTTCATTTTAAATTTTGGTTACCCTAAAAAGGTTTTGGTCCAACCATTTAAAAGAAAATAGGCCACCAATAGAAATACACCATGAGCCATTTTTAGGAAAAATATATTTTAAAAGTTAAATATAAAATATAAAAATAAGAAAATATAAAATATAAATTTTTATATAATTAAAAATTATAAAATTGAAAAAATGAAAATTATAAAATAAAACTCATTAATTTCATGAAATAATTAAATGATTTTAACCTAGATTTTTTTAAAAAAATATGTGGGTAATTCATTTAGTTGTTGATCATTTCTTCCAAAAGTTACTCTTTTTTTTTCTTGTTGTTTCATTTGCAAATTAAAAATCAAAATATTAAAATTTACAAATTTTACCTAAATTCTCATTAAAAGAATACACATATATAAAAAGATAAATCCAGAAAATGTATCAATATGAACAATCACAACCCCAAAAAAATTGATATAACCAAAGATGAACAAATGCAAACCCAAAAGATATAGGTTTAACCCATAAATTAGTATATAAATTATGTCATTTTTCTCATATTGGTAACAACTTTTTATTTATTACAAATTGTTCTTAAACTATTTTTATTTCTCAGGTTGATACCTCTTATAGTCAAGTTGCTATTTAAATAGTTAAATCTATTTAAAAAGAAGAAGCTTAACCAACAAATGGGCACATAAAATTTGTTTTTTGTTACAAATAATACATAAACTATTTTGCTACCCATTTTGCACCAAAATGCCCTATTTATTAAAAAAATTCTAACCAATAATAAATTGACACATCATATAAACTTCAAAAATAAATTTTAATTCTTTAATTTTATTATTATTTACATTATTTCTCTCTTTGTTTTTTCTATTTTTTATTTTTTCTTTCTTCTTCCAACATATAAAATCTAAAAGGAAAGAAAGAATGAAAGGGCATTAATGATGAATTTTGGTTGCAGGGTGATTTGTGGTTGGTTGAATGATTTTGAGAGCTCAATCTTGATTAGTCAAATGGAAGATTAAGATAGGAAATATCACAATTCATATTTGAATGATATTAGTATGAATTAAGAATAAATTATGAAAAGAATGACAAAAGATGGGCTTATTGATGTTGCAGTAAGCCAAAGAAGGGAGTTGATGTTGCAAAATTGAGTAGAGTCGAAATGAATAGAAAATTAATAAAATAAAAGAATAGAAACTGCTTTATGGAATCATTGGATAATTTGTATTCAAAATCACCAATGGTGAAATATAAGCACTTACCAAACTCTTAGAATAGATTTTAAAACATCAGCTTGAATACTTGCAATTCTTTACAAGACTTGAAAGTGACAAACTCTAAAAATAAACAAAGCAACAATCACTCAACTCTTTTACGAAAAACTTCCTTTATTCAAAGTAAAAAAAAAAAAAACCTTCAACTTTAGTCACTGTGTCCAATATGACTTGTCAAGCCTCCTTTATATAGGCACTTACATAATAAAGTTTGAAAGAAATATAAACTTGCAAAAAATAACATAAAATTTGGCACCAACAATTTAATCTATAATGGAACTCTATTTAATAAATAAACAATAAGCTAAAATTTTTAAAACTAATTAAATATTCAATTTTACAATACTTATATAATCGATTCTCTATTAAGTGAATAAATAAATATTAATATCTTGAATAAAATTTTAAATAACATATCTAAAACTTAGGCCTAAAGAATAGCAATTTGTAACAGTCCGTTTTTTAGTGGTGTCGAAAATAGTGATTTCGAGACTAAAACTCCGACGTGTCAGTTTGTAAATATTAATTATTAATTTTTATGAGGTCACTACTGTTATATTAAATTTTAGCTAAGGAATTTTATCGTTTAGATAGTTAATTAAGTAAAAAGGACTAAATCGTAAAAGTTGTAGAAGTCAATTTCTTTTAGTTAAATGTGTCAAAAGGTAATGGAAGAATAGTGAAAGGGATTCAAATGGTAAATATACCATTTGAAGTGTAAGTAGACGGTGTTGTTTGTTTAAATGCTTTAAATTTGGTTAATTATTAAAGGGTAAAATAGTAAATATGTAAATAAATAATAGAAACAAAACATATAAAAATATATTCATCTTCTTCATTAAGAAATAAGAACCAAAAACCCTTGAAGAGTTGAGAAGATATTCGACCAAGCTTTGGATTCATAATAAGTAGGTGAAATCTCACCCGTTTTTAGTGATTTTTATGTTTTTGAGCTCGTATTAGCTTAATCTAGCTAACCCGAGGATTAATTTGTAAATCTGCTAAATGTTATGGATTGTGCCATTGATGAGTTTAGTATATTCTTGAAGTTTTATGGTAGATTATTAAGCTTGGTTGTTAGATAGGACTATTTTGTAAAGTAGTTTTTGATTATTTTAATGTTTAAGGACTAAATTGTTTAAAGTAACAAAATTACAAGGGCTTGTTATAAAATAAATGCAAATATGTTCTGTAGTGAAACCCTTGAGTATTCGGCTAAGCTTGGGTTTGAATGAAAATGGATAAATTGCATGTTTTGTGCTTAGGGACTAAATTGCATAAAAGTAAAATGTTGAGGGAAATTTTGTAAAAATGTCAAAAATGACTTAATTGCATAAAATGAGTTGATTTGGATGTTGGAATTAGTTAATTAAATGAAATTATTATTTTAGATCAAGAACGAGCTGATGATCGCGGAAAAGAGAAAATTACGGAATAGTCCATTTACCTTGTCGTGTTGCAGTTTAGTCAGGTAAGTTTGATCAATTTAATTCTGATACATTTTTAAATGCATATTAGATTAAATTCAATTGCTAAATGTTAATTAATACAAATGTTGTCTTGTAAATAAGAACTGATGGAATGAAACGATAGTATTGTTTTTTATTTATAAAACATGAGCAGGATGAACGTAGGATAGAGTACAATTGACATGCCAATAGGTTATTTGTGCGCGATACGAGATTTGTATGAGATGTGACGATGACTTCTGTATAACCTTTGTTCACTAAATATATTGAGGTTTTGCATTTGTTGCGGACTACTGAGTTATATTACAACGTTTCTGGTGTGTTACAAGGCGGATGTTGGCCTATGAGCTGGGCACTTAGTGCCGATGTGTGTTATCGGTTGGATTAGCTCATATAAGCATTTGCTGTTGTAATAACTCGTTTTCAGTGAAATCGAAATAGTGGTTTCGGGACCACAAATTCGAGTCTGGAAGAAAAATTATTTTAATATTATTTCATGGTTTGCATTATGATTGAAATATCATATGAAAATTTTGTAAAGAAATTTTATAGATTACGTGTCTAATTAGAAGGAAAGGACCAAATTGCATAAAATGCAAAAGTTGAGTTCTAGTAGCTATAGGTATCAAATAGCTATGGAATTCAAAATTTGAGGTCCTTATATGGTAAATAGACCATTAAGAGGAGTTAGTAGATAATTATGATGATTCATCCATGGAAAATTAAATAAAGAAAATGACTAAATTGGAAATAGAAATAATTAAAGATGATAAAAATCTAATATCATATTATTTCATCATCTTTCCCAAAATTAAAACATGGAAACCTTAGCCATGGAAATTGGGTTTTGAGCAAACTTATTTGCCTCAATTAGGTATGTTTCTTTGTCCTGTTTTTAGTAATTTTTATATTTTCGAGATCGTAATAACTTAATGTAGCTATCTCGGGGATTAATTTGCAAAGTTATTAAAGTATTATAGTTTTGCCATGGATGAGTATGCATGAATTATGAAGTTTTATGGTAGAAATAGAAAGGTTGTTGATAGATAAACAACTTTTGTAAAGGAATTTTTCATGAAATTGTGATTTAGGGACTAGATTATAAAGATGTGAAATTCATGGGAAAATTTTGATTTTTGTGAAATATATGGACTGTTATTGATATATGTAAAAGTCGACTAGCCTTGGAATAAGGATTAAATTGCATGAATTTCATTTTCCAAGCCTAGGGACGAAATCAAAATTAAATAAAAGTATAGGGGCAAAATAATTCTTTTGCCTAAGATGTGAATTGGATTGAATAGAGTATGAATTGTATTAAATTGAGCTAAATTTACTTGTATAAATATGGATAGACCAAATATGGAGCTAGATCGAGGTAAAGAAAAAGTAACGGATTAGTAGCTTACAAGTTCACGAAAATTGTCGAGGTAAGTTCGTATGACTAAATTGTATATGTATATGTTTGAATTGAATGTTGTGTAAGTAAATTATGTAATAACCATGTGATAAGCCATAAAACTAACATGTTTTTAATCCCATTCTTGATGCGTTTTTGGATGAATTATTATGTGAATTAGTGAATTTGATGCTCTTAATCCTTTTAATTCATGTTTCTATATTTAGGTGAGCATATGGGAGCGAAAGGAGCAAAAAATGAGCCAAAATCGAGCAAAAAGAGCTGTTTCGAGGATCCACACGGCCTGGGCATTTTCACACGGGCTGGCCACATGCCCATGTGCCTGCCCATGTCGATATCACTCCTTGTTTCCCAAACACGCAAAAAGCTAATTTTTAGGGTTTTTGAGCATTATAAAGTCTATAAATACACACTAGAAGAGGACCTAAAGGAGGACTCAGAGTAGAACGAAGAAATTACTCGAAGGAAGCCGTCGGAATCAATTCAGAAGCAGGATCTCCTTCAAGATTGAAGATCTCCATCCAATTTCCTTAGAAGTTTTTGGGTTCTTTATGTCTTGTTATTTTCCTAATTTTGAGATGTTTTCCTTTTACATTATGAACTAAACACCTAAAATACTTAGAGAGGATGAAACCTATGATGGATCTTATTATTTAATTATCTGAATTACATGATAAATACTTGTTCTTGTCCTTAATTATGTGTTCTTAATCCTTGTAACACCCCTTACTCATGTTTGACGCCGGAACAGGGTACGAGACGTTACCTAACTTAAACACATACTAACATACATTTCCGAGTTATGAAATTTCGTTCAAATTTAAAACTTTCCAATCTTCATCTTAAAGTCCTTAATATGAGCCGGGAACCTTAGAAAACTTTGAAAAATTTCATTTAAAATAGGGGCACACACCCGTGAGGACTTAGGACACGGTCGTGTGGCTGGCATGGCCATGTCTTTAGCCCGTGCGCGAGCCTAACTTGTGCTTCGCGAGAATTCAGGATGTCACACACTGGCACACGTCCGTGTCCATGTCCCGTGTCCCTCACACGGCCATGACACGCCTGTGTCTTAGCCCGTATGTTAAAACTTTGACATTCTGTTTCTAACGTCGGCAACATTTTAGGGTTACATGACCAAGGCACACGCCTGTGTGCTAGGCCGTGTAGAAATTCTAAATTTCACATTCAAGGTGCAGATTTCACACGGCCTGGGCATATGCCCATGTCCTATGGTCGTGTCTTCCACATGGTTGAGACACACGGCCGTGTTTCAGCCCGTGTGGTTACTATTGGGCATTCTGTTTTACCAAATTAAGGTGCAGGGGACACACAACCGGACTACACACCCATGGGGCAGATCGTGTGTCACACACGGCCTAGACACATGCTCGTGTGTCTACCCGTGTGGACAAAAACAAGGCTATTTACCAAGCCCTTTATGCCACCCTTACTTACACCAACATAAGTCAGAACCAAGACATAAACACTTCAAGGCCACTACACTCCATTCGCATACAAAACTTATCACATACTTTATTAATCCAATCATGCAACCTACCCATTTATGCAAATTGCACATTCATGAAAAACATCATCATTTACATATATCAATAACAAGTATTAGCCATCATCCATGGCCTTATACAAAATGAATCAATCTTCAAGACAAGCCAACACATGTGGCCAAAACAGTATGACACTTGACAAAAGACCAAGTCTCTATACATGCCATACTCAAAATGATAAATCTAACTATACCAAATGTTCAGATTGATAGTGTGATTGAGCCTCTAACGTCCTTTGATCCCCGAGCTAGCTTGGCGATACTATAAGAAAATGGAAAGGAAATGGAGTAAGCATAAAACTTAGTAAGTTGCATGTAAATAAGTAACAACATTAACCATGCATCTTTAAACACATAGCATATTATATAACTAGCACAACATTCTTGATTTAACAATGGTAGATTTACTACTTATTTACACATCACAAGTATAAGCCAAATATTTCAAGATCGTCCCGAAATCATTCTCATAGATAGAACTTGCTCAATTTCATCCTTACCATTAAGGCATCATAACTAATCTCATATTTCATGAGTTTCGAGTAAAAACCTGTACCACTCAAAACATGATTATATCATTTCATATCTTTATCATAAGCTTTAAATAACCCGTGGAACCATTTGGAATACTAAAGGATATTCGATAAGCCTCACACGAGAGGGAAAAATGTCGATGCCATTGCCCAAACATGGTCTTACACTGGCTCACTTATCGAGGCCGATGCCATGTCCCAGACATGGTCTTACATTTGCTATCATAATGTGGCCGATGCCATGTCCCAGACATGATCTTACACTAGCATACATATCAACGCTGATGCCATGTCCCATACATGGTTTTACACTGGCTCTCATAATATGGCTGATGTCATATCCCAGACATGGTCTTACACTGGCACACATGTCACCCAAATGTCATGGCGTGGATATCCAATTTATTCCTAAGGTTCAACCGGGAGATTTTACTACATCAATTTTCATCAAGCATATTCACAAAATAATCAAACATTTTATGCAATATTGGGTGTTAAATGCATAATATCAATAAAGTTGTATTAATTACGTACAACTTACCTCGGTATACAAAATATAGGCGACTAGTTCGATTTAGTCCAATAGTTTGGTTTTCTCCGGTCTAAGTCCTCTTGATCTATAATGACAAAATTTACTTATTTAATCACCACATTAATCAAGAAATTCCAAAATTCCCACTTTGGCAAAATTACCATTTTGCCCTCAAACTTTCACATAATTATAATTTTGCCCCTAGGCTCGTAAAACGATTTTCACCAAATTTATTCATTAACCAAGCCTAGCCGAACCTTTATTACTCTTATAGAAACTCACAAATCCAATTATTTCACACATTTACTACCCATTTCATAACTTTTACAAAAAGGTCCACTTTAGGTGTTTTCATGAAAAATCCTTTCACAAAAGTTGTTTATTAAACAACCAAGTTTAATTTTCTTCTATAAAATTTCAGCAAAAAAATATAAATACTCACATGGTAAGACCCTAGACTCTCAATCATTTTACAAAATAGTCCCCTCATTAGCTAGATAAAGCTATAGTGGTTCCAAAAACACAAAAATTAACAAAAACAACCACCAAAATCACTTACTTGCAAAGAGAAAAGCTTGGCTGAAATTTGAGCTCTCAAAAACCTTAAGTTTGCTGAAAATTTCGGTGGAAGAGGAGGAAGATGGGAAAAGATGATGACTTTTTCTTAGTTTTATTTTATTTTATTCATTTAGTCACCTAATGCCACCAAACTTTCACCAATTTCATGAATTAAAAATTCATGTCCAGCCAGCATAATTTCATTGGCCTGTTTGCTAAATAAGGACCTCTAATTTAGTGTTCCATAGCTACTTAACACCTTTAGCTTGTAGAACAAAACTTTCGCACTTTATGCCGTTTAGTCCTTTTTCAAAATTAAACATACAATCACTAAAATTAATTTACCAAAATTTTCAAACACTAATATAATCCTGCCATGACACTTGAAATAATATTAAAAATAATTACTTCGGCCTTGAATTTGTGGTCTCGAAACCACTATTTCGACTAGGCTCAAAATCGGGCTGTTACAATCATTGCCTTAATATTTTCAGGATATTAATCCAAGTTTGATGTACTTAATTTGTAGAGCAAAAGTCCCTGCTTAAGAGTAGATCTAGCATAATTGAGCGGAGTTGATTGCAATCCTAGAAGTAGGACGGCATAAATCTACCATATTAGAGTCAAATTTAATAAGGGAATCCATAGATCGAGTTAATGCGATAATAAGGGTTTTAATTAGAAAAAATTTCAATTAATCAACCTAGAGTTAGTTGTTATTAGTCTCGAAAGAGATATTAACATAATTTAGGGATTTTTACGGATCAAAACAAGTGAATAAATCGTTTAATTCAGAATTGGAATAATAAATGAAATCTAGGTGGATTCTTTCCTCGGTATTGTCTCTCTCATTGGTTTTCTTAAAGTATTTTCTCAATTCACTCTCTGTCACGTTCATAGTTAATTATTTAGTTAATTTTAGATTAAAAAAATCCTTTAATTATTAAGCTAAATAGTAGAAAGATAGTTATTACTAGTACTGTTAGTCTTCGTGGATACGATATACCAGACTCACCAAAGCTATACTAATGTTCAATAGGTGCGCTTGCCTTCGTTGAATTATTAGTTAGTTTAGTGATCCATCATCATGTATGAAATTAATCACATATTTGACAATGTCTGACAAGCATTAAGACCCGTTTGAATAAATAAAATTCGATGGATATAGGGTTCCCGTATTGGTTGTGGTCTTGCATGTGTTGCGGACACACCACAGCTCGAAAAAGCGTCCCGTTATTAGCTCTCATGAGCTTTCCATTATATGGTTCTTGCGAGCTTCCCGTTAATAGCTTTTTTGAACATCCCAATTAAAGGCTCTTTGTGAGCTTCCTATTAATGGCTCTCTAGAGCTTCCCGATATTGGCTCACTTGAACCTTCTCGACATTGGCTCATATGAGCTTCCCGTTAATGACTCCCTGAAGCTTCCCATTACATGGCTTACATGAGCTTACCATTATATAGCTCGAAAGAGCTTCCCGATTATGTGCTCGTATGAGCATTCCCGAATATGAATTGACGGATTATAGATTTTTACACTTCGTGTGTACTACCCGGGTATCCATCGATATTTTTAATGATTCAACGGGCAAAATCCATATATGAGAAAATAAATGATTTCAAAGTGAAATGTTACCTGTATTTGCTTGAAATACATGGAAACTTGACATTGATAAGCTCATACATGATTCTTGTTATGCATGTGAAATAAATGACTAACATGTTTGATAAAGTTGTGTGTTTAGGCTATTAGCTAAATTGCTTGGATGCTCTTGTATGTTTATTTTAATGAAAATGAATGGCAAGTTAAATTCTCGTTATATGAACTTACTAAGCATTAAATGTTTATTTGGTTTTATTTCCTCTGTTTTATAGTATTCGAAAGCTCGTAAAGGTTGAAAGCGGGTTGGAGCTACATCAACTATCCCTCGGACTTTTCAGTATATATAGCAAACTAATTTTGGTTATAATGGCATGTATAGGCTAAATATAACTAATTATGGCAATGTAAATGTTTGGTTGTAATTAGCCATTGGAATGGCTTGTGAATGACATATTTTGATGTGTTTATATATGGTCTTAATGTGTTTGATGAGTCTTTGAATTGGTTAAATGAGGGAGATTATATAAGCTCATAATTAATTGATTTGAGTTAGTATAATTGATAAGATATGCATGTATGTGAATTGGGTCAATTAGGGAAATTGAATACTTAGACATATGGGATGTTATAACATGTACTAAACATGGTTTTAGCTTGATTTGAATGATTGCTATTTTCTTGTGAATGTGTTAAAGTGTTGATGTAGGTGGAAGATAATTTGGGTGAGAAAAGTGGCCTTAGAAATGGCCTATTTTTGTCCACACGGGCAGAGACACGGGTGTGTATCTCAGCCGTGTGTGACACACAGCCTAGCACATGGGCGTGTAATCTGACTGTGTGTCCCCTGCATTTTAAAAATTGAGAAACAGAATGCTTAAAATTATCCACACGGCCTAGCACAGGGGCGTATGACTTGGCAGTGTGACCCAAGTCAGAGAGTTACACGGGTACGAACACGGACTAGGACACGGCCGTTGCCCTTATTTTGAATGTCTACATAGCCTGAGACACGGGAGTACCTATTGGTCGTGTGAACCACATGGCCTGGCCACACAGGCATGTGTCCCCTGCACCTAGGAAAAATTTTGACATTTTTTGCGAAAAATTCTCTGAGTACCCGATTTAGTCCTGAGTTGTTTCCGATGCATATTTTGGGCCTCGAGGGCTCATGTAAGGGACAAAATGATTGAACATGATTGATTTTGATAAGGATGTTAAATGATATCAAATAATTGTATTTGATCTATAAACTCTGGTAATACTCCGTAACCCTATTCCGATGACAGATATGGGTTAGGGGTAGGGGTGAGCGTTCGATCGAATAGAATTGAATCGAATGAAAAAATTTCGAGTTAATCGAGTTGACTAATCATATTTTATCATCCTAATTTGATTTGAAATTTTCTCGAATCGAGTCGAGTGAGATGAAATTGAATTGAATCGAATCGAATATATTTGTTCGAGTTAAATTTTAAAAATAATTTTGGGTCCTTGTAACCATCGTCACCCATCGTAATAAAATTTGTCCACCTTAATCAAATTTTTATTAACTTTCATCACCTCATAATTTATTTATTAATCTTTTATATGAGGGTTAGCTTCTTTGCTTGCTTAGTTGTTTCAATTATCTTGATTCTTGTCACTATGTATTTTGGAATTAAAATATATATTAAATGTAAAATGTGATTTTTTTAATAAAAGTTATTTTAAAGATAGAATGTGAAATTGATACCAATATAAAATTTTAATACAAATATTTTATGGCATAATTAATAATTCAATTTTAATATAAATATTCAATATGACTAAACAATTCAATAATATAAATAATATAAAATGTGAAATTTAATTTAATAATATAAATAGTAGATATAAATAAAATTATTATTATTTATGTTTAATGATTTTTTTGGATAATTTTAATTTTTATTTGAGAGTAAAGGGTGAGAAGTAAAAGTTTAGGGGAAAATAAAAATTTTGGTGAATAAAAGTTTGAGGGAAAGTAAATAGGGGAGTAAAATTTTGGAGGAAAATATAAAAAAAATTGGGGGGGATGGGTTTGGGGTAGATGGGAGGTGGGATGGGAAATGAGTAAAAGTTTTAGGGAAAAGTGGGAGGAGTAAAATTTGGGGGAAATAAAAGTTTTGAGGGTTTTGGGAGTAAAATTTTGAGAAAAATAAATGGAGAGTAAAATTTTGGTGGAAATGAATTTTGGGTAGATTGGAGGGTTGGGATGGGAGGGAATAAAAGTTTTAGGGGAAAGTGGGAAGGAGTAAAAGTTTTGAGGAAAAGTAAAAGGTTTGGGAGTTTGGGGTAAAATGTTAAATATTATATTTTAATATTCAATTATTCAATTATTCGAGTTATTCAATTGAAAACTCAACTCGATTCGAACTCGAAATTCGGAAAAAATTTGAGTTGGCTCGAATAACTCGAATAATTCGATTCGTTTAACTCGAAATTCGAATTTTTTTTCGATTTTTTCGAGTCAAATCGAGTTTTGCTCACCCTAGTTAGGGGTGTTATAGCTATGTTCTAGATGGTTAACCGTATACTCGTATTTGTATATTGTTCATCGGGCATTGTCTAATGATTACTAAATGTTATTGAAATGTGGAAATTTTTATTTGTATTTATTATTGAGCATTACTCACTTCTTGAGAGTTGTGATTGACAGAAATCAATTAATAACCTTATTGATAGGAACTATGTTCATTAATCTTGTTATTTGTATTATTATATTTGACTCGATAAGCTTTATCGTTTAATCGACGAACTTACTAAGCTTTATGTAAGCCTACTCGTGTCCTTGTCTTCTTCTTTGTAGATTACATTTTTGTGGAAATCGAGAAATCGAATCAACTCGAAGAATCACACTATCCGAGGACCTCTTTAGATTTTAATTTTAACTTGGCTTATATGGCATGTAATAGGATCATTGGGTCATGATTGTAGGTTCACAAGTATTTTGTAATGTGTTATGTGGTGTGCTTTTGATGTGGTAGAATGAGTAACTAGTGTGGTATGCTTGCTAAGTTCCAAGTTTAAACATGAGTGGTCAAGCATGGAATGGTAAGTTTGATATGAATTAAGCAAGGTATGTTAGAATTGAATGCAAGTTATTTTTAGTGAGTTGAGACTTGTGTAATGTAATTCTAGGTAGGTGAAAATGTTAAGTGTTTGAAATGTGGTGCCATTGGGGACACATTGGTTAGGCTTTAGGATGTTTGGTTTGGCATGTTTTGGGTGTCATTGAAATGCATTTTGAAGTCTTATAATCATGAGTTGATAATTGATTTAGGTACTTAAGCATACATTTTACATTTTGGGTAAACACGGCCTAGGACATGGGTTGTCGCACACGGGCAACCCACACCGGTGTGTGCCTTGGGCATGTTAGTTGCAAGGTTCACACGGCTTGCGACACGGTCGTGTGACCCAAGTCAGTGAGTTACACGGGTTAATACATGGGTGTGTGGGATAGCCACACGGTCTGGGCTTTGTCACATGGCCGTGTGACCCCTGTTTTGAAAATTTTTATTTTTGTCCTAAATCTCCTATTTTGTTTCTAATTGGTCCCTAATTGTTCCTAAACTATTTGTAAGGCCTCGTAGGCTCGATTTAAGACCCATGAATGTATGTCCTGCTTCATTCTAAATTATTTATGAATATTGTTAATTAATTTGATGAATTGGAAGCTATTTGTTATGAAATGTTCTGAATTATACGGTAATAATCCGTAACCTTATTCTGATGATGGAAACGGGTTATGGGTGTTACACAATTGGTGGCTAAGGAGAATTTCAAAGCCTTCAACATAAAAAATCCGTACTGATCTCGTCCAAGTATTTCTAGTTGGTCAGTCTTAACTAAAACAACCAAAACTTAAGCTTTTGAACTCAAATTGATGCATTTCAAAGTGAATTATGAAACTAAGAAATAACTCTTTAATCCATAAGAACACAACTCAATCCAAATATTTTTTGATTCCATCCAAAAATGTGTCACAAGTTGGTTGATATTCTTGACTTGAAAAACAACAGTATCGACGAATTTATTTAATAATTTTCACCCATATCCTGCATGTATCACTCTTGAACTCAAATGACTGTACCCCTCCTAGTTTTGTATCATTGATCATTAGGACTCTCAAGTGCATGTTATTTTGTATTTTACATAACCTAAAGGTCACCTTCATGTAGAAGATTTTACGGATAAAGATTGGGCTGGACCTATAGATGATGGCAGGTCTACCTCTTAATATTGCACATTTGTAGAAGATTTAGTCACTTAGAGAAGTAAGAAGTAGAACGCAGTTATATCATAGGAGATTACTCTTAAAGGTGGAGTCTGGGAAATCCTTATGGGCAGGGCTAGCTCCTCATAAAGTGGAGATTTTCGTTTGGTAGTTGCTTCGCAGAAGGATTCCCACAAGGGAGGAGCTCGCAAAGAGGCATCATTTTGTAGGATGCTGCTACTTGCAATTCCTGCATGAGAGAGATCTGAGTCCATTGACACCTTCTTTTTTTGTAGCAAGACTTAGGTGATTTGGCAGCAATGATGTCAGCTTTGGGATGTGGTGTGGTTTGTTCATGGAAATCCGAACTATATTTTCGTCGCTTGGCAGCATGCTTTGGATACGAGAAGGTGCGACAAACTATGGAAAATGTTTTTCTACTCTACTGTCTGGACCATATGGCTTTTTCTTAATTAGATGGTGTTCAAGGGAAAAGTGTTTGACGGGACGCAGATTTTGTAAACAATTATTCAGAGGTCCGCATGGTGGTTTAAATCTAAATGACCTTCCTTATCCTCTAGCATTGATGATGTATTTAGGACCCCGTCGACTGTAGTGGCTCCTAAAATATTGAAAGGGATAAATAAAGCAGCGGTTTGGGCTCCTTCTCCATCCGGTTTCTGGCCTAAATGACCAGTTGCTGTATTTGATCCAGGTTGATGATCGAGTTGCTGGTCTAGATGGTTGTATTGCTTCTTTGTTTCTCTTTTCTTTTACGTTTATGCTTGCTTTAATTTGTTGAGTTTTTAAGCATATTGGTCTTGCTTTGTAAGGACTGTTTTTGTCCATTGTACTCTTGACTCCTGTCTGGGAGTGAAGGAAAAAAAAAAAGAGAGAAAAATAAGTAGAATGTAGTTGCTCACTCAAGTGTTAAAGCAGAGAATACAGCTATGGTTGAAGGTGTTTATGAGCTTCTATGATTTCAAAAAGTTGTGGAAGAATTAAAAGTTTCAATAAATTAGCCTTGCATTGTGATAACATAGTTGACATCGGTATAATTCAGAACCCAGTACAACACGATCCAACAAAAACATATTTACCTTGATGAACACTTTGTAAAGGAAAAGTTTATAATTGGTGCCTTGATCATTATCGAAACTATTTTTTTATTTTGAAAAAATAGGGATCGACTTTAAAAACGAAAATGGAGCCGCTATTGATTTTTTCAACATGTGATCGGGTCACCTTGAAATTGATCATTTTAATAAAAAAATATTTTGATTTATTAAAACAAAAATTTTGATCTACGAAATTCGAGAAAATGGGTTCAGAAGTCGGTTACGCACGAGGAAGGATTAACACCCTCATAAAGCCCAAAATTGGCACCTAATTGATTAATAATGTCTTAATGTCGAAAATTTGAGAAGATTTTAAAATATGACCCTTTTGATTTTTCAAAACTTCTAACCTTTAAAAAGACATTCAATTATTTGGATAAAAGAAAAGTCGAATCTCAGTAAGTTAGAGCACGACCTTTCGAATTTTTCAAACACCAAATATCCTTTGTTTTGTTTTGTTTTATTTTTTGAAATCTCTATCTCAAAATATCAAAATGTCACATCCAATAAATTAGGACGCAACATCTTAAATTCAAAAAGATAGGTTTTTTATTTGAAAATCATATATTTTAATTTCAAAAAGGGTATTTAGTCATTTAGACTTAATGAAAAAAATCAAGCCTCACTAAGTTAGGGCACGATTCCCTCAAAACTCCAAATGTCAAATATTGCCTTATTTTAAGAAATAAAGTTTTGGATAAAAAGTGGCAATTAAATGAAATATATTTTAAAACAATGATTTGAGTAAAATATATCATTAATACATTACAAAACACAAATACCAAAGCAATATACTACAATTACATGATATAATAACATTTAATACTAATATATGCAATTAAGAGAAAGAATAACATAAAATAACAAATGATACAAGTAATAAAATGACCATGCTAAAGCAAATATAAGAATAATAAACAAATAAAAGAACGTGAATAACAAATAAAAGATATAAAGTAAGCAAAAATAATTCAAAAGATCTATGCGAAAGATAAAAAAACTAAAAATGAATACTAAACTTTATATATGAGATCAAATATAAAAGTAAAATAACAATATAAGATAATGATATATGCAAAACAATAAAGGGATATTATAACAATTTTTTAAAAAATATAATAATAAAAAATAAAAAAACGATATGGAAAAATCTAAAATAGTTAATATATACAAAATAAAATAAATATATATTTTAAATAAATAATATAAAACTTTGAATAAAAATGTATAAGGATAACTTATAATAAGTATATAATATACCATTTAAAAATAGATAATATACATATTTTAAATAAGCAATATATGGAAAATTTTGCCTTAATAATAAAACAATTTAGATGATGTACAACATACAAATTTTAAATAATACATAATATGATTAAATTTAAATAATATATAATATATATAATATATAACAAATAAAAATAATAATATATATGACAAAACAATTTAATGTAAATAGGAAAACCAAAATAAGAAAAATAAGTTTAAAATAATTAAAATAAATGAATGAATAATGATTAAGCAATTAAATTGATAAATAAAAAATAAGTTAAAAAAACGCATAAGTCAACCTAACTCCCGCAATATGAGGATTCAACGAAATTCCTCCACCAAAATCTAACTCAAACGGAAGCAACTCAAAAAGAAACGAAGATGAGCGAAGAACAAATTAAGAACAAGCCACAGAAAATAAGAACGCAAAAGAGAGAGAAATTTGAGTGAATGCTCTAAGAATTTTTATTACTCCAAACTCAAGTCCTCTTACAATGAAAGGAGAGGCCTCTATTTATAGTTGAGCCTCCCCAAATCTAACGGTGTAGATCAATTACATCAACAGCTAAGATTAAAAGGTATCTACAAATTAAATCTCTAAGATTACAAAATCATATCTTCTAAGATTGCATATCATATCTTCTAGGATTGCATATCATATCTAAGATTTGCATGTCATATCTAAGATTTGCATGTCATATCTAAGATTGCATATCCTTGAAGATTATGTTTCCATATATGTCAAGCTTGTAGATGGACCTTCAATCTTTTCAAGTAATGGGCCATTCCGATCGGGCCAAATGATATATTTTGGACTGGACTTGGACTTTATTTTATTATTTTGGGTTTATTATTTTTTGTATGGGCCTGGGCTAAAATTAGCCTATTACAGCTGCCCTTCTTTGCTCATTGTCGTGTAACGAGAATGGAGTAAAGACTATAAAAGGACCAATTTTTCCCGGTCTTGCTGAGTCTTGACTTCTTGGTCCTCGTCTTCTCTAAATGGCTTCCAACCCAACTGCAACTTCAGGGGTATTGAAATTTCAACTTAACTTTACTTCTCTACAACTACTGCAACGTCAGAAGTATTGGACTATCTGTTCTACTGCTCTTTTTGGGAAATAAGTTTGATGACTTCAATCTGCTTCACTGCAACTTCAGGAAAATAAGATTTGTCATAAGATTTGCTTTCTTCGATCTGCTCCACTACCACTTCAGAGAGGCAATGCTAGTGTCTTCGATCTGCTTTGCTGCAATTTTAGGAGGACAAGATCTGCAAATTCAGGGATGCTAGACTACTATCTTCGACCCGCTTCACTATAATCTCAGGAAGACAAGATCTGCTATCTTCGGTCTGCTCCACTGCAAACTTAGGGATGCCAAACTAGTATCTTCGATCCGCTTCACTGCAATATCAGGAAAACAAGATCTGCTATCTTCGATCTGCTCCACTGCAAACTCAGGGATGACAGACTAGTATCTTCGATTCGCTTCACTGCAATCTCAAGAAGGCAAGATCTGTTATCTTCAGTCTGGTCCACTGCAAACTCAGGGATGCCGGTGATGTTTTCGATCCGCTTCACTACAAACTTAGGAAGACGAGATCTGTTATCTTCAGTCTGCTCTACTGCAAACTCAGGGATGCCATGCTAATGTTTTCGATCCGCTTCACTGCAAATTTAGGAAGACAAGATTTGTGAATTCACCGATGCTGCAACACCATCCTCTGGGGGACCTATCCTGTAAAATTGGTTTTATGTGTTTATGCTTATGCAAAATGGTTAGGATGCTATGATCTGAACAAATCAACTGCTCCTAACCGAATGACAAATGTACGAATGCAAAATGTTATGAGGATGATCCTTTTTAATAATTAGGATTTCACCACTTGTTGCTTATCAGGGCTGTAATGGCATAGATTCAAGGTTATCGGAACAATGGTTTCTCAACCATAAATCCGATTTAAAGAGAAATTTATTTTAATATTTTTGCATGCATATTTATATGATAGGAAAATCGTATTAAAATATTGATAGAAAAATTTTACCGATCTAGTGGTTAGTTAGAAAAATGAATTATTGAAGGATTGGGTAAAAACAAGGTATCGAGACCTTGATCTCATAAAATTGAGTGGAAAATATTTTTATAAATATTTATAAAATGTTAGTAATGTAGTATTAAAATTTCGTTAGAAAATTTTAACGTTTGGGTAGGTAAGTAAATGAAAAGGACTAAATTGTAACAAATGTAAAATTATGAGAAATGATTAAATAGTTTAAATGATAAAGGAAAGAGGGCTTAAAAGGAAAATAGACCCAAGGTCTATTTGGGCTGGACGGCAAGGGCATCAAAACAGCAAGAAAATAAGGAGAATTAAGGGCAAAATTGGAATATTGCAAAATTTACTTAATAAAGCTAGGACTAAAGTGAAATTATCTAGATATCTCTTCATTTTTCTTCATTCTCATCAGATAAAAATGCCATAGGAGGGTTTTATAAGCTGGTATTTCATAATTTTTGCACCAAGTAAGTTAATCCTTCCCTATTTCTTGTAATTTTTGTGTTTTTGTGACTTTTACAAGTAGGTCCTACTATTAAATTCATTAGTTTTAGATTTTATGAATGAAGTTGTAAGTTTCTATGAATATGAGCTGTAAGTTTATTATGAGATAGCATGAAATTGAAGCTTTGATTTGTTTATGAGATGATTTTATTAGGTAATTCCAATAGAAATTGATTTTTAGGATCTAAATTGTGAAAATGTTTGGAATTAAAGTCTATTACTGAAATTCTGATTTTCAAAGGTTATAAAGTAGTTTAAAGTGATAGAATAAAGTTTTAATTGACAGAAATAAATTCAATTGAGAAGTTAATTGAGCAGGGATGAAATTATCATTTATTGAAAGCTTAGGGGAAAAATGGTAATAAACAGTTTGCACTAAAACAGTTTTAGACAGCAGCAGTAGACTAACTTTGAAAAATCACCATAAATTGTAGAAATTGAATTAGAAGATGAACAAAATATAAAATTAAAGCCTATTAAGTCTAGTTTCTCATAGAAGAAACAGTGTAAGCAATAGATATGTAAATCATGAGATATAATAAATTTTATGAGACAAGGTCAGAATAAATTCTGGTTCCCCTGTTTTAACTTTATAAAATCATCAAAAATTGGATAAAAATAAATATGGGCTTAAATTTATATGTTTAGAATTCTTAATGAGTCTATTTTCAATAGAAATAAACGGGAACATCATCCGAATCCTGTATGAAGAGATAATTAATTTTTAGTGAAGAAGGGCCAGAACTGTCAAACAGCAGAACAGGGGTGAATTTAAAGAATAAACTGTACTTATTGGATAAACCAAAAATTCTGAAAATTTTATGGGAAGAAGATATGTGAGTCTAGTTTCAGAGAAAATTAACGGATCTAAATTTGATGTTCTGTAACTCAAGATAAAAATAATTTAGTGACTATGACTCAAGTAGACAGTTTTGAATGAACTAAAAATAATAATAGAATTATAGAAAATGCTACATGTGAACATGAAAGGTATTGAATTGATGATTGAATTTATTTATTTAGATCCGGAAAACTCAAATACGAAGCTAGATCGAGGAAAGGAAAAATTCCCGGATTAGTAGGTTTTGTATATGAACTAGTATCGAGGTAAGTTCATGTAACTTGAATTACCTTCTTAAATGCTTGAAATATATGTTATTGATGTGAATATAATTTGAATGTTCATTGTATGAAGATTGATGAAACATTGATATATTTGATAAAAGGGAAGAAATCCGGTTGAATGAAAGGAAAATTTGATGGATCTATGAAAAGGAATTGACGGTAAAAGGATCTAGCCGGACGGGTGATCCTATCTGATATAGCCCTCCGAAGAATATGTGGAAAATGGATTTAGCCGGACGGGTAATCCAATTAGGGTCTGAATTTAGCCCGACTGTAATTCAGATCCAAGCTCATTAGAGTAATTGTCTGGGATTTAGCTTGGGTAATCCCGACAATGCTCTATGAGTTTATGTTACTGTGATTTAGCTTTGACCGGTAATCCATTGTAAGGATGAGGTTCATGGAGTGTGCTCTCTCGAAATGGAAATGTGCACATGAACATGAATTGACGGACTGGATTGTACACTAAAAGTGTACTTCTAAAAATCCATCGAAATTTTGAGTAATTCAACGGGATAAATATGGAAATATAACAAAGAAATGAAAATCATGGTATTGATGAGCTCATCAATCATGATATATATTATTGGTATATGGAAATTATTGGATTAACTTGAATGTTGAGTTTGTGTATGTTAGGGCAATAGTGCATTGAATGGATATATGAATGTTTATTGCGTTGTATTGAAAATATTAGGTAAGTATAATTCTTGTTACATGGGCTTACTAAGCACAAAGTGTTTACCCTATTTCCTTTTTCCCTGTTTTGTAGTGTTAAGAGCTCGGAGATCGGATTCAGTCGGAGACATATCACACTATCAACCCCAAGACTTCGATATTTAAAGAAACTTTATTTTGAAAATGAATGGCATGTATAAGCTAATAAAATAAATGTTAATATGAAATGAATATAAGGTCAGCCATTAATATGACTTATGTGTTGAAGTTATCTTATAAATATGCATGAATTTTATTTTGAAAATATGTTGAATTGGAATGGTCTCGGTTTAAAAAAAAATTGTAAACTCCGGTAATGCCTTGTACCTTATTCTAACAATGAATACGGGTAGGGAATGTTACATTTGTTGGTATTAGAGCTACGGTTTAGCCGGTTCTAAGATCGACATAGCGAATACGGATTAGCTATACATGCCATTTAAATTATTTTTGATAGTGTGATATCTCTTGACCATTTAAATTGTGTTTTCCTTATAGTAATGTCATCTGACCGAGCTCAATCTGAAGAAGCTGGGAGTCATGCTCGCTTCAAGACAAAGAGAAGAAACTAGCGAGAGAAGGTCCGATATATAGGGTCAAGGGAGGAGGCAAAATAGCCTTCTTTCAAATGATGAATGAATGGTTTACTCAAGACATAAGAACTAACCCTACAAAGGCAAAGCAAACTCAAGCTCCCCTCCTGTTCCTCCATCGGTTCCGAGATTCCACAGATACGTGTATTGAATCTGTCGAAAAGGAAAAGCTCCAATCGATAAAATTCAAAAATATAATGAAGAATTTTGAGCAAGAGTTGATGATGATCCGAACGGCTGAATTTTGGTTAGAGAATACTACTCGGGTTTTGGAAGAATTATCTTGCACACCAGAAGAATGTTTAAAATGTGCCGTCTCACTGCTAAAAGACACAGCTTATCATTGGTGGAATACTAAAGCTTCAGTTGTTCCGAAAGAAGAAATTACATGGGAATTCTTCTAGACCGAGTTCAAAAAGAAATATATCAGTCAGAGATTCCTTGATCAGAAAAGAAAAGAATTTCTTGAGCTGAAACAGGGCAATAGATCAGTATCTGAGTATGAAAGAGAATTTGTTCGGTTGAGTAAATATGCTCGAGAATGGGTACAGTCGGAAGTTAAAATGTGCAAACGATTCGAAGAAGGGTTGAATGAAGAAATTAAACTTCTTATTGGAATTCTTGAAATTTGAGAGTTTGCTACATTGGCAGAGCGAGCTTATAAAGCAGAAGAATTGAGCAAAGAAAAGAAATAGGTGAGAGGAAGCTCGAATTTTAGTAAAAGACCAATGGGAAAATCTCGCTTTTACTCCAAAGAAATTGAAGAAGTACAGGATCGTTCTACCTCAACCACTGGGTATTTGGACAAAGAGCGAGGTTTGCAGCGACTAATCCAAGACCTTCCACTCTATTAGTGACCAGTGTTGGCAGTGTTGGTACCCCTAAGCCGAGATGCCAGTATTGTAATAAAGCTCATTTTGGTGAATGTCGATTTAAGAGCGAGGCTTGTTACCGATGTGGTTCTTTTGACCATTTCCTCAGAGATTGTCCAAAATAAGTGAAAAAGAAGCTGAATATATATCGAAGCTGAGTAATCCATCTTTGAGGGGTAGACCATCTCGACCATCTAGTAATGTCGATGGTAGCGAGGAGCTACAAAAGATATTGCAAGTAGGCTTGAGACACGCGCCTCCTAGGACATATGTCATTCGTATCGGAGAAGATGCCTCAGCACCCGATGTTATTACTGGTACATTTTCTTTACTTGATACTAATATTACTGCATTAATTGATCCCGGTTCTACGCATTCATATATATGTGTAAAGCTTGCATGCGTTAAAGATTTATCTGTTGAACCTACTGAATTTGTGGTTAAAGTCTCAAACCCCTTTGGCCAATCTATTTTGGTGGATAAAATTTGTAAAAATTGTCCACTGATGGTAAGAGGTTATTATTTCCTGGCTGATTTGATGTTACTACCATTTGATGAGTTTGATGTGATATTGGGCATGGATTGGTTAACTCAGCATGATGCAGTAGTAAACTGTAAACAAAAATATATTGTGTTGAAGTGTCAGAATGGTGAGTTACTCTGGGTTAAATCTGGTCAGATTGGGGAATTATCTGATGTGATTTCAGTTATTACTGCTCAGAGGTATGTCAAAAAGGGGTATGATGCTTTTCTTGCTTATGTATTAGATACCAAGGTATCTGAGTCAAAGATTCAAGCAGTGCCAGTGGTATGCGAATTTTCTGATGTGTTTCCAGAAGAGTTACCAGGGTTGCCACCAGAAAGAGAAGTGGAATTTTCTATAGATTTGATTCCGAGAACTACTCCGATTTCCATAGCTCGCATCAGAATGGCTCCTACTGTAATTAAAGGAATTAAAGACACGATTCTGAGGAACTTGTTGATAGAGGTTTTGTCCGACCGAGTCATTCACCTTGGGGTGCTCCGGTTGCTTTGTGAAAAAGAAAGACGGGTCTTTGAGATTGTGTATTGATTATCGGCAGCTTAATAAAGTAACTATAAAGAATAAGTACCCATTGCCCCGGATTGATGATTTATTTGATCAGCTAAAATGTGCTACTATATTTTCAGAGATTGATATCTGATCGGGCTACTATCAGTTACGGGTAAAGGAGTCAAATGTGCCAAAGACAGCTTTCAGAACCAGGTATGGGCATTATGAGTTTCTAGTTATGCCGTTTGGGCTGACTAATGCACCTGCAGTATTTATGGATTTGATGAATCGGATATTCATACCATATTTAGACAGGTTCGTGGTAGTTTTCATTGATGATATTTTGGTCTATTCTCGAGATGAAGAAGAACATGCAGAACATTTGAGAATTGTGTTGCAAATTTTGCGAGAGAAGCAGTTATATGCTAAATTCAGTAAATGTGAATTTTGGCTTGAGAAGTGGGTTTTCTTGGACATATTGTATCCATTGAAGGCATTAGGGTAGATCCAAGTAAAATCTCATTATTGTCAATTGAGTCCACCGAAAATGTATCCGAAGTTAGAAGTTTCTTGGGTTTAATTGGTTATTACCGAAGATTTGTACAGAATTTTCTATGATAGCTTCTCGATGACTCGATTATTGCGTAAAGATGTAAAGTTCGAGTGGACTGATGAATGTCAGCAGAGTTTCAACCGATTGAAAGATCTACTAACGAAAGCACTAGTATTAGTGCAGCCTGAACCGGGTAAGGAATTTATTATTTACAGTGATGCCTCATTAAATGGTTTAGGTTGTGTCTTGATGCAAGTAGGTAAAATAATAGCATATGCTTCAAGACAATTTAAACCACATGAAAGAAATTACCCGGTACATGATCTTGAATTAGCTGCTATTGTATTTGCGCTGAAGATATGGCGACATTACTTGTACGGTGAGAAATGTCATATTTATACTGATCATAAAAGCTTGAAATATTTGATGACACAGAAAGATTTGAATTTGAGACAGCGCAGGTGGCTTGAACTGATAAAGGACTATGATTTGATTATTGATTACCATCCGGGTAAGGCTAATGTTGTAGCTGATGCTTTGAGTCGAAAATCTCTGTTTGCTTTACGAGCTATGAATACCCGGTTGTCACTGGCTAATGATGGTTCAATCATAGCTGAATTGATAGTTAAACCAACATTTCTACAGGAAATATGTGAAGCTTAGAAGAATGATGAAAAGTTACAGGTTAAACGAGCACAGTGTGAGTCAGGTACTGATTCTGAATTTCATGTTGGGATTGATGGTTGTATGTTATTCAGAGGTAGGGTATGTGTACCAAAGAATTCAGAGCTCATACAGAAGATTTTACACGAGGCTCACAGTGGTACTATGTCTGTACATCCGGGAAGTAATAAAATGTATAATGATTTGAAGAAGATATACTGGTGGCCAGGTATGAAACGTGATATTTCTGAGTTTGTATCAAAACGTCTGATATGTCAACAGGTCAAAGCAGAACATCAGGTACCTTCGGGGTTACTTCAGCCAATTACTATACCGAAATGGAAATGGGAAAGAATCACTATAGATTTTGTATCGGGGTTACCGTTGTCTCCGAGGAAAAAGATGCTATTTGGGTGATTGTTGACCGATTGACAAAGTCAAGACACTTTATTCCTAAGATGTATGGATTATTCTTTAGATAAACCGGTGAACTATACATATCTGAGATTGTCAGGCTACATGGAGTGCCTGTCTCCATTATATCGATAGAGATCCCGATTTACATCTCGCTTCGGGACAAATTGCAAGAAGCTTTGGGTACTCGGTTGTATTTCAAAGATCGCATTTCATCATCGACATGATGGCTAATCTGAAGCGTGTAATTCAAGTATTGGAAGATATGCTCGATGTTGTATACTAGAGTTTGAAGGTAATTGGGAGAGATATCTACCTTTGATTGAATTTGCTTACAATAATGATTATCGATCCAAGATTAAAATGGCTCCGTATGAAGCTTTGTATGGTAGAAAATGTAGAACACCATTATATTGGACAGAGCTCAGTGAAAAGAAGATACATAGGGTTGATTTTATCTTGGAAGCAGAAGAAAAAGTGAAGGTTATTCGGGATAGTTTAAAAGCGACTTCGATCGCCAAAAATCATATCGATCTTAAACGAAAAGAGATTGAATTTCGGTCGGTGACAAGGTATTCTGAAAGTGTCTCCTTGGAAGAAAGTTCTCGGTTCGGTCGAAAGGGTAAATTGAGTCCAAGATTTATCGGACCATATGAAATTATAGAAAGAATTGGACCGGTCGCTTATCGATTGACATTACCACCAGAACTCGATAGAATTCATAATGTTTTTCATGTGTCTATGCTACAATGATATCGTTCAGATCCTTCACATCTTATTTCTCCGACAGAAGTGGAGATTCAATCGGATATGACTTACAGTGAAGAACCGGTTAAGATATTAGCACGGGAAACAAAGGAGCTTAGAAATAAAAAAATATATTTGGTGAAAGTATTGTGGCAAAAGCACGGGATTGAGGAAGCGGCATGGGAACCGGAGGAGGCAATGAGGAAACAATATCCAAACCTCTTTATTGGTAAGATTTTCGAGGACGAAAATCCTTAAAAGGGGGGAGAGTTGTAATGGCCTAGATTCAAGGTTATCGGAACAATGGTTTCGCAACCATAAATCCGATTTAAAGAGAAATTTATTTTAATATTTTTGCATGCATATTTATATGATAGGAAAATCGTATTAAAATATTGATAGAAAAATTTTACCGATCTAGTGGTTAGTTAGAAAAATGAATTATTGAAGGATTGGGTAAAAACAAGGTATCGAGACCTTGATCTCATAAAATTGAGTGGAAAATATTTTATAAATATTTATAAAATGTTAGTAATGTAGTATTAAAATTTCGTTAGAAAATTTTAACGCTTGGGTAGGTAAGTAAATGAAAAGGACTAAATTGTAACAAATGCAAAATTATGAGAAATGATTAAATAGTTTAAATGATAAAGGAAAGAGGGCTTAAAGGAAAATAGACCCAAGGTCTATTTGGGCTGGACGGCAAGGGCATCAAAACAGCAAGAAAATAAGGAGAATTAAGGGCAAAATTGGAATATTGCAAATTTTACTTAATAAAGCTAGGACTAAAGTGAAATTATCTAGATATCTCTTCATTTTTCTTCATTCTCATCAGATAAAAATGCCATAGGAGGGTTTTATAAGCTGGTATTTCATAATTTTTGCACCAAGTAAGTTAATCCTTCCCTATTTCTTGTAATTTTTGTGTTTTTGTGACTTTTACAAGTAGGTCCTACTATTAAATTCATTAGTTTTAGATTTTATGAATGAAGTTGTAAGTTTCTATGAATATGAGCTGTAAGTTTATTATGAGATAGCATGAAATTGAAGCTTTGATTTGTTTATGAGATGATTTTATTAGGTAATTCCAATAGAAATTGATTTTTAGGATCTAAATTGTGAAAATGTTTGGAATTAAAGTCTATTACTGAAATTCTGATTTTCAAAGGTTATAAAGTAGTTTAAAGTGATAGAATAAAGTTTTAATTGACAGAAATAAATTCAATTGAGAAGTTAATTGAGCAGGGATGAAATTATCATTTATTGAAAGCTTAGGGGAAAAATGGTAATAAACAGTTTGCACTAAAACAGTTTTAGACAGCAGCAGTAGACTAACTTTGAAAAATCACCATAAATTTTAGAAATTGAATTAGAAGATGAAAAAAATATGAAATTAAATCCTATTAAGTCTAGTTTCTCATAGAAGAAACAGTGTAAGCAATAGATATGTAAATCATGAGATATAATAAATTTTGTGAGACAAGGTCAGAATAAATTCAGGTTCCCTGTTTTAACTTTAGAAAATCATAAAAATTAAATAAAAATAATTATGGGCTTAAATTTATATTTTTAGAATTCTTAATGAGTCTATTTTCAATAGAAATAAACAGAAACATCATCCGACTCCTGTATGAAGAGATAATTAATTTTTAGTGAAGAAGGGCCAGAACTGTCAAACAGCAGAACAGGGGTGAATTTAAAGAATAAACTGTACTTATTGGATAAACCAAAAATTCTTAAAATTTTATGGGAAGAAGATATATGAGTCTAGTTTCAGGAAAAATTAACAGATCTAAATTTGATGTTCTGTAACTCAAGATAAAAATAATTAAGTGACTATGACTCAAGTAGACAGTTTTGAATGAACTAAAAATAATAATAGAATTATAGAAAATGCTACAAGTGAACATGAAAGGTATTGAATTGATGATTGAATTTATTTATTTAGATCCAGAAAACTCAAATACGAAGCTAAATCGAGGAAAGGAAAAATTCCCGGATTAGTAGATTTTGTATACGAACTAGTATCGAGGTAAGTTCATGTAACTTGAATTACCTTCTTAAATGCTTGAAATGTATGTTATTGATGTGAATATAATTTGAATGTTCATTGTATGAAGATTGATGAAACATTGATATATTTGATAAAAAGGGGAAGAAATCCCGGTTGAATGAAAGGAAAATTCGATGGATCTCGAAAAGGAGTTGACGGTAAAAGGATCTAGCCCGACGGGTGATCCTATCTGATATAGCCCTCCAAGAATATGTGGAAAATGGATTTAGCCGGACGGGTAATCCAATTAGGGTCTGAATTTAGCTGGATCGGTAATTCAGATCTAAGCTCATTAGAGTAATTGTCGTTGCAGGGGATTTAGCCTGGACTGGTAATCCCGACAATGCTCTATGAGTTTATATTATAGGATTTAGCTCGACCGTAATCCATTGTAAGGATGAGGTTCGAGGGAGCGTGCTTTCTGAAATGGAAATGTGCGCACATGAACATGAATTGACGGACCTGGATTGTACACTAAAAGTGTACTTCTAAAAATCCATCGAAATTTCGAGTAATTCAACGGGATAAATATGGAAATATAACAAAGAAATGAAAATCATGGTATTGATGAGCTCATCAATCATGATATATATTATTGGTATATGGAAATTATTGGATTAACTTGAATGTTGAGTTTGTGTATGTTAGGGCAATAGTGCATTGAATGGATATATGAATGTTTATTGCGTTGTATTGAAAATATTAGGTAAGTATAATTCTTGTTACATGGGCTTACTAAGCACAAAGTGTTTACCCTATTTCCTTTTTCCCTATTTTGTAGTGTTAAGAGCTCGGAGATCGGATTCAGTCGGAGACATATCACACTATTAACCCCAAGACTTCGATATTTAAAGAAACTTTATTTTGAAAATGAATGGCATGTATAAGCTAATAAAATAAATGTTAATATGAAATGAATATAAGGTCAGCCATTAATATGACTTATGTGTTGAGGTTATCTTATAAATATGTATGAATTTTATTTTGAAAATATGTTGAATTGGAATGGTATCGGTTTAAAAAAAAATTGTAAACTCCAGTAATGCCTTGTACCTTATTCTAACAACGAATACGGTAGAGGGTGTTACAAGGGCTCTATCATTAACGTAGTACACTGTCTTCCTACTCGGCTAGCATTTGACAGAAAACCCAAAAACATTTTCGCTCAACTGAATTTGCCCCACTAACTTCAGGGTCCTTTCCACTGTACCTCAAGGACATGAGGCTTATACTATTTTCAAACCATCTTACTACGGTTTAGGATTATAGGATTTGAAACTTTTTCGATTCATTCCCACTACAATTCAAGGGTATAGGACTTGTATCTTTTTCAATTCATCCCACTGCAACTTTGGGGTATAGGATCTGTAACTTGTTCCATCTATTGATCACTCCCCAGTGACCCTACCAGATGTGTATGCATGATACTCGCATGAATGCAGAATGTCATTTTTTCTTTTCGAGAATGATTCCTTCTACGCTTGGGTTGTCATTGCTTATTTTTTGTCAGATTTGTATCACCGATGCAATATCTAGTCTTTTGATCAACCAATGTCCTTGGCAGAAAATCTGAAGAGATAAACTCACTTTGGGCTCAAATATTTCCAACCCTTAAGCTTGGTGAGTTCTAAACAATAATCCTGTTTCACATTTCTCATATTATTTAGAAGCTTCCAGAGTAATATGCGAAACTTCTTTTATGAAAGTATTATTAGTCCATTAATCGTTATTTCAATATAAAATGCTTGAAAAAGATAACAACAATGGATGAGAAAAAAATTAATCAGGAGTATAGCTCGAAACAAATAAGTTAATCAAAGATAACCAAGGCAATAAAAGAAAATTGATTGGGGAGTATCTTGAAAAAAATATAGTAATTAAAGATAGCCAAGGCCATAAAAGAAAATTGATTGGGGTGTATCTTGAAACGAATAAAGTAATCAAAGATAGAAAATTCAAAATGGGTAAGATAGAACCTAGGTGCCCCAAATATCGCAGCCTGAGCTTCTCTGTACAAACTTCTTGAGGACCATTTTGAGCTCAATACGTGTTTAGAGGATCCAGTGTACTTTGTCAATGCCCCAAGATGTAGCATACTTCCTTATTTTTAATTCAAGCATAGCAAGACTACCACATGCCCTATTTTTGATCAAAATTTGAGCCGCTCTTTTTGAATTTTCGGCTCAAGACCCCTTTGGTCTCAAAGCGCCAATTTGCGGTTTTTTACCTTGGCCTCTCCTCTTTTTTTTTTTATCTCAATGCGCCCTTTGCGGGTTTTCACCTTGGCCTTTCCCTTTTCAGGTAAAATACTTCTTGATTGAACCTGAATTTTCTGAATTGGACAAGTCTTCGCCATCCGTCTCAGTCAATATCAATGCTCCTCTAGAACAGATATTTTTTACTACATAAGGTCCTTCCCAATTTGGCATCTGGTTTCTTCTGAAATATTTTTGTATAAGAAAGATCTTTTTCAACATCAGGTTCCTCTCGTGGAACTCTCTAAGATGAACCTCTTTGTCGCAAGCTTGCATCATCTGACCGTGATGGATAACTTTTAACCTTTTCTTCGATTAGATTCAATTGGCAAAAATACTTCGATTCCATAAACCAATGGGTAAGATGTTGCCCCAACAAAGGTCCTGGCCAACGTTCGACAATCATAAATGGTAACTTCTTTATGTCCATCTTTACAAGCCTCAGTCATCTTTCCCATGATCCTTGTTTTGTTGTTTTTGTTTTTATTTTTTATTTTTTTTGTTGCCTTTACTTTATTGTGATATCCCGCCTGATCTTTGAACAAACTTCCAAACTTTGACATTGTCCTTTTTAGCACTCTTTGTCGGCACCTGATTTTTTTTTTTTTGAGAATTTGATGACTATCGATTTTGTAACATTGGCATATGAAGCTACTTCTACCCTCTTAGTGAAGTAAACGACGGCCACGATGATGAATCGATGTCGACTAGAAGCTTTTGACGAGATCGGCCCCATAATATCCCCACATATAAAAAATCTGTGAAGAAATGGATGAGGCATATAAGTCTTGTCTTCCTCAATTTGGCATTTATGACATAACTGAAGCAATCTCCCTTTTATGGTGGAATAGTACTCAAACCTTATGATTAGCCTGGCTATTATAGAACCATTATCATGTTCTTTAAACACCCTTATGGACCTCTTTTAAGATTTACCCAAGTGTGTCTTGATATGATCATGCAAAAAAATCTTTGAATTCTTGAAAATAACTCAATGATGTCTCGTCTTATTTCTGTGGTGAGCTAGGCTACAATCTTCACCTCTTTTCTAGGCTCCTAATATCCACTGACCCTTTGTAGAGTAGGGTCTGTTTTTCATCTTGTTCTACCATTCTTAACAAATTAGAAGATAGGTTACAATCTCTATCATCTTCAAAGTCTTGAGATCCCTCTAGACATATATCTTACTCGAAAGGAGACTCTAGCAGCGTTGCTCACATCGTTGATATCTGGAGACCTATTGTAGGTTCGAAGGAAGATTCCAAAGGATAAATGATTCAAAGAATGATTATTTGTATGGTCATGAATGAAGAATGAAAGAATACTTGAAAGAAAGTCCAAAGAAGAAACAAAAGAAAAAAAAACTAAGAACAATTGTTTGTACAGTATGAAATGGAAAAAAATAAAAGAATATTTGCTCAAAAAGATGCATTTTATTGAAAGAAAAATTCCAGACACGAGCCTATTTCACAAAAGGATTCTTATTACCTCTAGGCTTAAGGCAACAAGCGTATTTTGAATATCACTCTAAATTAGCTCTAAAAAATATAAGGATCTCTTCCACAGCCCCATTGTTCAAAATACTCCCAAGTATGTAAGGGAAGATGCTTGGAAAAATCCTATTCTTTCTTCAGATACGTCGTTAATATTCAGATTTCCTAATATCAGGTCTTACACTAAAGCCCTGAACTCGATGCATTTTTGGATCTCATAGATCTCACCCCTTTATCTAGATGGTTGGGTGACAGATTTTCTACCCCAGAGGGATCATCAAATTTGAAAATATTTGACAAGTCTTTCAATCATGTTTTTGAAAGCGGTCCAGTTCTCGATCGAGTGTCCTGTGATTCCCGCATGGTATTCACATTGGGCGTTCGTGTCATACCATTTAGGATATGGAGGTCGTATATGTTTTAGGTAGAAAAGGGGATACTACATGTGCATCAAACAAAATTTAGTACAGCTCCCTATACGTGATTGGGATGGGCGCAAATTGGGATTTTTCTAAATTTGGTCTTGGATTGGGTTCTTGCCTTGAGGAGACCTGATGGCTAGTAGTTGACTGGCCTATGGTATTCGATTTTGAATAACCCTTGCTACACATACTCATGTTATTCGCCTCATTTTCTTTTTTCTTAAGGGCCCTTAAAGTATTAACTTGGGAGCTCCAGTTTTGCTTTTTCTTTTTGTAACGGTTTTCACATTGTTTCAGGATCTCCACACTAGTCTTCCTTATTTCTTCTATACTAGCCAGATCAATGACAATGGGATTGGTTGGATTGCCCCCCGAATTGGAACTTGAGCCTATCGAGTAGTTTATTGGTGCCGACATATCGGCCTGATGCTGTTGGGGTCTGATAGTAACAGGTACCCCTTTCGGATGTGCGTTCAATTGAGTTTGGATGCTTATTGGAGTAAAACTTGGGGGATAGACGAAGATTTCATTATCATCCCCACTGTTGATTAATTGGCCTTTCCTCTCTTCAAGCCCTTCGACTAGTAACTGACTTAACTGGCCAATCACATTCTTTTGGAATTCTAACATTTGATCCCGCATATCTTGTTGAATTTTGGTCAATTGCTCTTGCATCTGTTTTTGCCTTTACTCTAATCTCTCTAACCTTTGTTCTATGTTTTCCAGGTTAACTAAAATAATTTTACCTAATTAGGGTCCTTTGGTTCTGAATTCAATTCCATTAGAACAACTTTTCTAGAAAGCAAATTTATTTACATAAAATGGATTACATATGCGACCTTGCCATCATATTCCAAGAAAAAATATCAATCCCCTTCTTTGCAAAGGTCAAATCTTGCAAACTTCTAATAGATGCCTCCACTAGCTCCTTTTTGCTTGGGCCGCGACTCATTACTCACTTATCCTCGCAATGCTTGTTAGAAAATCGAGACGTGATGGCTCTCAACTAATCTTTGCCGGCTTGAATCCTCGGGCCATAAAACAAAGTCTTGTACTCCTTTGCAAAATTATTAGTCTTCTCCCGTTTTGTTTACTTGGATCATATTCGAACGACCGTATTATAATCCACTTGATCAAGAAATCTGTTTTCCCATGACAAGCTCTTCTATTTAGCAATCAAATTTGAATCAACACCTCCTTTCTATGATGAAAATGCAATGCAACCAAAACAAAATAAAACACGTTAGCACAGGAGAAATAAATAACATAGAACACCTATCTGGGTGACTACTGGGGTTTGGCATGGTTTTACCTAAGGTAGGCTCCTAAGTCTCTCTATATGTGGTTTAGTTCTAAAGAAAAGGTACCTGAACCAGCAGATTCCTCAATTTTCACCCATTATAGGCTGTTATAGATCAAGTTTTCAGGGGAATACATTTCCCTATGGCCATACGAAAGTGAAAACCTCAAGAACACATAGGTACAGATGTATCCTGAAAGCAATCCACTAGCCCATGTGGAGGTGAAAACCTCACGAAGACATAGTTTCTTACTCCCACTTAAAGGTGCGACCACAACGGTCATGCAATGCAATGTGCGCAAGAAAATAATAATCATATGCAATGATACAAACAATTGCAACAAAAGGATAGTAATTTTCAAATCAAATTTTCAAATTTCCGACAAAGGACAGAAAATAATCAATTTTACGGCTTGACTTTCTTATTGGTTCCCAGTGGAGTCGCCAAGATGTCGAAATCATTTTTTTATTTTAAAAAAATAGGGATTGACTTGAAAAACGAAAATGGAGTCGTCACTAATCTTTTTTCGAGGTGTGATCGGGTCACCTTGAAATTGATCATTTTAATAAAATACATTTTGATTTATTAAAACAATGATTTTGGTCTACGAAATTTGAGTTAGAGCACGACCTTTCGAATTTCCCAAACACCAAATATCCTTTGTTTTGTTTTCTTCTTTTTTTTTTGAAATCCTTATCTCAAAATATCAAAATGGCATATCCAATAAGTTAGGACGCAATATCTTAAATTCACAAAGATAGGTTTTTTATTTGAAAATCATATATTTTAATTTCAAAAAGGGTATTTGATCATTTAGACTTAATGAGAAAAATCGAAGCCCAGTAAGTTAGGGCACGATTCCCTCAAAACTCCAAATGTCAAATATTGCCTTATTTTAAGAAATAAAATTTTGGATAAAGAGTGACAATTAAATGAGATGTATTTTAAAACAATGATTTGAGTAAAATGTATCATTAATACATTACAAAACACAAATAACAAAGCAATATACTACAATTACATGATATAATAACATTTAATACTAATATGTTTAGGCACTTCACTTCAAGGACCCCAATTGATCTCACAAGCCTAGACGTTTCATATTGGGTTCAAGTTTTAGGCTTAATTTTTTTATATGAGTCCAATATTTATTTACCAGCTCTTATTATTTTATTATTATTTTATTCTAAATTTTTTTATAATTATTAAGTATTTTAAGCTATTTAGGAGTTTTATGTTAAGAAGAAAGTTTAGTTTAAAACTACTTCTTGTTTAGATTAAATTAGAGTTATAGTATACTTAAGAGTTTTATTTAGATTTATTTAGCTAGCCTATATATAGGCCTTTGCATTGTACAAAATTCATACAATTCATTATTATTTTATTTCTCTTTAAGTTAATAAATTATCTTTGAGTTTTTCTTTTCAAGAATTTCTCTGAGTTTTTTTAGAATAGTTTTAACAATCTTTTTAGATTGTGGGGATAACCTTTAAACTTTTTATTGCCAAGTTTTCTTTCTTGGAGGGAAATTAGAGCCGCCTGAAGGGGGTTGTAGATTCTTCGTGTTTCCAAGGCTTCTTAGGACTTATATATACCACGTTCTATCTTTCTATATATCTTCTTTAATTTCTTCTTTATTATTTTAATCATAGACTTATTATTCTATTTTAATTATCTTAATTATTTATTTTAATTGTTGTATCTAACTTGGATTTGATTGCGTTTCAGGTTGTGACAAAAATCCAAGTTTCTTTCCGAACGTCTAGAGCCCTAAGTCAAATCAGCACATTTGACAAACTTTACTATTTGCTTCCGCATTCATCCGCATCATTCTTTATAATTTGGTATCAAATTTAGGCATTTTAGGTGTTCTTTTTATTTTTATATGCATTGTTGAGAATAGGTTTGACCATAAAGGAAAAATAATTTATAGTTTGTCAAGAGTTTGGAAAAATAGAAAAAAAGTGTTACCTCAACAAATCGTTAGAAGAAAAGAAAAATTTAATGGGAGTGATTACATTGCACAATTATTCTAATTAAAGTGATTAAATGGATAAAAAAATTAGAGTGACAGAAATAGGAAAGATTTTATTTTAGAGTGACTATGAGTTTAGTTTACCTAATTCATATAATAGGTATCTTGATATCTTATATTAATCATATGTCATCTACAACTTATTAGAGTCAATTTATTAACCACTAAGAAAAAATAAAATTAAATTGTGAAGAGTTTAATTTACAATATAGCATTTTTTTTTTTTACAAATGCTTTAATAACAATTAGAAATTATCAAAATAGCTAATATCTGCTAATTATTTATTATTTTGAATAATATTGTTTTGTATTAATTACATGAAGTAAAATTATATTGTATATTGAATATGTTAAAAATTCTTTAATTTATGATTTGAAAATTTTATTATAATATTAAATTTTAAATAAATTAATATATTTGAATTATATTTAAAAATTTAAATAAGAAATATTATTTCACACTAATTACAATGATTACAAATATTATATTTTAAAACTAATTAAAAATTAAACACATAAAGTCATATGCAACACATGTAATATTAGAAACTAGTATGTATGAAAATTACAAGATATTTTTTAAATTCTCTTTTGAAATTCTAGATCTATAATATTTTTCGTAAAAAGACCTTTCCAATCCCTCTCAATTTTGATATTGAGCAAATGGGTCCCTCTCAAAAAATTGGAGCAATTTAATATCTTTCAATTTCAAAAGTGAGCAACTCATGACAATTAATCATAGTGTTAATATTTTCCATCAATTGTACATAAATTTGATTGGTATAATAACAAAGTTGGCCCTCGATGTTTATATTATGCATAAATATTGACAAAATGTGTAAATATTATAGGCTAAATTTATTAAACTAAAACCAAATTGACAAAACTCGTATTTTTTCGGGCTAAATTTATTAAATCAAGATCAAAATAACATAATGTGTAAACTTTAAGTACTAAGGTATTGGTCTGAATTTTTTGGCCCGGTGAATGAAAAAATGGGCCCCTAACGTACTTCTTCTTTAAAATACCAATTCATATAAAAAGATATAAAAATTCATTACATCCCATATAAATTTAAAAAATGTATATGAAAGATACATATTATACTTATAAAAAGCATTTCCTTCGAGTATTTCTTGATGCAAAGTCATTTATGATCATATCTACATCAATTTTGTCTAACATATTTCTCTCAATAGATAACATTGCTAGACCATTTAATCTCTCCTGCGACATTGTCGATCTCAAGTAATTTTTCAATAATTTCAACTTTGAAAAACTTCTTTCCGCGGAAGCTACTGTTACAGGCATCGTCAATAGGATCCGATATGCAATGGAAACGTTAGGATAACAATCTGCATTTTTGACAAATTCAAGAATATCAATTGCTGTTATTGACTCATTTGGTAAAGTCATTTGTAACACTTTCATTTCAGAATAAAGGTCATCAGCATCAACATCTGACAAATTATTATGAGAAAATGTATGTTTGAAGTTATTGCAACAATCTCTTAATCTATTTCTTTCTAAAGACTTCAACCTTGTTGAGTCAATTAAAAATCCAAAAACATTTTCAAAAATCTTTAATTGATCAAATCTTTCTTTCAAAGAAGTAATTGCCATATCCACAATCACCAAAAAGTAGTTAACTCTAAAAGATTCCTCAGGTGATTGCAAATCTTCATCATGACCATCCTCACCAAATTTTTTTTTCTAAAAATAGGACGTTTAGTTGAAAATTTTGGATCTATATCCATACTAAAAGCAAGATCTTTGGCAACACTAATGCTAGCTTCAAACCCTTCTTTTCTATAATTTTCAAAATATAATATTATACCTTCCACTTCTTTCATCGTAGTATCAATGCACATTGTCTTGGATTGTAACTTTTTACTCACCTTGTTAATTGAAAACAAGATATCATACCAAATAACAATTCCAAGTAAAAATTCAAAATTTTGAAGTGCATTAGCCAAACTTTCTGCTTCACTTTTCACCTTAGCATCATTACCTGAAGATTCGTATAATTTTGACAAAGCTAATATTATCTTGGAAGCATGAAATCTAATAGTTTTAACACTTTTAATTTGACTTTCCCATCGAGTATTCGATAGAGATTTCATGATTTTCAAACATTATCACGCAAAATTGTCCACCTTTTGGTAGAACTTATGAATAATGTATATATCGTTGCACAATACCGAAAAATGAAATAGCTTTTGTACAAGAATGTGCCATATCGAAAGAGTGAGATTAAGACTATGACAAGCACACGACATATACAAAGCTCTTGGATTTAATTCAAGTAGTCTCTTTTGAACACCTTGATGTTTTCCTTTCATATTAGAACCATTATCATATCCTTGGCCTCTCACATTATCAACATTAAGCTCAAGAGATTTTAACGCATTTAATAACTCATTATAAAGCCCCATCCCGGATGTATCATCCATTTTCAAGAACTCTAAAAGTATTCTTCTATTTTTACTTTGTCACTTGACATATTAACGCATCGTATTATTAAAGTCATCATTCTTGATGGCTCACATCGAGGTACAATCAAGAATAATGGAGAAATATTTTGCCTCTTGAATGATTTTCAAAATAGAACTTCTAACACTATGGGCCAATATAGAAATTAGCTCATTTTGAATTTTGTGACCAAGATAATGATAATGCATTTCTTCATTTTGAATGCGTCTAATATGGTCTTGCATTGACAAATCAAATTCAGAATCATTTCAATTAGGCTAAAAAATTACCATTATTCTCCTTATAAAGTTTCTCATTTGATCCTCGAAAAGCTAAATTATTCTTACCAAGACATTTAACTACTGACAAGTATTCTCAAGAAAACATGTCTTAAACGTTCTTTCTCTTTTGAGATTCCTTGTTGCAAGTCTTTATCAAGAGTCCGATTAGTCTTCAATCTCACTCTTAATTCGGTCAAACATTCATGTTAGTCATATGGTCAAAACTATTCTCATGTTCTTTGAGTTTTTCACTCAAGTGTTTCCAATCATTCACACCATCAGTGGCCAAGGAACTCTTTCTATTTAGTTTTGTGAATAACTTACAACAAAAACAAAAAACTTTATCTACATGTTTAGAGTAAACTAACCATTTTCTATCGCTAGTCTCTCCATTAATCAACTTTCTAGAAAAATAAGCATACGAGAAATGCCTAGAATTACCTTCTAAGTGAAATTTAAGATTCAATTCCCTTAAAGGCCCCTTTTCAACTAAAATATCTCTAGACTTGTTATCAAGGATACCCCAATTTGTAGGATCGTAAATGTCTAAAGGAGGAATAAAATGCGGATCATCCCTAACATCTTCAACATTTGACTCATTTTGTACATCATTAGGGTCATTCACAGTAGCAAATTCCTCATTGATATGATTTGGAGAATTATTATGTTCATTTGGATCAAGTTCAACCACATTGGCACGATCATAGTCATAATTCAGATCATCCAAATTAATAGCATTATCATTTAAATTTTCATTAAATTGGTCCACCTTGTCTACTTCCACTTCTTTAGAAGTGTCTCCTATTTTTTTCTTAAAAAATCTATTAAGAGATCCCCTTTGTGATTCTACTAACTCATCTCTTTGTTTTCGTTTCTTTCTTTTCTCACTTCCGACAAATATTTAGGCAACATTATTTAACAATATAACTAATACCTAATAAAACTAATATAGGTTAGAACAATGGCACTGTAGGGCTGTAGAATTGAACAAATAATCAGCTTAATCCTTAGCGTTCTTAATTTGCAATGATGAGTCAAGGTTCACGCCAATAAAATTGACTAATTAACCAAAGCCAAAATAAATAATCACAATCAAACTACGAGAAAACTAGATCAAATCGTCAATTTTTATAAGGAAAATTCCCAATTCCCAATTAGATATTTTCAAACAAAACTCCTAATTTTTCCATTCAAAAATCAAATCTTCAAACCAAAAAATCGAAAATCGAATTAATAATTCAAAATTAGTTTCGTTTTTCCCGATCCAATCCCTTTTCCTTTTGCTCTTGATCTAATAATTCCAAATTGAACTTATTCAAATACATTTTCATTCAATTTAATCCAAAATACATAATTGTGTAAATTTACCAATTTACCCCAACATTTTACAATGTCTACAATTTAGTCCTTATAGCTCAAAACACAAAATATTAAGAATTTCACCACACCTATTAATGGCGAATATCCCTAGTCCCTATATCAACTCATTTCTTCCATTTTCTTGCTATTTAGTCCTTTCAACTATTTATTTTAACATCATATTTTAATTCACTTAATTTCATCAAAGGTTCAAGAACAAAATATAGTAATCTATCATCTATCATCAATATTTCATCCTTAATCAACAAGAACATCAAGTTTCCTTCAATGGCATCTCATGAAAAACATAACCAAATCACAAATTACAACATGGGCTAAATAAAGCTCACCACAACTATCTCAAAATGCAAGAATTATCAAAAATCAAGCTAAATTTTACCTTAATCAAGCTCAAATGTGGTGAATGAAACTAAGCTTTCCTTTATTTTTTCTTTGGCGTGTTTGAATGTCATTTGGGGAAAAGAATGAAAAGTTCTCATCTTTTTCTCATTTTATTATTATATCAATGACAATTAATTATAATACATAAATATTAAAATATAATAAAACCTATCAATCACATAGGAAGTTTGGAAGCATGATGATGTCTTCCACGCATTCAATTAATCCTTACAATTTAATAATTTTTTTAAAAAATGGGCCCTAATTGATTTTTTAATAAAACTTAATAAATTTTGTTGGGCCCTAAGCGGGGCCTCACTTGCCTCGCCCCTGAGGCGGCTCTGTGCTAAGTTTGTCATTATACTAATAAAAATATGTGCAATTGATGAAAAATTTAATATTATAATTAATTGTCCTTAGTTGCTCACTTTTAAAATTGAGAGAGATTAAATTAATATTTCTTTGAGAAAAACTAATTTGCTGAATATTAAAATTGAAAAAGACCAATTTTTTTCACCAAGTCTATCTTTCATTGGGTTGGTTTGTGCTAAGATCTAAATAGTTGGCGGTATATAGGAATATCAAAGGCTTCTTTTGGAATAATACGGAAAAAAAATTATATATCTAAATAACAGGAAAAAATTTTAATTACCAAAATAATATTGACGGTGCATAGGAACCCCAAATCGACATGGCGACTAACGATTTGGGGTTACTACAAACCAATAACTATGTCAAAAAAAGATATGGAATCCTCTCAATCTCAAATCGGAAGTTGACATGCTAACTGGTGTTCCGAATGGGTTCTCATGTAAAAAAAATTTCAATTTTTTTTTTAAAATTATTTTTATTTATTTTATAAAAAAATAAAGTTACTCTCATGGCAGTATAATTTATTCAAATTATAAGGAAGTTACGAATAAATTGATGTCACTTGACTGGTGACACCAAATTTAAAATTTTAATAATTGTAGAGATATAATATAAAATAATATTAACGCAAAGTATAAAAATTATACAATATTAATTATTCATGTATTAAATTTATATAAATTATGTAGTAATTAAAATTAAATTAAAAGAACAATTTTTCTCAACAAAATCTAACCCACTAATTATAGGGAAAATTGTTGTAAACTAGAAATATTAATTGGTATAATAGAGTAAAAATAAAATATAAAAGTTGAATAAAATGCCAATCCAAAACTAATCATATATTACATGATAAGAAAACACACAAGCACTTAGTTACCCTAGGAGGAACAGGCTACTTTCAGCCCATTGATAATGTAAGAAAAGAAAGAGTCGGTAGCAAGATTAATTCTTTCACCATAACTGCGAGATAAACGATTCACAACGAGAATTAAAATTATTTATTATATAAATAGAAAGATAAAGAGAATTAACATATTATAGAGAATAATCGTGATCAGAAACAGGAGGCAGTGTCTCCCCGAAAACCACCAATAATAATCAAGCAAGACGAAGATCATTGGAACCGAATCGTCCTCCATGGTGAAGAACAAGATCAGGGTGGTGGATTTGATACAGGCGAAGAGCATGTAAGTTAGAGGCTCCATTTGCTGCTTCATTATAGAATCCTTCACTTTCAACTATCCCATCCTGTTGGTCAAGCTTTGTCTCCTTAATCACCACCAAAAGATCGGGGGAAAACACACACTCATTATTAAGATGCACTACTAGAATTTCATCTATTGGATAATTAACGAAAGTCAAGTTCCTTACCAAGTCGAAGACAAGATTTGCATGTCTTTCCTCCAAGTTCCTAACCTGCAGCGCATTCCAGTCCTCAAATATTATAAGAACTCGACTAATTGAATGAAAGGCGACTGTTTTTATGGTGTTGGATTCACTGACCTTCTTTTTGTGTGTGTCGGTTTGCGTTTTAATGACATGGTACTGTGGAAAATCAACTGATATTGTTAGTTTCATTATTTGAGTTTATCTCAATTGGAGGGGGTGGGGAGGTTTACACACCCACAAAAGTACCCTTTTATGTTAACCCGATTCTCCTACAAGTTCATATAAACATCTGTAAGAGATAAGATTTTGGCAACCCAACATCCCCAATTCCAGGAAGAAAGAACACTTTCTGTTTGATCAGCTACTTGGACTTTGGGGCTGAAAACTTTCTGAAGTGGTGATAATAAAAATCCAAACTTTTTTCCTGAACTCAATTCATTTAACATATTTTTAGCCAAAGGACTGGTTCTTCCACTTAGAACCCTTAACTTTTCTTTTGTAGTGAAAGAAGCCAACGCAAGATATCCTTTTTTGGGAGCCGGGAGGGGGGGTAAAACAAAAGAAAGAGAGCAATAATTTCAAACCTTTCTGTCACGTATAGCCACCAAGGAAGAATCCATCTTAGCCTCAAGAGCTTGCAATTCCTTAATGTTAAGATCATCCAGATCTCCACCCATCCTCTGCCTGCTAAAACAATTTCCTAGTCAAAGTTTTCCTTCATAAACCATGAAAAAAGGACTTTTATTGCCAAAATAATCCTAAGTTTGGTTTGGTATGTATGTCAAAGCACTAATTCCTTTACCTGATCTCTCTTCTTAACTTCTTGTTGATCTCCTTCAGCCTTCTGTAGTTTTCTTGCATTTTCTGGCAAAACAAACAAAGCGTACAACTAAAATATAAGAAGAAAATCTGGAAAAGCTGACAGATCAAGCAAGCAAACATTCAAGAGAAAGACTAATAACCTCGTAGTGGGAGATCCAGAGATCGGTGCCTGTAGTCTTTTGATAAAGATCAAAAAACGCCTTCGTCCTAATTTACATCAACAGCAACACAAACAAAATCCATATAATTTCTTTCATGCATACATATATATATATGTGTGAGAGAGAGAGATGGGGTTTGGGTATTGTACGAGATATTAGGGCTGATGAACTCATGGAATTTTCCAGTGCTGGAGAACATGATGAGTGAAACCTTAGCATCACATAGAACAGTGAGCTCTTGGGCTTTCTTGAAAATACCATTTCTTCTCTTGGAATAGGTCACTTGTCTGTTTGTAGCGTTTTCAATCCTCTTGATCTCGATCTTGCCACGACCCATTTTCTTTTCCCTTGAAAATCTCAAAAAAAGAAAAAGAAAAAGTACAGTAGGGAAAATTAAGAATAAGATTAGAAGAGGTAGAACAGCAGCAGCTAGCTATATGGTAAGAGCTTAGTACAAATAGACTATCTTCAAGTTCAACAGAGGAAGAGGAGAAGAAGAAGATGATAAAGAAAAGGAAGAGGAAGGGCGGTGTAGAATCTATATCGGGAAAGGGTATAAAAAGGTTTAATGTTTTGTAACTATAAGTGGTGGTTCATTAAATGAACAGCGATCAAAGAGCAGGGGCATCTTGTGGCTAGGGTAACATCGCCTGATAACGTGTGAGATTGGGTTTGTTTCCTTTCATGTTTTTCTTCGATCACGGCAGGACATGAATGTATACACGACAGTGCTCCTTTTCCTTAAACCTCTTTGTTGGGAGATCTAGTTAAGTAAGATTCGGTTTAGTAGTAACCTGTCTTGATGTACTTGTTTCTAACACCGAGTGTTAGAAAAAATACAATCATCGATTTACTCGCATAATATCATCATTTTGAATCACTCTTCTTCTTCTTCTGTTTTATTACTTGAATTGTTTTTTAACTTTGGTTTTAGATTTCTTTCTTTATCCTCAAATGGCATTGGGACCGCCACAGCCTTTTGGACCTCGAAAGTGGAATCTAATTATGGGAGTTTCTTCGCCTTCTTTTTTCTGCCTTATAAATATCTTACCCAGTTATGTATTCACCATTCTCATTTATATTGTTGATTATCAAAGAAATTTAAAATAGGACGAACCTTTGTTTTCCTAGGGTGTATGTGGCCAAAGGATTTTGTGGAGAATTTTCATTTCTAATAAGATTTTTAAAATTTCAAAAATAAATTTACTTATTCAAATAAACACAATTGAAAATTTTAAAATTTTAAGAGATTCTGAGGATTTTTAAGTTGAAATTGCATGAAAAAAAGGGGGTTAAAATACTATGGAGGACCCGATACTAAGAGTAAGATTATATTTTATCATTTCTATTAAAAATATTAAATTAGTCCTTATATATTTGTCAAAGAGTAAACTAGTCGTTCTTTTAAAAATATTATCTATTTCTACTATTAAAAATTGGTTTCTGTATGTCAGCATGAAATACATGTGACACGTTGTCACATGTCATTGTCTGATTATTCTGTCAACCACGCTTGTTTTTAACAGTACAAAAGGATGAAATTTTTAATAGAAAGAATCAATTCGCTCCTTAATCTAACATGTAGGGACTAATTTGCTCATTTTTTTTAGTAGAGTGACAAAAATACAATTCGACTCATAATACACATGCTTTTATGATACTTTTACCAAAAAAAATGGTTTTTCAAAATTTCTTTTGCTTAATACACGTGATACCGCAATAAAATAAAAAACATAAACTTTAAAATGTAATGTTTATTTAATTTCATTTATATATTATTAAAAATATTTATATACTTTTACAAATCTAATGATATCCCTATAGCATATTTTATATTATTTATTTTAATATCATTATTTTCTTTTATAATTATTTTTTAACTTATTAAATTTCATTAACTTAAATTTTTCTTAAAATTATTTATCCAAACAAAATAATCACAAATACTAAAAAATATTAATATTTTAAAAGATATATTATAAAATACTAACATTTTCAAATTCTTCAAAATTTAAAAATTCCTTATCTAAAAAATCTGTCTAAGAATCAATTAGTGCTGTCAATTCGCTCAAAAACCTAAGCTCTTAATTAGTTTAACACTTTCCGAGTTTTTTACCAAAAAAATACAAAAAACTTTCAACGCAATTGAAATCCTTGGAAATTGAATAAGAGAGCCCTCAAAAACCAAGAGTACTCTCTGAAGAATCCTAGAGAGAATAGTAACTTCTGTGGCTTGGGATGGAAGAGAGTAGTGGCGTAGAGAGGAAGAGCAGGGAGGAGATCCCACTGTTGGCAAAGGAACTTATACAGTTGTCCATTAAAAAATCATTGGTTGTGCCAAGCACCAAACCTACACTGATATGTTCTGTTTGTACGAAGAAATCCTTCAACACGGAGAGTTTACGGGCACAACTAAAAAGTATTTGGAAAACCAAGAAAAAATTCGAATTTCATATGGTCGGGAAAAATCTATTCTCAATCATCTTTGAATTGGAGGATGATTTGGAGTTCATTATGGAAGGCCGGCCATGGCTTTTTCAGAAGTATCTCATCTTATTTGAAAGATTAAGGGACCCAATAGAGAGGGAGCAGATCAAACTGACGTCTTCACCATATTGGATACAGATTGGGCCATGCCCTCTAGAATATGATAGGAAGGATTTGTTGCATGCGATTGGGAGTACATTTGGAGGTATTCTTAGATCTGAGATTAATGATGGTTTTTGTCGATTGTTAGTTAATTTGGATGTTCAAAAACCTCTTAGAAGGGGTATTTTTGTTTCCAGCGAAAATAGTGTTAATTCATGGATCCCTTTTAAATACAAAAAATTATCGATGTTTTGTTTTGGATGTGGAAAGTTAGATCATGGGCTCAAGGATTGCTTGCTGATAAACCCTGCAGAAATAGAAAATATTAGAGAAAACCCTTCTTATACGATTGCATTAAAAGCAGAATCTAAAGTAGTGGGAAAAGAAAGTATCATTTTTAATGCTTATACTAAAAAGATGAGTTCTTAGAGTGTGTACATAGGAAATTCAGTGGAGTAGATTAGGCAAGATGAGGAGATTGAGAAAACGGGTATGGCAGGTTCTGTTTTAGGCGGGAAAAGACTCTCTAGTTGGGAGGAAGGGTTAAAGGAGCAGGAAAGTGTTAGTGGGGAGATGAAGAGTGGCATGCTGAAGGAGGTTATTCTCAACGGCGATAGGTCTTTATTAGAATTGAAACCAAGATGGAAGAGGTTAGCTCAGTCGAACCAAACTAATTATTCAACGATCGACAATGCTGGATTTAAAAGAAAGTACTCAGAAGAGAGGAACGAAGAAGGAGGGACGAAGGGCGAAAAAGCAGGTGGAGTGAAAAAATCGAAAAAAATAATTTTGCTGGAGAAATAGATGAAAGTATAGAAACCATGGTTGTTGATGGGAACCAAAATTCTGTTCATAATAACTCAGGATCGGCGACTAGCTTTGGGCTAGCTGACCGGACTCAATGAAAAGCATATGTTGGAATGTTCGTGGGTTGGAAAGCTCACGAGCAGTGCGTAGATTGCTGAACTTAATTAAGCAGTATAATCCCCGCATGGTTTTCTTTATGGAGACCAAACTGGATCAAAAAGAATGGAAAAGGTCAGAAATAGAGGTGGTTTTACTAATGGGATTGATGTTGCAGCAGAAGGAACTCGAGGTGGGCTGTGTTTGGCGTGGAAAGATAGTATTAAGGTCACATTGAAAAGCTACTCTAAATGGCATATCGATGTTATGGTGAAGGAGGATAGCAGGAAAGAAGAATGGCGGTTTACAAGCTTATATGGCTCACCATATTTGAAAGACCAGGATTTGGTGTGGACTTTGCTAAAAAGTTTAAGTAGCAATTGCAGTTGTCCATGGTTGGTAGCAGGTGATTTTAACGAAATTATGTATTCATTTGAAAAAAAGGGTGGGTTGCCAAGGGATCAGCATAGAATGGAAATGTTCAGGGATACATTAGCAGAGTGTCATCTAATGGATGTTGGATACTCGGGAGCATGATTTACATGGGAAAGGGGCAATCTTTCAGAAACTAATATAAGAGAAAGATTGGACAGGGGGTTACAAATGAGGAATGGTTTTCTTTGTTTCCTATGAGAAGGGTCCAGCATCTTCCACATTCATTTTCAGATCATTGTCCTTTGCTGGTCGACACAGCTAGTAATAATAATAATTTTTTAGGGGGACAAAGATTTCATTTTGAAGCCTGGTGGACTATGGAAGCTTCATTTGAGGGAGTCCTATAAGATATTTGGGAGTCGTCAATAGGTACACTTGTAGATAAGCTAAAAACAGTGAAGATCCATTTAAAGAACTGGGCGAAGGAGCTAAAAGGTAATAAAGGTAAACTGAAGGAAAGATTGACAAAAGAGTTAGAAGCGTTGATGATGGCTGACAGGGATGATGAGATGCTTGCAGAAACTATTGATAAGAAAATTCATTTGAATATAGAGATTGATAAAGAAGAAATATATTGGGAGCAAAGAGCGTGAACAAATTGGCTTCAATTTGGAGATAGGAATAAGTCTTATTTTCACAAATGCGCTTCCATTCGAAGACGGGCAAATTGTATTAACAAACATGTGTTAGATGATGGTAGGGAGATTACGGATGATTCCAGTTTAAAAGAAGAGGCTACGAGGTACTTTGAAACTTTATTTACTTCAAAAGGGGTTGCAAATCCATAGAAGGTTTTGGAAGGTATTAACAAGAGTATTTCCCACGAGATCAATGAGGGACTCCAGTCTCCTTTTAAGGAAGAAGAAGTTCGATTGGCATTGAAAGGGATGGGACCGACCAAGGCACCAGGGCCAGATGGCTTTCCAGCTTTATTTTTTCAAAAATACTGGCATATTATGGGAAAAGAGGTTTCGGAGTTTTGTCTAAAAATTTTGAATGAAGGGGAAGGGATTGAATTGACAAATACGACGGGCATTGTGCTTATTCCTAAAGTTCAGAAACCCACAACTCTGGTGGAATTTAGGCCCATTAGTCTTTGTTCAGATTTATACAAAGTAGTAGTAAAAACAATTGCTAACAGATTACAAGATGTTATGGGACAGTGTATTGATAAGGCCCAGAGTGCTTTTTATCTGGTAGATTAATTACGGATAATGTGCTTCTAGCTTATGAATTACTACATACTTTCCGACTTAAGCGTACGGGGAAAAAAGGGGCTTATGGCTGTAAAGTTGGATATGAGCAACGCATACGATAGGGTGGAGTGGGATTTCATTAAGGAGGTGATGTTAAAGATGGGTTTCGAACAGAATTGGGTGTCATTGATATTGAAGTGTATATCTATCTCTCTTACAGCTTATTTTAATAGAAGTAGAGGAAGAACTTTCAAACCATCTAGGGGACTCAGACAAGGTGACCCATTAAGCCCTTTTCTTTTTCTTATCTGTAGTGAAGGTCTTTCAGCTTTGATGAGAGTAGCAAAAAATAATGGGCTGGTTAAGGGAGTGAAGGCTAGTAGAGGAGGGCCAGCGATATCCCACTTATTATTTGCAGATGATTGTATGTTGTTCGGAGAAGCAACTGAAAAAGGAGCCAGGACTTTGAAGGAAATAATTCAGGAATATGAACGGTGCTCAGGACAGTGTGTTAATTTTGGCAAATCAGTAATTTTTTACAGCTCGAATACAAATTACGAGTCAAGAGCAGCAGTTTTAACACAGTTAGGGGTGAGAGGTTCTTCAAGCCCGAAAAGATATTTGGGCCTTCCGAATATGGTGGGTAGACGCAAAAAAGAGGCTGTCCAGAATCTAGTTAACAGAATTACGATGAAGATTGATGGATGGAATTCTAGGCTACTGTCTCAAGGAGGAAAGAAGATTTTCATTAAAGCAATTCTTCAGGCCATACCTACTTATGCCATGTCGGTTTTCTCTTTCCTAAAGTTTTATGTGAGATGATAGAAAGCAAATTAGCTAGGTATTGGTGGCAGAAAGGTGCTGGAAGACGTGGAATTCACTGGTGCCAGTGGAAGTGGTTATGCAGGAGCAAAGATGAAGGCGGTTTGGGTTTCAGAAATATGGCTCAGTTTAATGTCTCCCTTTTAGCAAAACAGGGGTGGAGATTGCTAAATTTTCCAAACTCATTGGTTGCACAGGTTTTTAAAGCGAAGTATTTTCCAGCAAGCAGTTTCCTTAATTCCCGTTTAGGTCACTCATGTTCTTATGTATGGTGAAGTATCTGGGCAGCTAAAGGCGTATTAGAGAAAGGGTTGATTTGGAGAGTTGGTATGGAGGCAAAAATTTTAATTACAGAATATGCATGGATACCGAATTATGCTAATTTCAGTTTAAGGTCCAACATTAAAAATATGCATTTGGATAAAGTAGCGGATCTAATTGACAATAATAAAAGAGAGTGGAATAGAAAATTGATTGAGAATACCTTTCCGGAAGATGTGGCAGATCTGATCCTCCGAATTCCCCTATCTTGTGAATCTCACGACAATTTTTTGGCTTGGAGGGGAGAAGCGTCTGGTGAGTTTTTAGTAAGAAGTTCCTATAAACTATTACAAAGCCTTAACCCTACAGCTTATGCTTTACAAAATTTCTACAAGGACTTTTACAGGAAATTATGGCAGATTGAAATTCCTACAAAAATTAAAATTTTCATTTGGAAAATTTTCTGGAACTTTCTAACAAACAAGGTAAATATGGTCTGTCGAAGATTAGCAAGCTGTAGCATTTGCCCTCGGTGTGGTGGGGGAGATGAGACAATGAATCACCTGTTTCGAGAGTGCCCTATATCATTAGAGATGTGGAGAGCATTAAGTAATCTTGATCTGTCAACAAGTATCAGTAACGAATTTGGTGAGTGGCTTACCATGGTTCTAACATCCCTTAATTTGGAGAAGGGCAGGATTTTCTGTCTTGCATTATGGGCTGTATGGGGGGACCAGAACTCCCGAATTCATGAAAAAATAAGCAAGTCAGGTCAACAAATTGCTAGATTTATTTTGAGTTATCAAAAAGAATTTGATGGGGTTATAGAAGTAACTAAAAAAAAATACTAGTATAGATACTAAATAGAGACACCCACCTGCTCAGACGATCAAAGTGAACTTCAATGGCGCCTTTGATAAAAGAAGCAAAGTATCGGCATCTGGGGTGGTTGTGAGAAATAGCAGCGGAAGAATTCTTATTTCAAGCACAAAAGTTCATAGAGGGATTCTGTCTAGTTTCGCTGCTGAAGCAGTAGCTTGTCGTCATACAACTCAGGTCGCTCTCGGCATTAATGCAAAGAGATTATGATAGAAGTAGACGCTTTATCAGTGATAAAGAAATGCAAAAATACAACTCAAGATAAATCTCAAATAGGCCCATTTATACACGATATTCATAGGATGAAACTTAGAGGAAGAAATCTTAAGTTTGAATATATTCCTAGATCTGCAGATATGCTAGTGCATCTACTTGCTAAGGAAACCATGAGAAGAAAGATGAGTTTTACCCGGTTAATGGAGTCCCTGGTTACGTAGAGGAGCAGGCAAGAAATGAAGGAGAGTGGGAACCTTATTGAAGGGATAAAAGGAGAAATGAAACGGTGAAGGGTTTGATCAAAGCGTCAAGCAAAAGATATCATACCCTGGTAGAAACTATTGGAACACGAAACGTCAGGAGCCATTTGGCGTGAAAGGAGGAAGAGATGTTACAGATGATATGGTAGCAGAAATGAATCTATTTTCGGGAACTGTTACTGCTTTGATGACTGGTAAAGACCATTGGAATTTGAAGCGTCTGATTTTTAAGTGGTTGCCAGCTACTACACCGACTAGATTGATGGGGTTTTTTTGAATTTTGAATTCCTTTTTTAATTCCTTTAGGTATTTATGTTTGGGCCTTCGATTGCTTTTGGGTTCTTGGACCAATCTTATAGGCCTGTAATTTCTGTTTAAATTCTGTTTTGTTTTAGTTCAAATCCAATAAAATTTAGTCGGTAATTCTTTCAAAAAAAGACAAAAAAAATCGATAATGGTATAACAAATTGATTATGTACCAAAATGGTACATCTAGAGTGGTCACGCCTATGCCAGAGGCGGCACCACCCTGGTCTCTAACACTTCAACAATGAAAAAAAAAAACACTGAAAACTAAAAAAAATAAGGGACAATGGTGTGTCAGAGGTGGCACCGAACAATGGTGTGCCAGAGGCGGCACCAAGGTGACGAGACTTCTCCATGCAGCAACAAATTTGTCCATTTGCTCAGCTAAGGACCTTAAATGGTCCCCAATTTCATTTTCTTCATTGCTCTACGGGAGAAGAAGAAGAAGAAGAAGAAGAAGAAGAAGAAGAAGAAGAAGAAGAAGAAGAAAGAGGACAGGAAGAAAAGAAGAGAGAAAGAAAATAGAGAAGAGAAATGAGAAAGACTGAGAAGAAAAAAAAGTAGAAAAAATAATGTATTTATTTTATAAATAATGAATTATCATGTTTTATTTTGTATTTTTTATTGTTTTTGTTGTTATTTTAGTTATTATTGTTAGTTATTAAGATTAGTAAAACCCTAATTATTATTGTTAGTTATTATTATTTTAGAAAAAAACTATTATTATTATTATTGTGTTCGTTATTAGGATTAGTAAAAACCCTAAATATTTTTATTATTATTTTTAGTTATTAATATTGTTAGTAAAAAACTATTATTATTATTATTATTGTTAATTATTATTGTTAGTAAAACCGTAATTATTATTTTAGTTAGTATTATTGTTAGTAAAAGAAATTATTATTATATTATTATTATTATTATTATTATTATTATTATTATTATTATTAACTATTATTGTTAGTAAACCCTAATTATTATTTTAGTTAATATTATTAGTATTGTTAGTAAAAACCCTAATTATTATTATTATTATTATTATTATTATTATTATTATTATTATTATTAGTTAATGATATTGTTAGTAAAACCCTAATTATCATTTTAGTTAGTATTATTATTAGTAAAAGAAACTATTATTATTATTATTATTATTATTATTATTATTATTATTATTATTATTATTGTTAGTAAAACCCTAATTATCATTTTAGTTAGTATTATTAGTATTGTTAGTAAAAACCTTAATTATTTTTTAGTTAGTATTATTAATATTGTTGATAAAAACCCTAATTATTTTAGTTAGTATTATTAATATTGTTAGTAAAAAAACTTTATTTATTATTTTAGTTAGTATTATTAATATTGTTAGTAAAAAACTCAATTATTGTTTTTGTTATTTTTTTGTTTTGTTTTAAAGCTATTTTGTTTGTTTATTTTGATTTGTTAGTAAGTTTTATATATTTGAAAGTTTTTATATTAGTAAAACTATTATAAAGTAATTGTTAATTAGTGATAAAAATTGAAAATAATTCTGCTGTGGATATTGTTAGAAATGGCAACATATTTGGTATTGCCTGATGAGATAATAACTTCAGTACAAATGGAAAGAGTTGATAAGATGATGAGAGAAGTGTAAGATTCCAGAATGAAACCAAAAGAAGGCATTGTTCAACACCTTATTACCGTAAATAAAAAGATGCAAGAAGTGTTGTGGAATGGTCATGAAACGATTAGGAAGAATAAAGTGCAATACTTAACTTAGAGGGACATTAATAGAACGGGACCATCAAATCATTTTAGACGAACTTTGGAAGACATTGGTACCACGAACCTATTGGAATCTAGTTATATGCTTTGTGAAGTTTATAATCTCTTATGGAGCTAGGAAAACAGTGCGGCAAAGTATAAGCTCACGGAAGTTGACTGGGAAGCAAAGTGTGTTTGACATACCATGGATGGATAAACTAGATGTTAGGAAATTACCAAGAGGATTTCTAAATTCAATACTTGTTATAAAGATTGAAGAGAAAGAAGATCCCGAGGAATTTCCAAATTGGATTGTAGAAGATGAATATGAAGAGAATCAAGAATTTCTAAATTGGATTGTACAGTATTTCCCAGAGAAAGATACAAGATAGGAGATGGAAGAAAGCGTAGAACTGAATTTAAGTGGTTTAATGTAAAGATAAATGTTGTTCATGTACAAAATGATAACTGAAATAGTATGAGCTTAAGAATGAAAAAAATTGCATATTGAAACATTAATTTTTTTATTTAAGTAATTTATTTACTAATCAAAATTGTTTTGGGAAATTTTGTTTATTTTTTAACAGATTGAATATTGAAGATGGATGATCAGTTTTTCGTATGTGTTTATTTCGATGGAATCATCTTGACAACAACCGTTGGATGCATATTTGAATGTCGGCAACAAATAGCAATGAGATTTAATAGAAATGTTTCGTTGGATGATATGAATGGAAGGATTAACACAAAAACTATTAGACGTTGTGGGAGAAGGATTTCAAGAATTTTGTACAAGTTTCCAGTTTTGACAGATTCGATCAAATTCACAGAAATGGAACTTGTAGACTGCGAAGACGTGGAGACAATGATCGCTCTTTACTATGGGAATAGGAGTAACAAAAATGCACCAATTCACTTATTTGCTGGGTTAGCCGGTATTGAGCAAAATGAAGACATCAATGCATATGGTGAAAAACATGGAGCTCAAGAATTGTGCATGGTGCCTTTAACATCGTACGTTGATGCTGAATCGACTATACATGGGATCAATATGGATCTTAATATTACACCCGATATTGATGTGGTTGGTGATGATGGATACGATAGTAGTGATCATTGTGAGCAAGAGGTTGATAGTGACAGTGATCCCGATATGGACAATATACCAGATGATATTGACGATGAAGATGTGAATGATGATAGAAACATTAGAGCGTCTTCAATCGGGAACCAGATGCGATGTATTATGATACACAATAATCCTGGGCCACACATGCCGCTCATAGACCCCGACGCAGCACGTGTAACTGAGTTCTCGGATACCCTAAAATACTTCTTACTCACCGGCTAGCCGTAAATTCTGAGCATGAGTTATTCGTAGGCCAGAGATTCGAAAGTAAAGAAGAGTGCGTATCTACTATTAAACGGTATAGCATGGATATATCAATGGATTACAAAGTTGTAGTGTCTAAATAGAGGGTATATATTGGGGAGTGTTGGAAGGCAACGGAAGGTTGCAATTGGCAGGTACGAGTTGTATTCATTCAAAATTCGCAGATGTGGTAGATACGAAAATTGGTTGGACCTCACACATGCAGATCGACAAGTATGATAGAAGATCATAGAAAACTTGATTCCAAAACTATCTGTACGTGTATCATGCCAATGGTGAAGGACATGTCGACCATTAAAGTTTCAGTACTGATTGCTAAAATACAAGTACAATTCTAGTATCGAGTATCATATCGAAAGGTGTGGATAGCTAAACAGATGGCAATGGAGCAATTGTATGAGGATTACGATTCATCGTATAATGAGCTATAGGGATGGATAGTTACTATGCGGGAGTACATACCAGGGACTGTGATTGTGTTACAGACATGACCTTATTACGGTCCGGATAACCAATTACAGCCGGGGAAAAGAATTTTTCATCGGATGTTCTGGATGTTTGATCCATGTGTACGAGCATTTCCATACTGCAAGCCGTTTGTGCAACTGGATGTGATATGGCTATACGAAAAATATACACAGATCTTACTTATTGCGGTTGCTCAAGATGACAATAGGAACGTGCTCTCAATACCATTTTCCATCGTAGATAAGGAGAACATGGAATCCTAGGAATTCTTCCTTACCAACCTGCGGAGGTATGTTATTAGCAACGATAATATTTGCATCATTTTCGATAGAGGGAAAGGATTAATTGCCGAAATTAGGCATTCCGATGTGCCATGGAGATTCGTTTACTATATCCGCCACATTGCGGCTAACTTCCTTCGAGATTATAAGAATGCATACTGGAAGAGACAAGTGGTGAAAATGGGTAAAGGATAACCTTCTCTTTTCAATATAAGTTTTAATGTTTTTATGTTATCCAATTACTGTAACTTATCTTTTCTTAATACATATACATCATATGATTTAGAGCCACATATTTTTAGCCAAAGAATGACTCGACTTGAGAGTGACATAGAAGGTCAAACGAACAAATCTTTTCGACAGTGGTTGGGTACAATGGAGCCTTGGCAATGGGCTCAAAGTTTTGACGAGGGCTTTCGTTATGGTCAAATGACCACAAACTTGGTGGAGGGGGTCAACACTGTGTTGTTGAAAACATGACATCTTCTGATTTCATCTATCTTCTCGGCTACATTCTACATGTTGACAGCCTTGATGCCAAGAATGGGTGAACAACAAGTTAACCAGATAGAGGCGGGACACGTGTTTGTCGAATATGTCAGGGATGCATTGATTGCAAACCATTGGATTGCGAGGTCGATGACTGTAGAAATATATTCACGACACTTGGAAACTTTTTGAGTTACGAAGTCCATCGGTCGTCGACCCGGTATGCCACCTAGGTCTTATGGATTTGATCTCCAGAACAGATAATGCGAATGCAGGAGGTTTCAAACACTTCATTATCCGTGTGCACATATCGTGCCAGCGTATGCTAAAATGAACCTTAATGTTGAACAATTTGTTGATGATGTGTACACGCTCGAGCGCACGTTGTGTGTCTGGGAAAATGAGTTTCCTGTCCTGCCCGACCTATCTACGTGGGAGGTGCCTCGGACGACTTTCGAGCTTGTCCCAGATAGAGTGTTAGCAGGAATCCGAGAGGTCATCCGCAATCATCCAGAATCCGTAATAAAATGGAAATTAGGGAGATATTAGACGGTAAGAGTTGTGGAGTATGTAGGTTAGGTGATCATAATCGAAGTAAATGCCCGCAGCGAAACTATCATGTTGGACAATCATCACGATCTAGTGAGAATTGAGCTTATTTAGATTAACATGTTTTGTATTGAGATTTTTGGTGATTTTGAGTAATTAGGGCTTAATTGCAAAAATAATAAATTGAGGGACTAAAATGCATTACATGTATGGATTCGTATGAATATGGTAAAAATTCGGCCCAACTATAGTGCAGTCAAATTTTGAATAATTTCTGTTTTGTGCGATAGGGACTAAATTCTGAAAAATTTGAAAATGAGATTAATTTGAATATGTTTAGATCAAGAACCAAAGAAATCAAACTTGGATTGGAGAAAAACAAAAATAGTCGAATAGCCAATTCTGTAACATCCTAAATAATTGAGTGCCATTATGTTGCTAAATGTTAGTTCGGGTTACTTGGAGTTAGAATAAAAATATTAGTTAAGTGTACTTTAGAGCAAAGAAATTAGGTGACATTGAGACTTAAGTTAATTAAGTACTAAAAGAAGGCATAAGATGAGTTAATAGCATAGTGGTGATGGCGCCATGAGTTAGACATGAGGGAAGAGGTTCGAATCTCCTAGCTTGCAACTTGAAAATTTTTTTTTTTACTTTCATCTATCAAGTGTCGGCCAAGAAGCAAACATGGCAAGTTTGACTTCTTTATTTTTGGTATGATGGCTAAAGGATTTAGGAAATATTTAAGTTGAGGAAAGAAATCAATAGGATAAGGTAAGTAAGGGGAACAAATGGCTTAAATTGGGGAGTATGCTATGGAAAGAAAGGATGGTAAAAGTTGGTCTTTGATATCCAAGTACTTGGACGGTTTTTGGGCAAGGAGCTGGCCGAAATTTTGAAGGCATTTAGATGAATTAGGGGTAGTTGTGCACATTTTCCTCTTTCGGTCATTTGATAATTTTTTTCTTTTTCCTCTCAAAGCTTGTTTCTCTCAAATTCCCTCCCCTTAGCCGAATGCTTATTGGACAAAGGTAAACAATATTTTTTTTGTTCTCTTTTCTTTTGGTCATTTGAGTTTTGACCATTTAGGTCTTATTTTACCTATTCTCTAAAAACTTTTCCCTAGTGCCGAAACCATCATCACACAAAGAAGGCTAATCTTTTTATTTTTCTTTCACCCTTGCCGAATGCACACAAATCTCCAATTCAATTCTTTGTTCATCTTTCGTTCTTGAAAAGAATCCAAACATAAACACCATATGTTCTTTTACCCTTCTTCATCTCTTTCTCTTTACAAAAAGAATTCTCAAACAAACTTTTCCCTTTTATTTTATCCATGGCCGAATGTAACTTGCTCTTGTGACAAAATTTCTTCATTTTCTTTTACCACAACCGATTTCCTTTAATCATAACCGAATTATTCCTACTCAATTATCTTTCCAATTGTGGACATTAGTGAGAAACTTTGGAATCGATTTCAAGAATCAAGGTAAAGCGATTTTCTTTTAAGGATTCTTATTCATTTAGTATAGTTAGTTATTAATTGATTTCGTTTTAGGAACACAATCGCTCGATCGATTCTCGTGGAACGAAGACAAATCGTAGTAAGCCAAATCTAAAATCTTATAAACGTTAGTCATATTTCGATACTAATAAGTCAGACTAATAATCTTATGTCTTTAGAGACATCCAAGATAGAAGCGTAAAGGCGATCCTATAGCTTTGAAAGTGGGCGATTCGCAAATCCCCTAATTATAAACGAAGGGTTGTTTTGAATCGGGATTTTCCTTTGGGTTGCGGACCTTCAACCGAGGAGAATCAATTATTTGAAGTCGTTCGTACTCGAGCCTTTATACGTTTGTGGATTCTCATCGCAAACGAATCAACAAACGAGGAGAAACCGTAAATAGAAGTGGTTCAAAATCAAAGGGTAAGGATTTAGATCGTATACCAATAGTGTATTTTTGATAAATAATAGTGTTCTAATGGTTCGTATTACGTTTAGGTATTGACGAGCTGGAAGGTTTAGTACTCACGATATCAATGTGTGTAACTTCACACTTTTCTCGGGTTAGATGTCATCAGTAGTATTGAGAAAAATCGTAAAAACAAAAAAATTGATATAATACGTAATAATTGCTATTTTGGTGAAAACTACATGAAAACGATTAAAATGGTGAATATTACGAAAACGGCCTCGATGAGTTAGTTGTTAATATGTAAATTTTATGTCTCGTGAAAATGGGCCGAAATCTCTGTTAGATCGAAAATGGGCCGATAAGTATGCTAGTTAGTAAAATGGGCCTAAATCTTTGATAGATAGTAAAATGGGCCGAAATCCCTGGTAAATAGTAAAATAGGCCGAAATCCCTGATAAATAGTAAAATGGGCCGAAATATTTGCTAGATTGATAAATGGGCCGAAATCTATGCTAGATCGTTAAATGGGCCAGAAATTTTGCTAGATCGTTAAATGGGCCAAAGATGCTAAATTGTTATATGGAATAAATGATATCTTGTATTATGGGCCTTAATAAAAACCTGAAATATTGACTTATATATATATTGGGCCTTTATGCCAAAATCATCATACGAATATAGATTATTTTGCATACATGTTGCATGGGTTGGGATTAACGATGAAGAGAAGAAAGGCCTGTTGCCAAAATCTAGTTCGGTGGCTTTGCCACAAAATAATTAAACGGCTGATTGTCTCTAGTTCGGTTGCTATGCAACAAATATTTTAATGGCTCAATGCCTCTAGTTCGGTGACTTTGTCACAATCTAGTTCGGTGGCTCTGCCACAAATATAAAATGGCTTAATGCCTACGATTGGTGTGATGGCGGGGTGGGTTGACTTGATCCCCACAGGTGTGATGGTTAGTACAGGTGGTGTGTAGCGGATGGAAATTAGGTTTGGGTGGGAAAATTTCATTTTTGCATGCATTCCATTATTTATATTGTTAGTTTTGATAATGGGCTCAAGCCCAAAATAATGACTTGATGATCTGGCCCAATGGATAAAGTAAGTGAGTTATACACTGAGTTCGAGTAACTCACTCCTCAAATTTTTCATCTCGGTAATGGAAACTGACGTGGACTTGGGCCGAGGATGACTTCGTGGAGTCCATACTGCAAACATGGGTTAAATAAACTTTGAACTTTTAATAAGTACTTTCTTTAAATTGCTATTTTGGGTTTGATGTAATAAGGCCTCTATTATTATTATTTTATGGATTTTATGCGTGGTTGGATTAAATTTTTGTTTTGGATATTTTAATATGGGCTTACGTTTATCACATAATGTTTTCTTAAAATATTTTTGGGTTTTCAAACATACGAGATTCTTTAACTATTCTTATTTTCAAAAACTCTGAACTCTTATAAAAAAAATTACTTTATGATTTTGATAATTAAAAATTTAATGATGAGAATTTTAACTTATGTTTCTCAATTACATCAAAACTTAAAATTATTTCGTAGTTTTTTATTAAACTCTACTTTAAAAAGGGTTTTGAAATACCGATTCATCTAAATTATTAAGATAGTTCGATCTATGTAACAAACCAAATCTAGTCTTAATGCATAGACCGAGTTTGGGGTGTTACATTTAATGGTATCGAGCCAGTTTCAAAAACTCGACTGTGGTTGGGTTCAACAAATAATTTCTGTATAAAATCATTTCAATTATGTTTTAAAGATCAGTATGGCACCACAAGCATCCAAGCAACAAGTCAAGTAAGTATTTATTACTTAATGATTTTTATGATGATATGATCATAGGAACACTCTAGAACTTCTAATTTTGGATGTTAAAAATCGTAGAGATTGAGACTATAGGATGTGTTGCGAAAAATAACTTTATCTCTCAAATATCATAAAATACCGTTAATAAACACTGAAACAATTTTTTGATTCATAAAACTTGTAATCAGATTAAATCGAATTAGTCGTCATGAGCACTAGAAGACGTGGTCGTAGACGCGGTAGACGTGGCCGTGGTAGAGGACGCGAGTCTTTGCAAATCAAGTACCAAATCATATGCCAAAATGGATGCACTGCGTCACTTGTAAGTAAGACGGGATCACGAGGATCATATGGAAGAAGATAATGCTTTGACACAAGCAATCTGCGAGTCCTAGAAAGGGTCTTTGGAACTAGAATTGGGCCAACAACTAGTGGGTCAATTTGAAATGACTCAAGTCAAATAATGCGAAGTTTTAGAAGAGTTTCGGTGTAGCTCCAAATGTGGTGAATATTGGCTCGAAGTCGTGGAGTGGATTATGGATGATATGGAATGCCTTTTGAGCGTAAACCGAAAGGAGCCGTGTCCTTGCTAAGAGACGAGGCGTATCAATGGTGGCTTACTGTTCGAGAAGGCACCGAGGCTGCACTGATTACTTGGGAATTCTTTAAAGCTGCCTTCCAAGGGAAATATGTTGGAACAAGTTATGTGGACACCTGAAGGAAGGAGTTTCTGAATCTTGTTCAAGGGAGTAAGACAGTGGTAGCGTATGAGGCTGAGTTTTTACGCTTGAGTCGCTATACTCGGACAATAGTGTCAACGGATCATGAACGTTGTGTGCGATTCGAGGATGGGCTGAATGATGAGTTGAGGTTACGATTGCCCCACAACAAGTTAGAACTTTTGCCACGCTTGTGGAGAAGGCCAAGATAGCCGAAGAGGCTAAGAACTCAGAACGTCAAAATCGGGAAAGATTTAGAAACAAGAGAGATATACAACAGTCGGGTTCTTCAAAAAGGTTTCAAAAGAGGCCTCGAATGATGAACCAGCTCAAGGTAGAGCACCAGTAGCTAATAATCGAGGTCGAGATTGTCTTTGAATGTGGAAAAAGGCATTCGGAGTCTTTGGAGGAAAGCGGCGCTTGTTACAAATGCGATTCAATGGATCACCAAGATAGAAATTACCTCAACGTATGAATCGACTCGAGAAGTTCGTATCTTGATGCACAACCGCCGAGGTACTCAAAGACCATCGAGAGGTCGTGGACTAGGTCATGGTAGTAATGGAAATTTGGGCGTGGTCAAGGTGCACCGGTCGAGGCAATGGTCCTAGAGGTAACACGGATGCAAGATGACCAGAATCGGTCTATGCGGTTAGAAGTCGCGATGATGGCAATGCACCTGATGTAATAACTGGTACGTTCTTCATCTTTGATGTACCTATTACTGCTTTAATAGATATTGGTTCTACCCATTCGTATGTTGCTAGCGCCATATCTAGAAAACTGAATCTAGAATCTAAAATTACCGATAGTGAGATGACAGTAATTAGTCCTTTAGAATAGTCGGTAATTGTAAATAAACTATTTAGAGACGTGCCCTTAGAAATTCAAGAGGAGGTATTTTGGCGAATTTGATGGAATTGCCTTTCGGCATGGATTGGTTGGTTAAACATCGCGAGTTCGATCCCTAAGGAAGATCGATAGGTGAAGTAGAATTTGGTATTGAGCTTTTGATGCTAAAGAGTTATCCGTGAATGATGTCGTAAAGGAATTTCACGATTTCGAAGGTATACCTCGGATCCATTGCTCCTTATAGAATGGCCAGAAGGAGTTGGCGAGCTTAAAGCTCAAATTCAAGAATTCTTTGGATCGGGATTTATACGATCGAGTGTGTTCCGTGGGGAGCACCAATTTGTTCATCAAGAAGAAGGATGGATCGATGCGTATGTGCATTGATTACGCACAATTGAATAAATTGACGATCAAGAATAGGTATCCTCTGCCGAGAATTGATGACTGTTTGATCAATTAAAGGGAGCTCAGCTTTTCTCAAAATTGATTTGAGATCGTTATCACCGACTTAAGGTGAAAGAAGTAGATATTTATAAGACGGCATTCGAACTCGTTATGGACATTATGAGTTTGTAGTGATACCGTTTCGATTAACCAATGCACCAGCCACATTTATGGACATGATAAACCGAGTCTTTCAACCATATTTAGACCGATTTGTGGTAGTGTTCATAGATGACATCTTGGTTTATTCAAGAAATGAAGAGGAGCATGACAAGCATTTGCGATTGTCTCGCAGCCTACTTACGTGATAAGCAACTTTATGCCAAATTCAAGAATGTGAATTTTGGCTAAAGGAAGTGACATTCTTGGGTCATGTGGTATCAGCTGAAGGAATAAGGGTGGATCCTCGGAAAATTGAGGCTGTACTGGATTGGAAACCACCAAAGTCGATAGCTGAAATTTAGAGTTTCTTAGGATTCGCTGGTTATTATAGACGCTTTGTTGAGGGTTTTCGTTGATTGCTGCACCCCTAAATAAACTGTTACGAAAGGAAGTACCGTATGTTTGGACTGAAAAACAACAAGAGAGTTTCGAGAAATTGAAGAAGATTCGGCTGAAGCACGGTTTTGATTCAATAGGAGGTGAAAAATAATTTACTGTTTATTGTGATGCGTCTCACACGGGTTTGGGTTGTGTGCTGATGCAAAATGGAAAAGTGGTAGCCTATGCTTATCGTCAATTGAGACCGCACGAAGTAAACTACCCTACTCATGATTTGGAATTAGCTGCAGTGGTCTTTACTTTAAAGATTTGGAGGCACTATCTCTACGGTGAGAAGTCTATCATTTACACGGATCACAAGAGTCTTAAGTACCTCCTTACCCAAAAAGAGTTGAATTTGAGACAAAGAAGATGGGTGGAATTATTAAAGGACTATGATTTCTCAATCGAATATCATCCTGGTAAGGCTAACGTGGTAGCTGACGCGTTAAGTCGTAAGGCGGTATCTGATTTGAGAGCAATGTTTGCTCATTTAAGTTTGTATGAGGATGGTAGTTTGTTAGCGAACTTGGTGAAGCCTCGTGGTTGGAACAAATCAAGGAAAAGCGGACATCGGATAAAAGGTTGGGACTTTTATTTCAAAGAGTTGAAAGGGTGAAATAGAGGATTTTGGTATAAACATGAATGGAGTCTTTGTTCTTTCGTGGAAGGGTTTGTATGCCTAAAGACTCGAATTGAGACAAATGATTCTACGGAGGCGATAGTAGCCCTTATGCTATGCACCCGGAGGAAATAAGATGTATCGAGATCTCCGTGAATAGTATTGGTGGCCAGGGTTGAAGCGTGAGATTTCTGAGTTTGTAGGAAAATGTTTAACTTGTCAACAAGTGAAAGCGGAACATCAATTGCCATCAGGTTTATTACAACCAGTAAAGATTCCTCTTTGGAAATGGGAGCATATAACTATGGATTTTGTTAGTGGGTTACCTTTAACACCTACTAAGAAAAATTTCGTATGGGTAATAGTTGATCGTTTGACAAAGATCGCTCATTTTTTAGGTCAGACGGATTATTCATTACGTAAATTGGCTAAGTTGTATGTATCCGAAATCGTGAGGTTGCATGGCGTCAAAGGTGTCTATTATATCAGACAGGGATCCTCGATTTACATCACGATTTTGGAAAGCTCTGCATGAAGCCTTGGGGACAAAGTTGAATTTCAGTACGGCTTTTCATCCTCAGTCTGATGGTCAGTCGGAAAGAGTAATTCAGATATTGGAAGACATGTTAAGGGGATGTGTGATCGACTTCAGGGGTAGTTGGGAGGATTTTCTACCATTGGCAGAATTTGCGTATAACAATAGCTATCAGTCTAGCATTCAGATGGCACCTAATGAGGCATTGTATAGTCGTAGGTGCCGCGACTCCTACTTGTTGGTGAATTGGGCGAACGGCGGATGTTGGGTTTGAGATGATATCCAAATCGAGAAAAGGTAAAAGTTATTCGAGCACGGTTAAAGGAAGCTTGAATAGAGCGAAGTCATATCGCAGACACAAGCGTAAGGATATCAAGTTTCTTTGTGGGAGACCGTGTCTTTCTGAAGGTCTTACCTCGGAAGAAAATTTTCAGGTTCGGAAAGAAGGGCAAGTTGAGCCCTAGGTTCATCGGGCCATATCGTGTGACGAAGCGTGTTGGTCCAATGGCTTATCAGATTGAATTACATCCGGAGTTGGGTCAAATTCAAAATGTTTTCCATGTTTCCATGCTGAGACGCTATAGATTGGATCCATCTCATATAGTATCGGTAGAGGAAGTGGTATTAAATTCGGACTTGTCTTTTGAAGAAGAACCAGTGGAAATTATAGACCGGGATGTTAAGGTGCTAAGAAAGAAGACTGTGCCGTTGGTCAAAGTTTTATGGCGTAATCACGGAGCGGAGGAAGCTATGTGAGAGCCTGAGGAAGCTATTCGGCAGTAATATCCTCACCTCTTTTAATCAGGTAAATTTCGAGGACGAAATTTTATTTAAAAGGGGTAGAATTGTAACATCCTAAATAATTGAGTACCATTATGTTGCTAAATGTTAGTTCGGGTTACTTGGAGTTAGAATAAAAATATTAGTTAAGTGTACTTTAGAGCAAAGAAATTAGGTGACATTGAGACTTAAGTTAATTAAGTACTAAAAGAAGGCATAAGATGAGTTAATAGCATAGTGGTGATGGCACCATGAGTTAGACATGAGGGAAGAGGTTCGAATCTCCTAGCTTGCAACTTGAAATTTTTTTTTTTACTTTCATCTATCAAGTGTCGGCCAAGAAGCAAACATGGCAAGTTTGACTTCTTTATTTTTGGTATGATGGCTAAAGGATTAAGGAAATATTTAAGTTGAGGAAAGAAATCAATAGGATAAGGTAAGTAAGGGGAACAAATGGCTTAAATTGGGGAGTGTGCTATGGAAAGAAAGGGTGGCAAAAGTTGGTCTTTGATAGCCAAGTACTTGGACGGTTTTTGGGCAAGGGGCTGGCCGAAATTTTGAAGGCATTTAGATGAATTAGGGGTAGTTGTGCACATTTTCCTCTTTTGGTCATTTGATAATTTTTTTCTTTTTCCTCTCAAAGCTTGTTTCTCTCAAATTCCCTCCCCTTAGCCGAATGCTTATTGGACAAAGGTAAACAATATTTTTTTTGTTCTCTTTTCTTTTGGTCATTTGAGTTTTGACCATTTAGGTCTTATTTTACCTATTCTCTAAAAACTTTTCCCTAGTGCCGAAACCATCATCACACAAAGAAGGCTAATCTTTTTCTTTTTCTTTCACCCTTGCCGAATGCACACAAATCTCCAATTTCAATTCTTTGTTCATCTTTCATTCTTGAAAAGAATCCAAACATAAACACCATATGTTCTTTTACCCTTCTTCATCTCTTTCTCTTTACAAAAAGAATTCTCAAACAAACTTTTCCCTTTTATTTTATCCATGGCCGAATGTAACTTGCTCTTGTGACAAAATTTCTTCATTTTCTTTTACCACAACCGATTTCCTTTAATCATAACCGAATTCTTCCTACTCAATTATCTTTCCAATTGTGGACATTAGTGAGAAACTTTGGAATCGATTTCAAGAATCAAGGTAAACTGATTTTCTTTTAAGGATTCTTATTCATTTAGTATAGTTAGTTATTAATCGATTTCATTTTAGGAACACAATCGCTCGATCGATTCTCGTGGAACGAAGACAAATCGTGGTAAGCCAAATCTAAAATATTATAAACGTTAGTCATATTTCGATACTAATAAGTCGGACTAATAATCTTATGTCTTTAGAGACATTCAAGATAGGGCAGAAAAGGGCAGTCCATAGCTTTCGAAAGTGGGGCGGTTCTGCAAATCCCCCTAATTATAAACGAAGGGCTATTTTGGGAATCCGGGATTTTCCACCGGGTTGCGGACTTTCAACCGAGGAGAATCAATTATTTGAAGTCGTTCGTACTCCCGAGCCTTTGTACGTTCGTGGATTCTCATCGGGCAACGAATCAATAAACGAGGAGAAACCAAAAATAGAAGTGGTTCAAAATCAAAGGGGTAAGGATTTAGATCATATACCAATAGTGTATTTTTGATAAATAATAGTGTTCTAATGGTTCAGTATTACATTTAGGTGTTGACGAAAGGGAAGGTTTAGTACTCACGATATCAAGGTGTGTAACTTCACACTTTTCTCGGGTTGGATGTCATCAGTAGTATTGAGAAAAATCGTAAAAACGAAAAAATTGGTATAATACGTAATAATTAGTATTTTGGTGAAAATTACATGAAAACGATTAAAATGGTGAATATTACGAAAACGCCCTCGATGAGTTAGTTGTTAATATGTAAATTTTATGTCTCGTGAAAATGGGCCGAAATCTCTATTAGATCGAAAATGGGCCGATAAGTATGCTAGTTAGTAAAATAGGCCTAAATCTTTGATAGATAGTAAAATGGGCCGAAATCCCTGATAAATAGTAAAATGGGCCGAAATCCCTGATAAATAGTAAAATGGGCCGAAATCTCTGCTAGATCGATAAATGGACCGAAATTTATGCTAGATCGTTAAATGGGCCAGAAATTTTGCTAGATCGTTAAATGGGCCAAAGATGCTAAATTGTTATATGGAATAAATGATATCTTGTATTATGGGCCTTAATAAAAACCTGAAATATTGACTTATATATATATTGGGCCTTTATGCCAAAATCATCATACGAATATAGATTATTTTGCATACATGTTGCATGGGTTGGGATTAACGATGAAGAGAAGAAAGGCTCATTGCCAAAATCTAGTTGGTGTCTTTGCCACAAAATAATTAAACGGCTGATTGCCTCTAGTTCGGTGGCTATGCCACAAATATTTTAATGGCTCAATGCCTCTAGTTCGGTGACTTTATCACAATCTAGTTTGGTGGCTCTGCCACAAATATAAAATGGCTTAATGCCTACGATTGGTGTGATGGCGGGGTGGGTTGACTTGATCCCCACAGGTGTGATGGTTGGTACGGGTGGTGTGTAGCGGATGGAAATTAGGTTTGGGTGGAAAAATTTCATTTTTGCATGCGTTCCATTATTTATATTGTTAGTTTTGATAATGGGCTCAAGCCCAAAATAATGACTTGATGATCTGGCCCAATGGATAAAGTAAGTGAGTTATACACTGAGTTCTGAGTAACTCACTCCCTCAAATTTTTCATCTCAGGTAATGGAAATTGACGTGGACTTGGGCCGAGGATGACTTCGTGGAGGCCATACTGCAAACATGGGTTAAATAAACTTTGAACTTTTAATAAGTACTTTCTTTAAATTGCTATTTTGGGTTTGATGTAATAAGGCCTCTATTATTATTATTTTATGGATTTTATGCGTGGTTGGATTAAATTTTTGTTTTGGATATTTTAATATGGGCTTACGTTTATCACATAATGTTTTCTTAAAATATTTTTGGGTTTTCAAACATACGAGATTCTTTAACTATTCTTATTTTCAAATACTCGAACTCTTATAAAAAATTACTTTATGATTTTGATAATTAAAAATTTAATGATGAGAATTTTAACTTATGTTTCTCAATTACATCAAAACTTAAAATTATTTCTATAGGTTTTTATTAAACTCTACTTTAAAAAGGGTTTTGAAATACCGATTTATCTAAATTATTAAGATAGTTCGATCTATGTAACAAACCAAATCTAGTCTTAATGCATAGACCGGGTTTGGGGTGTTACAAATTCGGTAATATGTGGTTATCTATGTGGTTGTGGTTGTCTATGTGGTAATATGTGAGATATATTCGGCTTTATGTTTGTGTATTGATGAAATGTTAAAGTTAAAGTGATGAATATATGTCTATAAAAATATATGCAAGTTGTATTATGTAAGACAATATGATTTGAAATTTGAGAAAATAATGATGTTGTATTTAAGTATATTCGCCAAAGAGATATTGTTTATGAAATTATTTGATATATATATATATATAAGTATAGAATTAAAAGCTTGAAATTAAATGTGATTAGAAATGCATAGGTTGATTTATTTATTTGAAATGACTTAGTAATTGAGATGTTGTTTTTATGCATAAATTGATTAATTGGCTTAAGACTTACTAAGCTAAAGTAGCTTACTTTATGTGTGTTTTTGTTTACTCTATTTTATAGATTTTGGATTCAAGTTACAAGCTCGAGAATTGTCAGCAAAGTTCACCACACTATCGACTGTTTCAGTTTTAAATAGTTGAACTTGAATTATGGCATGTATAGGCTGGAAAATATTTTTTAAACGTTGAATTTTGGGTTGAATGTATATAAGCCATGCGAAAATGCCTAAACTTTTATATTTGAATTTGGTTATGCTAAGTATGGGATCTGTTTATCTTGGTTTTATCATTTAATGGTAAGAATGTATACAATGTTTGTGATAGGTACTATATGCTTGGAAATGGTTTGTTTGTCTTGTTTAAAATATGTTTATATGTGCTTAGTTAAAAAGGGTCTATTAAGCTAGTATGTAGCTGTAATGGCATGGGCCCCGACCCCCTCTAAAATGTAAAATTGCTATTTAGGCCCTTAGAATTTTTTAAAAATTTTAAATTAGTAAAGGTAAAATTGTACTTTGGCCCCCCTAAAATTATAAAAATTTGATTTAATCCTTTACAAGTTATAAAGATATAAACTATAAAAAATTAAAATTTTATCTAGCCCTCACTAAAAAATTATTCTGGCTTCACCCCTACTATTAAGCTTGATTGTTAATAAATTGCTAATGTAAACCTTGGATGAATACGTGGTATTAGGTAATTGCAAGTGTTTCATGCATGTTTGGTCAATCATTTTATTATGTATTTAATGACAAATGAGATTACTATTTTATGGTTGGTTGTGTATTATGTTCATGTACACTAATTTCATATTCGGCTATAGTACAATATATTAAATATTCATATATGATTACTTATTAAAATTTATAATATGGTTATATAATTAGATATGATTATTAATAGTTTGTTTTTTAACGTTAAATCATGAGTGACTTTAGTGAATATATGAAAGTTTGGAATTGAACTGTTGATTCGTAATGCCTTATAATCCAAATCCGGCGAGGCATACAGATTAGAGATGTTACAATTTTAATGTTATAATCTCCAAATTAATCTACTCTGCGTTATGGTCAAATTTTGTTACAAATTTTAAAGCTCCAATTAATCAAATTATTTTTATACAAATAAAGTACAAACATTGTAATATAAAAAAAATACAAAATAGAGGAAAATAAAAACAGCAAGAAACACCGAAAATTGATGGTTCAATGGTGTGGTCCTAGGTGTATACTTCTACGGAGGTCGGCGTTCACATTGTGGGTGCTCGCGACGACCAACATCCTCTTCAGGCCCAGGTGGGGGTGTGCTAAACATGGCAGAAAAATCATGTGGCTCGAATGGCATCGATGAACTTGAGCCAGAAAGAGTGCCATGATGCAGTGGATACGACCCAGGAGGCTTGATGTCCTGCAGTGGATACGAGCCGGGAGTGCTGTACTGTGGGGGGTACGATCCAAATATATCAAACCCGTAATGGTATCCACCCCCTGATTAGCCCGGGAAGTAGTCATTTCCCGACACATCTGGATAATACGAATGTGCATCTGAATGTGAATGTGATTGCTCGGGCTCCGGTTCGAGATCAGGATCTGCAGCTGCATCGGCCTCCATATCGGCCACTGGCTCGTACGCCCCATGTCGCTGCATGTATGAGGGGACTACAGTCAACTGCCCTCCAAGTATATATGGCTTCCCCATACTAGAGTACCATTATATGTACTCTAATGGAGGTTGAAATCAGAAAACATATCCATCTGAGGTATTCGAGACATCCGATCATTCCACACCGCAATAAATCTCCGATGCTTAACCCTCCAATGTAATCCCTGTTTCCCTCTCTTGTTCATGCAGTGAACCTCTCCCACCTGGCATGGCGAATCCGGGATATATTGAATGCAACCAAACTGTCACAGTACTCGATCCCCATGGTACCACTCGACTACATTGAAATTGATAATTAGTGCATTAGTGCACCACATATGCGAGTGAATGTAGGCAAACGAGGGTATAATGGCTGTAATTTTTGGTCTACGATATGGCATCCATATAAACTTCACGATTAATAACATTGTTAAAATTTAACACGGTGTGAGTAAGATATAAAAAAGTAACATGTCACAAATATTGGAATCGCTTACCCCTTCCCGGGCATGTTGTTCAATCATAAGCTGGTATATCGGGACAATGTACGACCTCCTGATACCCAGATAAATACTCCATCTACAAAAACAAATTTCAAGTCAATATAGTATCGTTCCAATAGTATCAATATAAAGAAATTGTCAATTAATAACAAGTTATATTTTATCACCTGTTAACTAGTGGATATACGTATGGTTGGTGACTAATTGATGCCAAGAATGGCATCCGATAAAGATCCCACATTGCAATAATGTAAGGCATCTGCCTATGTCTACGGTAGCTGACTTTATCGTCTGACAAAGCTCACGGTACAACATCGTAAGAACTGGGGAGCCCCAACTATAAGAGTGAGCATTGCTCAAATCAGCTAATAGAGGTAAGTACATGATATGAACCCTGTTATTGTTTGCATCGGGCATCAGTACACCCCCTATGATGTGCATAATGCATGCTCAAGCAGCGCACATCAACTCGCCTTCAGTGGCATTAGCTGATAAGTGTTCATACCTCGTTCTCAGCCATGTAAATTTCAAGCTCGAAATATTTTCTTCATCATTGCCGTACGAAACTCCTAGTAGGCTCTAACAAAGTGCAACTAGGTCAGCTATCGCACTGATGCCCGTAACGGGACTCCCGTTGATTGGGAGCCCAAGTTGCACTGCAACATCCTCTAGAGTGACTGTGCACTCTCCACAGGGGAAATGAAAAGTGTGGGTCTTGAGCACCAACGCTCGACTAGTGCGGATATTAAATCATACCGCAGATCAATGTCCGGAACAGTGCTGCTGACCCGAATCCATCTTTCTCTAAATAGGGCATCAATCGTTCATTCGAGGGATTTTCTAAGCCATTCACTCGGCCCTTAATACACGGTACGAGCCCTGACAGTGTTCAATCACAAAAAATAATTATAATAACATAATTTATTTCCCTAAATTATGTAGCTATTTTGTTAATATAACCCGTGATTAATAAATAACAATACATTACCATATTATTAGTTGCGTCAGATATGTGAGGATCTGTACTGATCAATGGAGCCATTGCCGTCTCAAATATTTAATTTTTTACCTACATAAAAAGCAATAAATCTATATTAAATTACAAAAAAATAACATGCCAATAAAAATAATTTAACAAAAACATAACATAAACGACACATAATAAATACAATTTTTTTTATTATTTATACAAACATAAACAATACATAATAAAAATAATATTTTTACTAACAATATTAATAATAATATTAACTAAAATAATATTTAGGGTTTTTACTAACAATATTAATAACTAATAACAATATTTAGGGTTTCTACATAACAATATTAATAATAATACTAACTAAAATAATAATTAAGGTTTTTACTAACAATATTAATAACTAATAATAATATTTAGGGTTTATTAATAACAATATTAATAATAATACTAACTAAAATAATAATTAGGTTATTTTTCTAACAATATTAATAAATAATAATATTTAGGGTTTCTTAATAACAATATTACGTATACCTTTTTATAATAGAACCGTTGATTAACAAATAATAATTTAGTACATAATTATTATATATTACGAGCCTTTATTCTTATTATTTTATATTATTTTAGTACATAATGTTTCAAATGTATTATTTTAGTATTTTTTATATAAATTTAGTATAAAACACTTATATTGGCCCTTTGTTCGTATTTTCCTTATTTTAAATTCTATTACTTTAAAAAATATACTATTTTCGTATTTTATTATTTTATATTATTTTAGTACATAGTATTTCAAATGTATTATTTTAGTTTTTTATATAAATTTAGAAAAAAACACTTATTTTGGCCCTTTGTTTGTATTTTCCTTATTTCCAAATTCTATTACTTTCAAAAATATATTATTTTCATATTTTATTATTTTATATTATTTTATACATAATGTTTCAAATGTATTATTTTAGTATTTTTTATATAACTAAAATATTAATAACTAACAATAATAATAATTTTTACTAACAATAATAATACTAACTAAAATAATAATTACAATTTCTTACTAACAATATTAAACTTACAATAATAATAGTTTTTTACTAACAATATACTAACTAAAATAATAATTAAGATTTTAACTAACAATATTAATAACTAAGAATATAGTAACTAAAATATTATTTTATGGTTTTAACTAACAATAATAATAACTAACACTAATACTAACTAAAATAATAATTAAAATTTTTACTAATCCTAATAACTAACAATAATAACTAAAATAAAAAATTAATAAAATAAAAATCAATATACAATAATAATAAAACAAATCAACACACTAACAATATTATCCATTATTTAAAAAATTATACCTACTTTTTCTATTTTTTTTCTTCTCTTTCTTTCTTTCGTTCTTCTTTCTCCTTTCTCTATTCTCTTTCTCTCTTTTTCTTTTCTTTTTCCGGTGCCTGCCCTCTTCTTCTTCTTCTCCTTTCCTTTTCTACCTGAAACTGAAATTGGGGACCATTATAAGGTCCCCAAACGGCAAAAAAATACTAAAATGGCATGCATGAGGGGTCACATCATCGCGATGCCGCCTCTGCCACTAGCACCTTCGGTGCCGCCTGTGGCATACCATCGACCAAGGTCATGTCACGTCGTCAGCTTTTTTTCAGTGTTTTTTTGCATTTTTTTTCACTGTTGAGGTGTCAGAGACCAATGTGGTGCCGCCTCTGGCATAGGCGTGACCACCCTTGATGTACCATTTTAGTACAAAATCAATTTGCCATACCATTTCGAATTTCTTTTTTTTTCTTTTTATATTCTTTTGGTAAAAAACCCAACACTCCCCTGAAGCTGCTATATAAATATCACACCTGTCCAACTAGCAAATCAAATTAGGATAGCTTTTGTTGGTAAGTCCTTTAATGAACATGTCAGCTAATTGCTTATTTGATGTCACATGAAACATGATTGTAATAGGGTAATTTAGCCCACGCCCATACAAAAAATAATAAACCCAAAATAATAAAACAAAGTCCAAGTTCAGTCCAAAATATATCATTTGGCCCGATCGGAATGGCCCATTACTTGAAAAAATTGAAGGTCCATCTATAAGCTTGACGTATATGGAAACATAATCTTCAAAGATATGCAATCTTAGATATGATATGCAATCCTAGAAGATATGATATGCAATCTTAGAAGATATGATTTTGTAATATTAAAGATTTAATTTGTAGATACCTTTTAATCTTAGCCGTTGATGTAATTGATCTATACCGTTAGATTTGGGAAGGCTCAACTATAAATAGAGGCCTCTCCCTTCATTGTAAGTGGACTTGATTTTGGAGTAATAAAAATTCTTGAGAGCATTCACTCAAATTTCTCTCTTTTGCATTCTTATTTTTTGTGGCTTGTTCTTATTTTGTTCTTCGCTCATCTTCGTTTCTTTTTTAGTTGCTACTGTTCGAGTTAAATTTTGGTGAAGGAATTTCGTTGAATCTTCATATTGCGGGAGTTAGGTTGACTTATGCCTTTTTTTAACTTTTTATTTATTTATCCATTTAATTGCTTAATCATTATCCATTCATTTATTTTAATTATTTTAAATTTGTTTTTCTTATTTTACTTTTCCTATTTACGTTAAATTGTTTTATCATATATATATATTTTTTATTTGTTATATATATATATATATATATATATATATTACATTATTTAACTTTAATCATATTATGTATCATTTGAAAATTTGTATGTTGTACATCATCTAAATTGTTTTATTATTAAGGCAAAATTTTTCATATATTGTTTATTTAAAATATGTATATTATCTATTTTTAAATGGTATATTATATACTTATTATAAGTTATCCCTTATACATTTTTATTCAAACTTTTTATATTATTTATTTAAAATAAATTGAAATTGAAATATATTAAATTGCTCCAATTTTTTGAGAGGGACCCATTCACTACACCAAAACAGACTTTTACTGGCGTTTTTAGCGGCATTTTAAAAAAAACGCCGCAAATATCATACATTGGTGGCGTTTGAATACAAACGCCGCAAAAAAGTTGAGCAATAGCGGCATTAACCAAAACGCCGCTAAAAATGATAAATAGCGGCGTTTTTTTCTCAAACGCCGCTAAAGATCAGAGAATTAGCGGCGCTTTTGTAAAAACGCCACTAAAGGTAAGAGCATTAGCGGTGCTTTTGCAAAAATGCCGCTATAGGTCAGAGCATTCGCGGCGCTTTTGTAAAAACGCCGCTATAGGTCAGAGCATTAGCGGCGCTTTTGAAAAAACGCCGCTAAAGGATAGAGCATTAGCGACGCTTTTTTTAAAATGCCGCTATAAGTCTGAGTATTATCGGCGCTTGTTTAAACACGCCACTATAAGTCTGAGCATTAGCGGCGCTTGTTTAAAAACGCCGCTACAAGTCTGAGCATTAGCGGCGCTTGTTTAAAAACGCCGCAAAATATCTAATTATTCAAATATTTAAACGGCGCCGTTTTTTTCCAGGCCAAGCAATAGCGGCGTTTCTGTAAAAAACGCCGCTAAATTATTTTTTTATGTCAAAACAAAACGTCCTCGTTTTAATTATAGTATAAAAATTGCAAAAAATTTAGTGGCGTTTGTACTAAAAACGTCGGAAAAAATGAACTTATTGCGGCGTTTTGTTCATAAACGCCGCGAAATTATTTTTTTATTTCAAAACAAAACATCCTCGTTTTAATTTCAGTATAAAAATTGTAAAAAGTTAGTGGCGTTTGTACTAAAAATGTCAAAAAAAAATGAGTTTAGGGTTTCTCGTTTTCTTGTCAATATAAATTGAGAAGGTTATAAGTTTAGGGTTTATAGTTCAGGATTTAATGTTTAAAGTTTAGAGTCTATGATTTAAGGTTTAGGGGTTAGTGGGTCGGGATTATGGATGAAAGGATATGGGTTAATAGTTTAGGTTTAGGGGTTTAGGTTAGGGTTTAGGGTTTAAAGTTTAAGGGTTTAGGTTAGGGTTTAGGGTTTAAGGTTTAGGGTTTTAAGGTTTTATGATTTAAGGTTTAGGCTGTGTTTATAGTTTAATTTTTAGTGTTTAGATTTATGGGGTTTAGGTTAGGGTTTAGGGTTTTAGGGTTTAGGGTTTAGGTTGGGTTTATAGTTTAATTTTTAGTGTTTAGATTTATGGGGTTTAGGGTTTAGTACTTAAATCAATCGAACAACAAAGTTAGAGTATTAGTGTTTAGGGTTTAATAAGGGTTTAAGATTTTGATAAAAGAGATAAAATTCAAATTATTTTAGGGTTTACAGTTTGCAATAATATTATATCTTTAATTACTTCTACACCTTATAATATATGTATGATTTGCAGTTTAGGGTTTAATGTATATGTATAATTTAGTCAAGGTTTATGGTGTATAATTTGGGGTTTAGTGTATCATATGATATACTTTTAAAGTGTATAATTTAGGGTTTTATGATTTAGGTATGAGAACTTAAATTATAAAACTGTGTAATTTAAATATAGTGTTACAAAGAAAACAAAAATATTTTAAAGGAATTTAATAAATAAATAAATAAACTAAAAAAATTATTGGTATTAGCGGCGTTTTTTGTGAAAAACGCCGCAAAAAGCATATCAATAAACATATTAATAAACAAAACGACGTCGTTTACATGGGGGCATTAGTGGCGTTAGCCATTAAAACACCGCAATAGATTAGTATTAGCTGCATTTTATAAAACGCCACAAAAAAGTATTAATTTTAATTCAAATGGCGCCGTTTTCTTTATAGTTCTAGTGGCGCTTTATATGAAACGCCGCAAATAACCCGACAATTTAATTAAAACGACGTCATTTTATTTAGAGTGTTAGCAGAACCAGTTAATTCAAACGCCGTCGTTTTTTAAGGTAATTTAGTGGCGCTTGTTGAAAACGCATGAAAACGCTAATTTTTTTAACAAAAGCGGCACCGTTTTTTCCTCGAGATTTACCTCGACTCATCCCCTCCCCAAAAAAGCAGACATGACCTAATCCCTAATTTCTCCCCAAAATTCCCTAGCACTCTCAGTCGAAATCTCCAGAACCTCTCTTCGATTCTCTGTTTCCTTCGTGAAAGGTACGTACGATCCTAACTTGTGTTTGTGTTCTTCACTATTTCTTTCATTGATTTTTGTTTTCTCCGCTTAGTTTTTTTTTTTCGTAGATCCGCTTAGTTTTTTTTTTACGCTTTAGATTTGGTGAATTAATGCTATGCTTTTCGTTTGTCGCTTTTGTTGGGTAGTTAGATTTAAGTTCCATCAATTGTATGCCCATGCTTAGATGGTCCATCCCCAACAGTGCCATCGGTATTGATGGAAAAACCCCCATCCCTTTTACTGGCGTTAAGTGTAACACCCTGGTTTAGGGGCTAGGCAATTCGGGTATAATTCCAGTGTTGGAAGGTTTTTGGGTGTTTTTGGATGTGTTTTAGAGGTTTAAGAATGCTTGGATGAAAGGGGAAGGCTTTGGAAAATTTTTGATTTTTAGGGTCTAAAGGGGAAATAGGGCAGGAAGGCCTTAAAAATAATTTTATGGAGTTTAGGACACAAGAAAGGGACCTGGCAAAGTGGCGTGGAGGCGCTGCTTGGGGGCTTTGGAAGGTGACGCCTAAGAGAGCAAGGGTTCGAGCTTCTTTGGGCAGACAATTTTGGCGTTTTTATTTTTATTATTTGGTGATGGGCTGAGGTAAGAAGGGTTTAAAGATAAATGTTGGGGCTTTATGGCATAAAATCAAAGTACGAGTGGCACAGGCGTTGGAGGAGAGGGTAAAAGCGGTGGTTCCGTGTTCGAACCAAGAGAGTTGCGTTTTGGAGTTCAATTTTATTTTATTCTTTTTGGCAGCAATTTAAAGGTGTGGACGGCAAATGGGTGTTGCATTTGAAGTGTAATTCTTGTTGGGCAATAGCTGATAAGTGTTAGACAGCTAAGTGGGATAATAGTGGAACCATTCAAATTGTTTTTGAATGGATGAAGATAAGATTTAATGGGAGTTGTTTAGCTTTTGAATTCGGCTGGTAGGAGGTGATAAGCATTTGATTATTTTATTATTTTAGATAATTAGAGGATTATTTTAGTTGAAATTAGAGATAATGGCTGTTAGTGGGTTATTGTTTTTGATTTGGTAAAGAAATAAATATGGATAATATAGTGAAGGAGTTGTTTAATTCAAATTAATTTGAATTAGCGGTTAGAGCTCTTGAAGGTGGTAGCGAATATGGAGTCTTCAAGGGGGAGCAAGTGCTAATTTCCTATTTAATGGGCAGCCCTCTTTTTGAATTTCTTTTGACCATTTGTCAATTCTTTTAGTCATCGGTTGGTGTATTTTGGTCACCATAGTCTTGTGTGCCTAGCCGAATGTTCTAGGGAGTTCTCTTATTTTTTAAAACCAAAATCCTCCCAAACAACATTAACCCTTGCCGATTTCTCCTTTGGCCTTTTAGTCAAATATTTCTATTATTTTCTTTTAATCCCTTGATAGTCGAAACTATACTCTTCTAAGCATCCTCTCAACCCTTGTCAAAATCTTCTTTTGATAACCTAGTGTGGTTGGTCGAATATCAGCAAGGGTGATCTCTCCTAGTTCTCCTCCATTCGATTCTAAGGGAAGGTAAGTGTTCTGTCTTAAACAGTCAACTTGAGTCCTCTCTTTTGATGGCCAAAACCGAGTGGTTGGCCTTAAGTTTTGGAAGAGCGAATGCTCTTTAAGGTCAGTAGTAATGTATTTTGTTTGTTGTAGCCGACGCTAAGGGTCTTACGATTCGACTACTCTAGGTAAGCCACTAAAACATTTGGTCAAGGGCCATTTTCTAGATTAATGCTTGATGCCGATTTTAACAGATTGTTAGCAAAGCGTATTTTGTGACTCCTTGGACCGGTGGGAATTCGGGTTTTAAATCATCAAAGTGGTGGTAAGTATTCTACCAAAGGGCCTTTTCCTTGGATTTTGATATAGCCGACTCTATTAATGGTATAGCAAGGATTTTCGAGCAAACTTCTTAAGGTCAAGTCTTTGTTTGGGATCTAAGTTCGTTTCGTCAAGGTGGGCAAGGAAAGCTCCCATCCCGAAGTTCAAGAAGAGGTCCATTTCTTTGACGAGATTAGCCACCGGTGTGGGCGGCCAGCAGGAGAAAACTATAGGCAAGTGGTCAGTAGTTTCGTTGAGCGACGATGTCGGGATCGAAGGTTTAGAGCTTCAGGTCATAAGGTGTGTAGTTAGACCATTGTTTCCGGGATTTGTTGTACTATATGTTTACTAATGAATGCAGTGCCATATGTGTAATGGATACCCTAAAAGGGGTATGATGACGACCAGGTTAGTAGCAAATTGGCTAATATGTGATAATTGATTTTAACTATGTGAGCATGCCTATATTTGTGAATATCATGTACATGCATCATCTCAGATCATATTATGTTACATGTGCATGGGTGGGTTTTTGAAAGAAGGTACGGGTGTACTTGATGCGTGGTTGATGTCACTTTGTGCTACATCGTGGATTGGCACCGATCGAGGTCGCGTTGTGGATCTTTGCGATTTAGTTCACGTGGTTACCTTGATTGATATCGGCTTTATGCCATATCGTGGCTTGATGGATTCTTTGTGTGCTCCATCGTGGTTTGATGTTAGCTATACGCTACATCGTGGATGGCATTGGTTGCCTTTTGGAGGAAAAGGAAAGGGTGACTCGATAGTCCCCCGTGTGTGGTAGGTGGATAAGGGGTGTGTAGCGGTTGGACCTTAGGATTGGGTTGGGTTTCATGTTGCATTGTTCCGTTATGAGATGTTATGGAAATGGGCCAAGCCCAATATGACATGTGGATTGGTATGTTATGTGAACATACGTGGAAATGGGCCAAGCCCGATGTCGTGGATTAATGAGAAAAGGCCGAGCCCAGTGCTTGAATGTGGATTGAATGTGGGCCAAGCCATTGTGGTAATGTCTAAATGATTATATTTATATGTTGCATTTGATAATTGGGTTGATTTGTGGCTAGCATGTGGGTGGATATCGGTGGTTTTAATTACACACCGAGTGCAGTATGACTCACCCAATTATTTATCCAACATCACGAATAATGAATGATCGGACCGGGTTGGAGTGGATCTGTGGTGGCCCATGCAAAGGACGTTTTAAACATTTTCTTTATGCATTTTAATTTGAAGTACTTGAATTCATTATTTTTGTAATAAGGGCCACTTTTATTTAAAGTGTTCTATTTATGATTATTGAAGTTTATATTATACTTAGATATATCTTTTCCAAATAGTTTATATTATAATAAAACATAATAAAGTTTTAATTCAAACTAAGCTTATATTATTTAATAGTTTTAATGGAATTACTTCCGAAATAAACAAGATTTTCAAGTTTTATTCTAAAGACAAAGATTTTCAACATTTTTCCATGATGACATAACGGATCCGGCCAAGACTCGTGGGCGGGTTTGGGGATGTTCTGATTGGTATCGAGCAGGTTTAAAACTCGACTTTGAGGGTTTTGGGCCCAAAAACATTTTCAAATGGGCTTTTCAAAAATATGGGCTTTTAAGAAATTTTTCAGATTTTCCGCATAGGCTGCTTTCTACCTCGGAGTCCACTGTAAGTACTTGGACTTGTGAAGTAATTTGTTATATGAACTATTATGGGCTTTGTTGGGCTCGTAGATTAGTGAATTAGGATCGCTTGAACCCTAAGGCTAGTCTACTCAAACATGTGCATAAGACTTAAGGTTACTAAACAAACCTGTGAAGTAAGTCAGTGCTAAGGTGTGGCAACCTGTGTGCGCATGTCTAGGAGTGGTATTGGTGGGAGCTTGGTATTTAAGCAATCGCGTGACTCACCTCCTCTCCACTTGAATCCTACAGTGCGTAGCTACGGTTCACCTTAACCAAGAGGACTTGTTCATAGGCTAAACTAATTCTTAAAACCCGAAAGGGATTAGCCTTGCTGTTTTAAAATTCTTGGTTTTACAATTTTTAAATTTACCCTTTTTGGTTTGTAAACCCTAAACTGGTTTTGAAAAGAAAAAAACGTTTTTCGATTTACCAAAATTACCAAAATGCCCTAGTGGCAAGATTACAAAAATGCCCCTGTATTATAAAATTACCACACTACACTCAACTTTTGTTAAAATGATTTTCACTTTGCAAAATATTAAAATCTCTAGTGTTCAAAATATCAATATACCCCGATTTGGGAAAATTTACAAAAATACCCCTGTGTTGAAAATTACTAAAATGCCCCTAACTTTCAAAATTTCTGAGTTAACCCCAACTTTAATAAAATTCTCTCACTTTGCAAAAGTATCCAAATTTTTGTATTTCAAAATAATACCCCGACTCTTGAAATTTACAAAATTACCCCTGGTTTGCAAAATTCTTCAGATTCTAATTTGACAAATTTTTAAATGCCTCCGATGTGGAAATTTCAAAATGTTCTCGTTTATTAAGTTTTAAAATTTCCGGTTTATTACGAAAATGTCTCAGTAGGACAAAATGACGAAAATAATACCGGGGTAGAAAGCAGGTAAAGGTCCGAATAGTGAATGTGTGTGGTAGATACCATCAAGGTGCCTCTATTGAGGAAGGAATGTGGCTTCATTGTGAAATGAAGGTGGCTTTATTGATGAGTGTGAAAGTGATTCTCTCAATTAGAATAGCAATTTGAACTGGAACCTTGTGTGATCGAAAGAACTACTTCTAAAATCTTTCATTCATAAAATATGCTCGCGGTTAAATAGTGGAACAATTACTAATGCATAAAACTTCTTAATCGATAAATCAAGACGATAGAGATGAGTTCTTGGGGACTTGAGAGAAGTAGAATGGCAAGATCGGAATCGATAGGGTCCGCCATGGGTCGAAAAGTGAAGTGCCTTGAGAGAGCGTAGAGGAGCAAGATCAAACAGAGAAGATGACGCAGATCGCGGGCCATGTTTGAAAGTGCTAGAGCGAGTAGCGGAAGTTAGTAGAGGAAATGGAACTCGAAGTCGGATCGAAAAGGCTTAGATCAAACGGAGTGAGATCTTTAGAGGAGTGTCGGGAGTAGCTCGAATGTAGCGAGTATTGGCTAGAAGCAATCGAAAGAATCATGGACGATTTGACCGCACCAATGAAGAAAAGTGAAGGGCGCTGTTTCGTTGCTTGAGACAAGCTTATCGTTGGTGGCTCACCGTCAAACAAGGTGTCCGCAGATCGATTGGATTGGGATGACTTTAAGGCTAAGTTTGAAGGAAATGCGTAGGAGCAGTTATTTGGACTCGCAAAGGAAAGCGTTTCATCTGGAACAAGGAAGTAAGTCGATAGCTGAAGACTGAAGCGGAATTTGTGCGGTTAAGCCAATATGCTAAGGGAATTGTGGCCCCGATTATGAGAGTGCGTCCGGTTCGAGGACGGATTGCGAGATGAACTTGAATCTTGATTGCTCATGAGAGGAGAGAGACTTCAGCGGTGCTAGGAGAAAGCTTCGGATTCTTTGAAGAGGTTAAGAAGACTATAAGAGAAAACCGGAAAAGAATAGGAACGAGAAGAAGAGAAATGTTGGGCCATCAGTATCGTTGGGTAATGCCCAGAAAAGACCAAGGACCGAGAACCCTGTAAGTACACTTGTACCAGTGGATCGGAATCGTCCTTGTGCTCGGTGTGGAAGACCTCACACAGGAGAGTGTTGGGGAAACAGTAAGGAATACTTTCGGTGTGGATCTAAGGCACATCTGGTTAAGAATTGTCCTCGAGCGATGAGGGGTCGTGGTCCAAGCCATGGAAGGAATGGTTCTAGTCAGAGTCAACCAAGGATGTGATAACGGGTAAGCTCCTTTGCTTTGGTACATGCTTTGATTGCTTTGCTTGCTTGTGAATTAGCCTTTTCTGTGTTGCTAAGAGAGGTGTTTTGAATTTTGAGTGCGAACTTAGAGACTGTGTCGGGAAGTATGATAGATTAAGATCAGAGTGCGCAGCAGAGGCATAGAATAGCGAGTTATGGTTGTTCGGTAATAAGTAATTTCGAGGACGAAATTATTTTAAGGAGGGTAGAATTGTAACACCCTGGTTTAGGGGCTAGGCAATTCGGGTATAATTCCAGTGTTGGAAGGTTTTTGGGTGTTTTTGGATGTGTTTTAGAGGTTTAAGAATGCTTGGATGAAAGGGGAAGGCTTTGGAAAATTTTTGATTTTTAGGGTCTAAAGGGGAAATAGGGCAGGAAGGCCTTAAAAATAATTTTATGGAGTTTAGGACACAAGAAAGGGACCTGGCAAAGTGGCGTGGAGGCGCTGCTTGGGGGCTTTGGAAGGTGACGCCTAAGAGAGCAAGGGTTCGAGTCTTGAAGCGACAATTTTGGCGTTTTATTTTATTATTTGGTGATGAAATGAGGTAAGAAGGGTTTAAAGATAAATGTTGGGGCTTTATGGCATAAAATCAAAGTGGTAAAGTGGCACAGGCGTTGGAGGAGGAAAAGAGAGTGGTTCGAGTTCGAACCAAGAGAGTTGCGTTTTGGAGTTCAATTTTATTTTATTCTTTTTGGCAGCAATTTGAAGGTGTGGACGGCACATGGGTGTTGCATTTGAAGTGTAATTCTTGTTGGGCAGTAGCTGATAAGTGTTAGACAGCTAAGTGGGATAATAGTGGAACCATTCAAATTGTTTTTGAATGGATGAAGATAAGATTTAATGGGAGTTGTTTAGCTTTTGAATTAATTTGGTAGGAGGTGATAAGCATTTGATTATTTTATTATTTTAGATAATTAGAGGATTATTTTAGTTGAAATTAGAGATAATGGTCATTAGTGGGTTATTGTTTTGATTTGGTAAAGAGATAAATATGGATAATATAGTGAAGGAGTTGTTTAATTCAAATTAATTTGAATTAGCGGTTAGGAGCTCTTGAAGGTGGTAGCCGAATGTAGAGTCTTCAAGGGGAGCAAGTGCCAATTTCCTATTTAATGGGCAGCCCTCTTTTGAATTTCTTTTGACCATTTGCGAATTCTTTTAGTCATCATTTGGTGTATTTTGGTCACCATAGTCTTGTGTGCCTAGCCGAATGTTCTAGGGAGTTCTCTTATTTTTTAAAACCAAAATCCTCCCAAACAACATTAACCCTTGCCGATTTCTCCTTTGGCCTTTTAGTCAAATATTTCTATTATTTTCTTTTAATCCCTTGATAGCCAAACTATACTCTTCTAAGCATCCTCTCAACCCTTGTCAAAATCTTCTTTTGATAACCTAGTGTGGTTGGTCGAATATCGCAAGGGTGATCTCTCCTAGTTCCCTCCATTCGATTCTAAGGAAGGTAAGTGTTCTGTCTTAAGCAAATCAACTTGAGTCCTCTCTTTGATGGCCAAAATCGAGTGGTTGGCCTTAAGTTTTGGAAGAGTGAATGCTCTTTAAGGCCGTAGTAATGTGTTTTGTTTGTTGTAGCCGACGCTAAGGGGTCTTCTGGGATTCGACTACTCTAGGTAAGCCACTACAACATTTGGTCAAGGGCCATTTTTCTAGATTAATGCTTGATGCCGATTTTAACAGTTGTTAGCAGGGGTATTTCGACAGCTCCTTGGACCAGTGGGAATTCGGGTTTTAAATCATCAAAGTGGTGGTAAGTATTCGACCAAAGGGGCCTTTTCCTTGGATTTTTGATATAGCCGACTCTATTAATGGTATAGCAAGGATTTTCGAGCAAACTTCTTAAGGTCGATCTTGTTTCGGGATCTAAGTTCGTTTAAATCAAGGTGGGCAAGGAAAGCTCCCATCCCGAAGTTCAAGAAGAGGTCCATTTCAGACGAGATTGGCCACGGGTGTGGGCAACAGCAGAGAAAACTATAGGCAAGTGGCCGTAGTTTCGTTGAGCGACAGTGTCGGGATCGAAGGTTTAGAGCTTCAGGTCATAAGGTGTGTAGTTAGACCATTGTTTCCGGGATTTGTTGTGCTATATGTTTACTAATGAATGCAGTGCCATATGTGTAATGGATACCCTAAAAGGGGTATGATGACGACCAGGTTAGTAGCAAATTGGCTAATATGTGATAATTGATTTTAACTATGTGAGCATGCCTATATTTGTGAATATCATGTACATGCATCATCTCAGCATCATATTATGTTACATGTGCATGGGTGGGTTTTGAAAGAAGGTACGGTGTACTTGATGCGTGGTTGATGTCGACTTTGTGCTACATCGTGGATTGGCGCCGACCGAGGTCGCGTTGTGGATCTTTACGATTTAGTTCGCGTGGTTACCTTGATTGATATCAACTTTATGCCATATCGTGGCTTGATGGATTCTTGTGTGCTCCATCGTGGTTTGATGTTAGCTATACGCTACATCGTGGATGGCATTGGTTGCCTTTTGGAGGAAAAGGAAAGGGTGACTCGATAGTCCCCGGTGTGTGGTAGGTGGATAAGGGGTGTGTAGCGGTTGGACCTTAGGATTGGGTTGGGTTTCATGTTGCATTGTTCCGTTATGAGATGCTATGGAAATGGGCCAAGCCCAATATGACATGTGGATTGGTATGATATGTGAACATACGTGGAAATGGGCCAAGCCCGATGTCGATGATTAATGAGAAAAGGGCCGAGCCCAGACTTGAATGTGGATTGAATGTGGGCCAAGCCAGTTGTGGTAATGTCTAAATGATTATATTTATATGTTGCATTTGATAATTGGGTTGATTTGTGGCTAGCATGTGGGTGGATATCGGTGGTTTTAATTACACCTTTGAGTCTGTATGACTCACCCAATTATTTATCCAACATCGCAGTAATGTAATGATCGGACCGGGTTGGAGTGGATCTGAGGTGGCCCATGCAAAGGACGTTTTAAACATTTTCTTTATGCATTTTAATTTGAAGTACTTGAATTCATTATTTTTGTAATAAGGGCCACTTTTATTTAAAGTGTTCTATTTATGATTATTGAAGTTTATATTATACTTAGATATATCTTTTCCAAATAGTTTATATTATAATAAAACATAATAAAGTTTTAATTCAAACTAAGCTTATATTATTTAATAGTTTTAATGGAATTACTTCCCGGAAATAAACAAGATTTTCAAGTTTTATTCTAAAGACAAAGATTTTCAACATTTTTCCGCAGTGACATAACCAGATCCGGTCAAGACTTGTGGGCCGGGTTTGGGGATGTTACATTAAGTGGGGTGGAATATAGCCGATTATTTTTTTAAATGTTTATTCTGTCAAAAGGACCAAGAATAGAAATGAATCAAGCAATACTATAGAACAATGTAGTAATACCAAATAGAAAAAGTGATGAATATTATTCATATTTAAAGTTGTAGATTCTTCCGTGACCTTGATCGAAGTCAGATGTTATTTGCGTGACCAAATAGAAATGAGCTTTATTTGCTCCATGTCTCTGATAAATGAGACACATATGAACTTGGATTTAAGTTTTACTCTTTAGAATTATTGTCACTTCCAAATTTGGTTATACTAGCACTGCTCGATGCTTGCTCAAGTTTTACTCTATTTATTTTTTGGTCTATTTTAATATTTAAATTTGGCCTCAAGTTTTAAATTAGATACTTGAACTTGATTTTTTTTTTGTTTAAATTAGTACTTAAGTTTGGCTTCATAATTTAAATTGGTTTAAACAAAACATTTACTATAAGCATTAATTTGGACAAAAAAGCCGTGCTTATGTACCAATTTGAACATAAAAGTCGAGTTTAGCTATCCAATTGGACAAAAAAATATCAAATTCAAATATGTAATTAGATAAAAATAACTTTAAGTACTATATTGAACTTTGAAATCAGGTTCGATACTGAAATATATTATTAAGAAGAATGTAAAAAGAGAGTGTTTGTTTTTAAGTTATAAGTTATTATTATTTCAATTTTTAATTGCTGTGGGTTGGTTGTTTTTATTTTATAACTAATAGAAAGTATGCTAATGCACATTGAGTTGCTGTCAGGTACTTACGAGTTGAAGCAGTATTTGTGGCCTTCTCAATATCCACACCTATCTCCTCCCTATGCCGCACGTAAGTTTCGTGGCCTTGTGCTAAACTTGCGATTTGTGGCAGCAATATGTTTTAGGATTGAATTAACACGTTCCTAAAAATTTTGATGATTGCTATTTGTGGCAGCAATTTGTGTACCAACTTTTTCTCTGGTGAAATCCCGGATATTAGAGTCCTCAGCACTTTAGGAACAATTCGTGAGTACCCTTCTCCTTCCCATGACTATCTTTTTATGTCTATGCTTGGTATTATATATGGATGCTTGCTATATCATACAACTGTCAGACTTTGGACTTTACAAAACTCTAGTATTGATTTGAAAACCTTAATTTATGGTGTCTGCAAAACCTATTATATTGGTTGAAATATGCTATAAGTCTCTATACTTTTCGCTTATTTGAAAATTATAATTGAACAATCATAATAAGTATTAATAATTAATATAATTTTTTCGTCTGCACTAATTTGAACTCGTTACGATCGATCCGTAATAAATTTGAGCTCTAGAAAGCTCAAACCTATAATGATTCAAGCTCAAGATCAATCGACCTAACTTCAAGATAAATTCAATCCAAAGCCCAAAAATCTCGAATTTATAATTGAACAATCATAATAAGTATTAATAATTAATATAATTTTATAATATTACTTAAAATAAAAATAAAAAAGGCAAAAATAAAATAAAATAAAATAAGAGCTCAAACAAACAACCTATATAAAATAAAAGATAAAAATAATAAATAAATAAACAAATAAATAAAAAATAAAATAAAATAATATCAAAAATAAAAGCTAATAGTAAATAAATAAATAAATAAATACTATGTACAATAGTTTAAAGATAATAAAACAATAATAATAATAACAATAATACAATAATAATAAAAATAGATTATAATGAAAATACGTTAACAAACTAATAATAATAGTTAAATAAATAAACAAGAGTAATAATAATAATAATCATAATAATAATGATAATAGTACTATGTTTTTGAAAGTGTTTCATAAGCATTGTATACTTATATTAAAATTTTATTAATAGGAAAATAATTAACAATAATTTTATTATATTAAATTATAAAGTGAAATAATTTATTAAAACATCAATTTAATACAAATAATTTGAATTGTAATATTATATATGTATAAAAATATATAAAAATAATAATTATTAAAATATATAAAATTAAGCTTTAATAATAATATAGTAATATATTATATAACTATTATCAAAAATTGAAACCGATTACCTAACCCGACCTTAAACCAATACTAAATTGATATATTACTAATACATAATACAATAATGTATTATAATGTATTAGTATTACTAACACAAAATATAACATATAATTATTCCTAAAAATATTAATACATATATAATTATTATACTATAGATTATAATAAAATATATAGTATTAAGTGATATTATAATGTTTAATTATCGATGTATATATATAAATTACTAATTTATTATATGATATAACACCAAACCCCAAACCTCAAGCCCCAAACCCTAAATCACAAATTCCAAACACTAAATCCTAAACCCTAAACCCTAAACCCCAAACCCTAAACTCCAAACCCTAAACCTTAAACCCTAAACCTTAAACCATAAACCCTTAAACCCCTAAACCTTAACATTAAACCTCCTAACCCTTAACCCTTAACCGCTAACCCTTAAACCTTAAACCTTAAACCCTTAAAACCCTAAATCCTAAACCCCTAACCCTTAACCCCTAACCTCTAACCCTTAAACCCTAAACCCTAAACCCTTAAACCTTTAAATCTTAAACCTTAACTCGTAACCCTTAACCCCTAACCTATAACCCTTAACCCCTAATTTTAAGTTAATATCAAACTTCATAACTTACATAATACTTGTATAGATAAAAGAAAAAGATTCAAAGTATATAGGCTGGAAACCTGACGGGTTGCCTTATATCTCACTGTTAGATATAACGGATCCTCCCTAGGTGTAACAATGCCACGTATGATGGATCTAAACGAAATACCAAATTAAATATCGAAATAATATAACATTTATTAAACCCTTAAACCCTAAACCCTTAAAATTTTAAAACCCTAAAACCCTAAACCCTAACCTTCAAACCATAAATTTTAAACCCTAAACCTTAAATTATATACCCTAAACCCTAAACACTAAAACCTCTAACCCTTAAACCATAAACCTTAAACTTTTAAAACCCTAAACCCTAAACCCCAACCCATAACCTCTAACCTTTAAACTCTAAACCCTAAACTCTTAAACCCTTAAATCTTAAACCCTAACTCGTAACCCTTAACCCCTAACCTATAACCCTTAACCCCTAATTTTAAGTTAATATCAAACTTCATAACTTACATAATACTTGTATAGATAAAAGAAAAAGATTCAAAGTATATAGGCTGGAAACCTGACGGGTTGCCTTATATCTCACTGTTAGATATAACGGATCCTCCCTAGGTGTAACAATGCCACGTATGATAGATCTAAATGAAATACCAAATTAAATATCAAAATAATATAACATTTATTAAACCCTAAACCCTAAACCCCTAACCCTTAACATTAAACCCCCTAACCCCTAACCCTTAACCCCTAACCCCTAAACCTTAAACCTTAAACCCTTAAAACCTTAAATCTTAAACCCCTAACCCTTAAACCCTAACTCTTAAACCCTAAACCCAAACCCTTAAACCTTTAAATCTTAAACCCTAACCCCTAACCCTTAACCCCTAACCTATAACACTTAACCCCTAATTTTAAGTTAATATCAAACTTCATAACTTACATAATACTTGTATATATAAAAGAAAAAGATTCAAAGTATATAGGCTGGAAACCTGACGGGTTGCCTTATATCTCACTGTTAGATATAACGGATCCTCCCTAGGTGTAACAATTCCACGTATGATGAATCTAAACGAAATACCAAATTAAATATCAAAATAATATAACATTTATTAAACCCCTAAACCCTAAACCTTTGAAACTTTAAAACCCTAAAATAATAAACCCTAACCCCTAAACCTTAAACCCTAAACCCTAAACCCTTAAACCTTAGAATCTTAAACCCTTAACCCTTAACCCTAAACCCATAAACCCTTAACCTTAAACCTTAAATCCTAAACCTTAAACTCATAAATCTTAAACCCTAACCACTAACCCTTAACCCCTAACCTATAACCCTTAACCCCTAATTTTAAGTTAATATCAAACTTCATAACTTACATAATACTTGTATAATTTTAAGAAAAAGATTCAAAGTATATAGGCTGGAAACCTGACGGGTTACCTTATATCTCACTATTAGATATAACAGATCCTCCCTAGGTGTAACAATGCCACGTATGATGGATCTAAACGAAATACCAAATTCAATATCGAAATAATATAACATTTATTAAACCCTTAAACCCTAAACCTTTGAAACCTTAAAACACTAAAACCTTAAACCCTAACCCTAAGCCCTAAACCTTAAACTATTAAACCCTTAAATCTTAAACCCTTAACTCTTAACCCTAAACCCCTAAACCTTAAACCTTAAGCCCTAAACTTTAAACCCTAAACCCTAACCCCTAACCCTTAACCCCTAACCTATAACCCTTAACCCCTAATTTTAAGTTAATATCAAACTTCATAACTTACATAATACTTGTATAATTTTAAGAAAAAGATTCAAAGTATATAGGCTGGAAACCTGACGGGTTGCCTTATATCTCAATGTCAGGTATAATGGATCCTCCCTAGGTGTAACAATGCCACGTATGATGGATCTAAAAGAATACATAACTTACCTAATTTTAAGATCAAATTTCATAAATTACATAAGTTGACGATTAAATTTCATAACTTACATAATTTTCCCTTAAGATCAAACTTCATAACTTACATAATACTTGTATAATTAAAAAAAAGATTCAAAGTATATAAATTTGGAAACTCGACGGGTTGCCTAAGATCTCACTGTTGGATCCTCCCTAGGTGTAACAATGCTACGTATGATGGATCTTAAAGAATACATAACTTACCTAATTTTAAGATCAAATTTCATAAATTACATAAGTTGACGATTAAATTTCATAACTTACATAATTTTCCTTAAGATCAAACTTCATAACTTACATAATACTTGTATAATTTTTTAAAAAAAAGGATTCAAAGTATATAAATTTGAAACTTGACGGGTTGCCTTATATCTCATTATTAAATATAATGGATCCTCCCTAGGTGTAACAATGCCACGTATAATGGATCTTATAGAATACATAACTTACCTAATTTTAAGATCAAATTCCATAGCATTATTTACATAAATTATTAATTAACAATTTAGCCAGATAATTTATTGTCAACTTTAGACTTCAACAACTACTGAAATGGATAGGAGTTGGATGAAATTGTTAAGGGTAAGCAACGGCTATCGAAATGGAGTAGAAACTTTTTGAATTTAGATTTCAAAATGCAAGCCAAGAGAATATGATTCTTTGCTCGTGTAAGAAGTGTTGCAATATTAAGCGGCATTATCGTGAAGTGGTCTACGAACATCTAGTTGTTGATGGCTTTGTCCGGGGGTACAAAATATGGTTTTTTCATGGCGAGTCTACATCTAGTGGAGCATCTTCATCGATGAATCTGAGGTATCCTCATAGTGCTTTCAATTAGAATGTCAGTGACGATAACATGGAAAACATGTTGCGGGATGCTTTTAATATGAGCAGTGATGGTTTCGGGTCATTTCCACCTGACTTGGGTGTAACCGATAATCATAATTTTGGAGGAAATACTTTCACCGAAGGAGAAAGAAGTGTACCGGATGAACAGCCAAATGAAGAAGCGGCGAGGTTCTACACGTTACTTGGTGAAATGAATGAAGAACTGTATGAGGGATCAAAATTTTTCAAACTGTCATTCTGTATTCGTCTTTTTCACTTTAAATGTTTAGGGGGATGGACCGGAAACTCGTTGACAATGCTGTTAAAGTTTCTGCAAGAAATGTTCCCGTTTGTAAAAATCCCTCGATCTTCCTAAGACATGAAGAAATTGATAAAGGATTTGGGCCTTGGATACAACAAAATTCACAGTTGCCCAAATGATCGCATGTTGTATTAGGCGACCGCATAAACCAACAGTCTTTGTCATGTATGCGCCAATCCCATTGGATTAATAGAAATCTGAGGAGGGTGAACGAGGATGAACACGGTATACGCTTAAAGAAGCGATCGATTAAGATTTTACGGTATTTTCCCCTAATACCGAGGCTTCAACGGCTTTTCATGTCGTCGAAGATAGCCAAATCAATGATGTGGCACCGTGATGGACGAACCGATGATGGGTTGTTAAGGGATCCTGCAGATTATTTAGCTTGGAAATGTTTTGACTTCAAATTTCCAAGCTTTGCAAGCGATCCTCTGAGTGTGAGGCTTGGGCTAGCACCGATGGATTTAACCTTACAAACTTTGAGCACAACGTCTGAAGACTTGGCTTTGTGGTGCTTGTTCCTACAATTTGCCTCCATGGGTTTGCATGAAACAATCTTCTTTTATCTTGTCTATGATTATACTTGGAGAGAAAGGGCCGGGGAATGATATTGACGTCTATTTGCAGCCACTTGTTGACGAGTTAAAACAACTATGGGCTGGTGTTCAGACATTCGATATAATGAGAAAAGAGAACTTTAATTTACGTGCGGTATTAATGTGGACTATTAACGACTTTCCATCTTATGCTAATTTATCCGGTTGGAGTACCAAGGGCGTTATGCTTGTCCGTGTTGTCTTTCTTGTGTACATGTTCGCAATGGTTATATAATGGGTAGAAGTTTTCTTACATGGGGCATCGTCGTTGGTTACCGAAAAATCATACATTTAGATTTCAGAGTGCTCAGTTTGATGGTACTGAATAGTTCAGATCAGCTCCTTCAGAGGTGGTGGATCTGAAATATTGTTAATGTTGAAAGATATGAATTTCATTTATGCGAAGATGAATCAACCGGCAAACCCGCATAGAAATAGAAGATCTAATGATGAATCTGATGATGAATCTGATGAAGAGGATGATCCTAATGAGGCGGACTTGTGGAAAAAAAGAAGTATTTTTTTCGAGTTGCCTTATTGGGAGCATCAGATTTTACGCCATAACCTTGATGTCATGCACATAGAGAAAAATGTCTGCGAGAACATCATTGGGACTATTTTGAATGTCGATGGAAAATCGAAGATAATCTTCGAGTCGACTTAATTTAGTCCACATGGAATTGACGTGAGCTTCATCCCCGAGCACTTTCGAATATGAAATATCGATTGTCACCGCTATTTTTTCAATGTCGAAGACGGAGAAAGAAGTGTTACATGCGGTGTTGAAGGATATAAAGGTCCGGATGCGTATGCATCAAATATATCGCGATGTGTGAGTCTTAAGGATCGAAGATTATATGGCTTTAAATCGCATGACTATCACATATTGATGCAAGACTTACTGCCAGTTGCTATGCGGTGTTGTATGTCGAAAAAGGTGACGGCTCCTGTAATGAACTGTCAAATATAATGAAAGGCATTTTTGGTAAAGTTTTGAATGTTCAAGAACTTGAGAGACTACAAGATCGAGCCGCATTAACTTTATACAATCTGGAGAAGATATTCCCGCCTTTCTTCTTTACTATCATGGTGCACTTGTTAATTCATCTCCCGCGTGAAGCACTTCTTGGTGGACCCGTTTTCTATCGATGGATGTTTCCCATTGAAAGGTCTTACTTTATTTGCAAAATATTCCTTCATTCAGCTAAATGCCTTTATTTCCAACTTTTGATAATGTTGTATATCGTGTTTAGGTTACTTTCCAAATTGAATTCATACTGCCGCAATAAGCGTTATCCGGAAGGATCAATTACCGAGGGCTACTTGGTAGAGGAATGTATGACTTTCTGTTCGAGGTATTTGGAAGATGTTGAAACAAGAATGAATAGACCAAGTAGAAATGCTGGGCTCACAGATCATAATTTGGCTGAAACTTATTTATTTCAAAGTTTCAGAGAACCGATCGGCAGAGTCAAAATTATAGAATTAGACGATAGATCGTGGGTCCAAGCACATCGATACGTTATTTTTCATCACGATTCAATGGAACCATTTGAATCGTTCTACAATTTGATAAATACTCATCAATTATGATTTGTTTGTCTTCTAACAAAGTAAAACCTTTTTTACCGTAGTGAGTACAAACAAATATTGAGAGCTCGTTCACGATCTCGAAGATTAAATCGACGAGAAATTAATAAGTTGTTCGTAGAATCATTCCATGAATGGTTAAGCCAAATGGTATGCAATTTAAATTTTCATTGACAAGTAATAATATTTGTTCATAACATTCATAATTACTCAATTTCCTTTCAACTCAATAGGTTTGGAGTCGGAATGAAGTAAATGACGACGTTAAATGGCTTTTACAAGGTCCAAACAGAATAGTTAAAAGATATAATGGCTTCCTCATCAACGGATACAGATTTCATACAAGGTATCGCGAGAGATTGAGGAGAACCCAAAATTGCGGAATTGTTGTTAATTCTTTGATTACAAGTTATGCTAGTGCTAGGGACAGTAATCCGGTCGAGGGGAATTTGGAATATTACGGACTTATTATCGACATCATTGAGTTGGATTATTACGGCAAATACAAAGTTGTCTTATTTCGAGGTGATTGGGCTGATGTGAATACTGCTCATGAATTAAAAACGATCAATATGGCTTTACAATGATGAATTTCTCTCGATTAATTCACATCGGAGAACAAGCGATGGACAAGCCGTATGTGTTTTCTTCTCAAGTTAAACAAGTTTTTACTCGGAAGATCCAATTGATGAGGGTTGGTACGTTGTACTTGAAACACCCCTAGAGACTTCTTCGACATTGGCGGTGGAAGTAGAGATGACATAGTCGAAAGATCGAAACTTTGCCTTTTCGAACAAGACTTAAGCGAAAATATCCCTAGTACTAGTCAACAATTTCAATGGGTTCGTCGGGATGTGGACGAAGATATTTACGAAATATGATGTAGTAAGATTTAACGATTTATTATTTATATGTAATATTATAATTTTCATATTGGTCATGTTATATAATTTAACTATTTTAAATGTCCTATTATTATTGTTATTTGTTACTAAAATTTTGAACTATTTTATGTGTATTGCAGGAAAAATGCCTAGAAGACGATTACGAGATTTAAATATTGTCCGCGAAACTCCAAATCCAAAAGAAGCTAATAGTAGTGAACAACAAACAGTTGTTGGATCTTCTACTCTACCGGACATAGATGACGAGCCTGGAGAATTTGAAAGTAATGTTAAGTTTATTTTACATGCATGATGAATTTTATTATTGATTCATTTTTTAATTTTAATATAATAATATATCATTTTTCAGCTGAAGGTGGTGGGACGCGCAGAGGTCGGGGACGTACATTACTTAAAGATTTATACGACTTAGAGCCTACCGATCGTGTTAAAGTAAGGATAAACAATCATGGCCACTGTTGGATCTGAAGCTCATTGTTAGGAGGCTATTTGGGCATTTTAGCACGAAATTCCAATATGTTGCCCATTAACTACTGAATCATGGCATCACATGCCCGATGCCAACAAAATCGAGCTCTTGAAAATATTAAGGTAATAAAATGTGAATGTAATTTATAATACTTTAATTTAATTTTCATTTATATTAACTTTTTATACTTTTTTCTTGAGGTAGATTTAATTTAGAGGTCTCGATGACTATGTTAAGAAGACATTGGGTAAAAATGGAGAGACAATAAAAGCACGCTCAAAAAATAATATTTTAAGAAAGACATAAGCCTCGACGAAAAATTAAGAAATGTTCCACCGGGAATGTTGATGTACCAATGGGAAGATCAAATTAGATTTTGGAATTCAAAAAAGGAGAGGTGTTACGTGCTTCTAAAATCGTATAAATTATTTGGTTTATAGTATTTACTATATATATAATTCAAATTGCATTATGTAGGACCGTGAGCGAGTTGGAATAAGTAGCAGATGTAAAGTAAATTCACGCTATTACGGCGGGGTTCTAGAAGTTTTGCTTGTGTAGGTGACGACGAGGTATTATAATTTATTAATTACATCAAATATTAATTACTTTATACTATTAAATTATATTTTTTTGCTAAAATGTAGGAAACTTATTGGTCAAAAAGTTGGACGCGTTGACTTTTTGACATTACGTATAGAAAGAAAGATGGATCTCCGATGACATCCGGCTACGTAAATTTTGGTATATTTACTTAATAAAATTTTATTTTTATAAATATTTCTACCGTTTAATTATAATAGTTTAATTCATCGTTTATAGTTTTAAATTTATAATGTTAAATTATGTTGCATTCTTTCTTATTTATATATTTCGTTTCTAACTCTTTCATTGATTTATTAGGATAAACTAAAGGAGAAGAAGGCGAGTATGAAGCGGTACGCGCTTGATGATAGTTCTGTTAATCTTGAGGAGATTGATAATGTAATTATTACAGATGTTTTGGGTCCCGAAGGTACGATCGCTTGATCGATAATTCGCTAATCTTTAGTATATTTTAATAGAATTATCACCGATGTTTTTGGTCTTGAAAGGTATGGTCGTTCGATTTAAAGGATCCGTGTTACCCAGACCCAATATTTTGGATTCGCCTCCCAGCAGTACATGCCTTAGGAGGTCAATCTCGTCTTTGAAGTTCGAGGCTACAAAACTAGATAGCTCGGATGCAAGAGAGCACGGTTGAGCAGAGGCGACAAATTGCGATGTTCAAAGAAAATATGAAGAACTCCAAAGAATGACTTAGAGCGGATCTGAAGCGGCACAAGTAAAAGAGGCAAGAAGAAGAATGAGAGAGGCAAATGGCAATGCGAGGAGGCAGAGGCAACATCGATGCTAGTAGAGCGAGCAGAAAATCTGAAGAGCTCCAAGACCGACTTTAGCATATGATCACGAGATGTTTAATGATGCGAAACCGCCATCTTAGACATTTAGTTTCTCGTTGTAAGAAGTTTTGACATTATTACATTTAACATTATTGTTACAATATTTTCGATTATCATTCATTTAATTTATTAAATTTCAAGTATCATTTAGAATTAATGTATTGATTGTGATTTTTATGCTAAATTTTTGTTTTGCGTTGGAATTATATACCGTTATTGGTTGGTTTTAGTGCGGGAGGGTATAATATTGAAAAATTATTTTTTTAAATCAGTACAAATTAGCGGCGTTTTACAAAAGCGCTAAATGTCAAGAAATTTTTGCGGCGTTTTGGTAAAAGCGCGCTAAAGACCCCGATTTTTAGCGGCGTTTTTTGAAAAGCGCTAAAGATCTGACTTTTAGCGGCGTTTTTGTAAAAGCACCATAAAAGACCCCGACTTTTAGCGGCGTTTTAAGTAGCGCCGCTAAAGGCCCCGACTTTAGCGGCATTTTGGGAAAGCGCGCTAAAGGCCTGACTTTAGCGGCGTTTTTGGGAAAGTGCGCTAAAGGCCTGACTTTTAGCGGCGTTTTTAAAAGCGCCGCTAAAGGCCATGGTCTTTAGCGGTGCTTTTATCACAAACTCCGCTAAAAGTCGTGGTCTTCTGCATTTTGCTCATAAATGCCATAAAATTTTCAATGATTGTATTGGCGGCGTTTTTTGTGGCGCTTATAAACGCCGTTAAATGCCCAAAAAAAACGCCGCTAAAAGTCTGTTTTGCTGTAGTGATTTGCTCAATATCAAAATTGAGAGGGATTGGAAAGGTCTTTTTACGAAAAATATTATAGATCTAGAATTTCAAAAGAGAATTTAAAAAATATCTTGTAATTTTCATACATACTAGTTTCTAATATTAAGTGTGTTACATATGATTTTATGTGTTTAATTTTAATTAGTTTTAAAATATAATATTTGTAATCATTGTAATTAGTGTGAAATAATATTTCTTATTTAAATTTTTAATATAATTCAAATATATTAATTTATTTAAAATTTAATATTATAATAAAATTTTCAAATCATAAATTAAATAATTTTTAACATATTCAAGATACAATATAATTTTACTTCATGTAATTAATACAAAACAATATTATTCAAAATAATAAATAATTAATGAGATATTAGCTATTTTGATAATTTCTAATTGTTATTAAAGCATTTGTAAAAAAAAAAATGCTATATTGTAAATTAAACTCTTCACAATTTAATTTTATTTTTCTTAGCGGTCAATAAATTGACTCTAATAAGTTGTAGATGACATATGATTAATATAAGATATCAAGATACCTATTATATAAATTAGGTAAACTAAACTCATGGTCACTCTAAAATAAAATCTTTTCTATTTCTATCACTCTAATTTTTTTATCTATTTAATCACTTTAATTAGAATAATTGTGCAAAGTAATCACTCCCATTAAATTTTTCGTTTTCTTCTAACGATTTGCTGAGGTAACACTTTTTTTTCTATTTTTCTAAACTCTTGACAAACTATAAATTATTTTTCCTTTATGGTCAAACCTATTCTCAACAATGCAATCACTACCATCAACCTCTACCCACAAGCATCCATCCTTGTTTTCTTCACTCGCCACTGCCACAAGTCCCCCATTGACGGCTACATGCACAGGGAGTAGTGGGATAACAACCTCATATTTGATGCATCACATTTCAAAAATCGAGTTAGAAGAAATTAGATTAGCAAAACTAAAAAAGGTTACGTCTGGCTTTTGAATTAAGGTTATTAAAATTTTGGTAAGTAATTTGGTCTGATTTAATGATTAAGTGTTGTACTTGTTTGTGTGAGGTTCTGAGTTTTAATATTTCCTTTAAAATTTTAGTTATTTTTGTTCCTATCTTTATCTCTGAATATCTAACTTAAATTTAATTTCCGCAAAAGCATGGATAAAAATAAGTTTGTTGGTTCTATGATAAGGCTTCAACTTACTTTTAGTTGTATGTTTGAATCTTGTGTGAGCACAAGTGAAAATACTTTTTTTATGTGCAAATTTGATTAGTTGGGATTTGTTTTGTTTTATTTTGAAGAGAAATTTCCCCACGTTGCCCCACCCTCTTGATCACATTTTTCTTTCCTTTCTTCTCACATATGCTAGTAGTTGTTTTTTTTTCTTTTGCTTCTTGTTCTTTTATTATTCTAATTTTATTTCTTCCTTGTGTTTTTTTGTTGTTTTTGGTGGTTCTGATCTTACTTCCTTTTCGTTATTTCGTTCCTATTTACCTTCGCGCTGGAGTCTACTTTCTATGTTCAACCTTTTGCATTAATACTCTTTCGTGTAGTTGAGCGTATGTGTTGAACATGCAAGAAAAAGATGAGATTTCTCCAACTCTCCATAATATAGTCAATCAATTTGATGAAGAGAACAGAAGGCCACTGGAGAACTTTTCCTGCAGCTAGAGATCAATAGAGCTAGTTGATGCATAAATAATAGTTTGATGGTGTTGCATTTGAGAGTTTTGACAATGATGGTTTCAATCACGATGACCAACCAAGCATTGTTGGTGAGGAATTTAACAGGGAAGAGCCAACTTTTATGCATTATCGAGATGACAAATTTGAGAAAAGCGATGATTATTTGTTTTTGTGCCTGGGATTTTCTTTGAAACAAAATGCTTGAGCTGGTCCTGTTCATTGGAAATATAGAAAAAAAAAAAAAAAAACCTAAAGATCAATCATGGGTGCAATGTAATGATGATGATCCATAGCTGTCTTGGGAAGAGCAAAGTGGATTTGATGGTTTTGACAATGAAATTTTCTATAGCAATTGTAATAGTTTAATTTAGTCCGAGTTCATATAAAAAATAATAAATTTAAAAGTTTAAATTTAATTTAAAATATATCATTTAGTCCGATTAGAATGATCTATTACTTGAAAAGATTGAAGGTCTATCTACAAGCTTGTATGAAAACATAATCTTCAAGGATATGCAATTTTAGATATGATATGCAATCCTAGAAGATATGATATGCAATCTTAGAAGATATGATTTTGTAATATTAGAGATTTAATTTGTAGATACCTTTTAATCTTAGCCGTTGATGCAATTGATCTATACCGTTAGATTTGGGGAGGCTTAGCTATAAATAGAGGCCTTTCCCTTCATTGTAAGAGGACTTAGGTTTGGAGTAATAAAAATTCTTGAGAGCATTCACTCAAATTTCTGTTTCTTTTGCGTTCTTATTTTCTGTGGCTTGTTCTTATTTTGTTCTTCGCTCATCTTCGTTTCTTTTTTAGTTGCTTCTGTTCGAGTTAGATTTTGGTGAAAGAATTTCGTTGAATTCTCATATTGCGGGAGTTAGGTTGACTTATGCCTTTTTTAAACTTTTTTTATCCATTTAATTGCTTAATCATTATTCATTCATTTATTTTAATTATTTTAAACTTGTTTTTTTCTTTTCTCTATTTACGTTAAATTGTTTTATCATATATATTATTATTTTTATTTGTTATATATTATATATATATATATTATATATTATTTAACTTTAATCATATTATGTATTATTTGAAAACTTGTATGTTGTACATCATCTAAATTGTTTTATTATTAAGGCAAAATTTTCCATATATTATTTATTTAAAATATGTATATTATCTATTTTAAATGGTATATTATATACTTATTATAAGATATCCCTTATACATTTTTATTCAAAGTTTTATATTATTTATTTAAAATATATATTTATTTTATTATGTATTTATTAACTATTTTAGATTTTGCCATATTGTTTTTTTATTTTTTATTATTCTATTTTTAAAAAAATTGTTATAATATCCCTTTATTGTTTTGCATATATTATTTATCTTATATTGTTATTTTACTTTTATATTTGATCTCATATGTAAAGTTTCATATTCATCTCTTAGTTTTTTATCTTTCGCATAGATCTTTTGAATTATTATTGCTACTTTATATCTTTTATTTGTTATTCACGTTCTTTTGTTTGTTTATTATTCTTATGTTTGCTTTAGCATTGTCATTTTATTACTTATATCATTTGCTATTTTATGTTATTCTTTCTCTTAATTGCCTATATTAGTATTAAATGTTATTATATCATGTAATTGTAGTACATTGTTTTGGTATTTGTGTTTTGTAATGTATTAATGATACATTTTACTCAAATCATTGTTTTAAAATATATCTCATTTAATTGTCACTCTTTATCCAAAACTTTATTTCTTAAAATAAGGCAATATTTGACATTTGGAGTTTTGAGGAATCGTGTCCTAACTTCTTTGGGCTTGATTTTTCTCATTAAGTCTAAATGATCAAATACCCTTTTTTGAAATTAAAATATATGATTTTCAAATAAAAAATTTATCTTTGTGAATTTAAGATGTTGCGTTCTAACTTATTGGATGTGACATTTTGATATTTTGAGATAGAGATTTCAAAAAAAAAAAAAAAGAAAATAAAACAAAGGATATTTGGTGTTTGGGAAATTGAAAGGTCGTGCTCTAACTTACGAGATTCGACTTTTCTTTTATCCAAATAATTGAATGGCTTTTTTAAAGGTTATAAGTTTTGAACAATCAAAAGGGTCATATTTTAAAATCTTCTCAAATTTTTGACATTAAGACATTAATTAATCAATTAGGTACCAATTTTGGGCGATACAAGGGTGCTAATCCTTCCACGTGCATAACCGACTCCCGAACCCGTTTTCTCGAATTTCGTAGACTAAAATCATTGTTTTAATAAATCAAAATATTTTTTATTAAAGTGATCAATTTTAAGGTGACCCGATCACACCTCGAAAAAAGATTCGTGGAGACTCCATTTTCGTTTTTAAAGTCGATCCCTATTTTTTCAAAATAAAAAATGGTTTTTATAGCTATGTTGATGAGTCTGGCACATTTGTTTCTCAGCCTCGTCAGGTTAGTAAAATTGAAGTTCAATATGATAAGACTTCTAAACAAGTCGATGTTTAGAATATGAAAGAAACTATTTGGGGCCATATGCAATAATCTCGAGATACGTCATTTTAGGTGAAAATTAAGATACTTGAAACTCCCTTTCTGCGATTTAAGTGTTAGGGATTGTTGTGATTGTTTGGGCTCTGGAAATCTCATGGTTGAATTCGTGTCAGAAAATATTTAGTTGTGTGATTCTAATCTAAAATATCAATGAAAAATAAATAAAAAAATCTGAAAAAAAGGTAGTTTCAAAATTATTTTGCGTCATACGGCTGTGTGTTTTAGCCAAGTGATAGATCGTGTGCATCACACAGCCGTGTGGAGCACACTGGCATGTGTGTTTACACAGCCTGACCAGGTAGCTAGTGTGGACCACATAGGCTGGCTTGTTGGGCTGTGTAGGCCACACGGCCGTGTGGGCCAATTTTTAAAAAAATTTCACTTAGGCTCGTTTGGCTTAGAAATTCATACTTAGACTTCTTGTGGGGTCTTTTTGGCTTAAAAAAGACTTAAACCATAACATTTGTTTATATGTGTTTGTATGTGCTATGGGTAAGGTATGTGAAAAATATGTTTACGTTCTATGTTCTGATAATTCCGAAAGTATGATTATGTATGATATGCATGACTTGAATTAATAAACTCTGTGTAGGTTGTTTGATATAATCTATGTTAATGACATTTACATAAGCATGTCATATTTCTGATTCATTACGATTGTATGTTAGCATGTTAATGCATATACATTGGGATGGAATTTGATATGATGGAGGAAGTGTTTTGTGGCAGTTTTACTGCAAATAAGGCGGTTAAACTGCAATATTTGTCCAGCAGCTCAACTGCACCATTATGAGTGGCATACCACCATGGCTGGTGTGATTAAATGGATGAACTCTAGTAGTCCTATTTGGTTTGATTGGTCGGACAAAGTTGGTGTGTAGTGGATAGGGGTAGGATTTGTTCTAATATAATATGACATTTTGATATGATATATACTTCTGAAAATATGATATTTTGATATGATATATGTTTCTAGAAATATGACATTTTGATCGGATATATGTTTCTGGTAATGTGACATTCTGGTATGAAAATTATATAAGTGTACATTATAAGTAAAATTCTGTGTTGGTATTTACATTTGTGTATGTTATTAAAAAAATTATGTTTGTGGGCCGAGTCTCACACTAGGCTTCTAGCTCACCCGTATGTTTAATACATTTCAGGTGACCTTCAGACTTAGGACTTGGCGGCAATTCTGGAGCTCAGTTCACCTAATTTGGTATAAGTATGTTTTGGATTTTAATTTGCTTTGGAACATTAAATTTTGGTTTTGGTATTTGTTTTCATGGATGTATTATTTGTAACTCATAAACATACCCAAGACGACATAACTGATGGAACCTTACAATTTTAAAAGATAAGAATTTTAAAAAAGTATTTTTCCGTTGGAAGGTTTTGAAATTAATTACGACATTTTACAACTCGATTGGTTAAGCATTAGGGATTGTTTTTATAAAATTAATAAAACAAGGTTTTCGTCAAAGTGTTCACACGTAATCTTCTAAATACTTGTGTGTTTTATAAATTAAATAACTTTAGTATTCTGGAAATAAAACTAAGTTTTCACATAAGTTAGTTGACAATGTTTTTATGAATGTTGTAACCTTCATAATCTAACCTCAACGTCTAGGTTAGGTTTGGGGTGTTAAAAGATGGTACTATTAATTCTGAGTTGACCCCCGATATTGGACGATTTTCAAAACTTGACAAGGTGGTTAAGAAGAACACATGCAACGGGTTCCTCAACTTGCCTGTTATGTTCTCTAAAGAAACAAGAATACAAACCAAACCATCATCAATCTCAAACTGATCTAAAGTGTTGTAAGAATAAGAACATGGCAAGGGATTGTGAAGAGCCTCAAAAATTTCTTGAACATGTTGAAACTAAATTATGTTAGCTTTCACATCCAATCTCCCCCCTTCTCATACATATCTCTAGCTTCTTTTCTACACAAAGCTTCAAACTAAAATTCCATTGAGTCTTTGTGTTTGTGATAAAGAATGAGGTGGATGAACGCAGAAGCGGATCGTAAAGTTTGTCAAAGTCACAGATTTATCTTAGGGCTCTAGACATTAGAAAGAAACTTCGATTTTTGACACAACATGAAACACAATCAAATCCAAGTTAGATAAAATAATTAAAATAAATAACTAAGATAATTAAAATAGAATAATAAATCTATGATTAAAATAATAAGGAAGAAATTAATGAAGATATATAGAAAGATAGAACATGGAATATAGAAGTCCTAAAAGCCTTGGAAACACGAAGAATCCACAACCCTCTTCAGGCAGCTCTAATTTCCCTTCCAAGAAAGAAAATTTGGCAATAAAAAGTTTGAAGATGATCCCCACAATCTAAAAAGATTGTTAAAACTCTTCTAAAAAAACTCAAGAGAAATTCTTGAAAAGAAAAACTGAGAGAGAATTTATTAACTCAAAGAGAAATAAAATAATAATGAATTGTATGAGTTGTGTACAATGCAAAGGCCTATGTATAGGCTAGCTAAATAAAACTCTTAAGTATACTAAAACTCCAATTTAATCTAAACAAGAAGTAGTTTTAAACTAAACTTTTTTATAAACATAAAACTCCTAAATAACTTAAAATACTTAATAATTATAAAAAATTTAGAATAAAATAATAATAAAATAATAAGAGCTAATAAATACAAAATTGGGCTCATAAATAATAAAAATTAAGCCTAAAACTTGAACCCAATATGAAACGTCTAGGCTTGTGAGATCAATTGGGGTCCTTGAAATGAAGTGCTTAAGCTTGCTAGCATTTTCCACATGGACTTGTCATCATAGATTGAGAGTTTAGGCCCACGAACAAAATTAGTCCCTTCTAATTCATCATTACTCCAAAATCCATCATCTTGAAACTTAACTCTTCTTCTCAAATTTTTTTCGTGATAAAGTCTTGAACGAATAAGTTGAGTTTTAACTTTATCTATTTGAATTTGGATTTCGTAATTGGGCCTTGAGGGAAACTAAGCTCATCTCTATTATGGCCTTTGAATTGGGCTGAGTTGCTCGTATGATTCCCCCTTCCACAAAAGGATTCGTCCTCGAATCTACAATATCAAAGGAGAAAAGTTAGCGGCATTAAAAGTGGCACTAACATTATACTCACCAGGAAGATCGATTTGATATGTATTATCATTAATGCGCTTGAATACTTGAAAAGGTCCATCACCATGTGGGTCCAATTTTGCTTTATATTTAGTTAGAAATCGTTCTTTTCTCATGTGGACCCAAACCCAGTCATCGGGCTCAAAGATAATTTGCTTGTGTCCCTTGTTAGCTTAGTTGGCATTTGTTTCATTTGTTTTAGCGATTCATTTTCTTGCTTTCGCATGCATGGATTTCACCAATTCAGCTTTATTCTCACTATCTAAACTAGAAATGTTTTCTAAAGGCAATGGTACAAGATCAAACACAGTTAGTGGGTTAAAACCATAAATAAGTTCAAATGGGGAATAGGGAGTTGTAAAGTGAATAGATCGGATATATGCAAACTTAACAAATGGCAAACATTCTTCTCAATTTTTAAGGCTCTTAACCACAACAACTCATAGTAAAGCACCTAAGACTCGATTGACTACCTCAGTTTGTCCATTGGTTTGGGGGTGACATGTAGTAGAATATAATAATTTAGTACCAAGCTTACCCTACAATACTTTTCAAAAGTGGCTTAGAAACTTTATGTCTCTGTTAGATACAATGGTGCCAGTTATCTCATATAGGCACACCACCTCTCTAAAGAATAAGTCAACAATATTTGTAGCATCATCCGTTTTGTGACAAGGAATGAAGTGAGCCATCTTTAGAAACCTGTCAACAACAACAAAGATACTATCTCGACCCTTTTTCGTTCTTGGCAAACCAAGAATGAAGTTCATAGATAAGTCTACCCATGGCAAAGAAGGAATCGGCAAAGGAGTATAAAGTTCATGAGGCCTTACCTTAGATTTTGCTTGTTTACAAATAATACAATTAGAGCATACCTTTTCAACGTTCTTTTTCATGTGCGACCAATAAAAATGTTCATGTAGAATATCTAGTGTCTTGGCAACACCGAAGTGTCTTATTGAGCCTTCACTATGTGCCTCACTAGTTAATAACTCTCTCATGGAACATTGTGGAACACATAACCTGTTTAGGCGAAAAAGAAACCTGTCTACAAGATAAAACTTCTTAAAGGCACCATTCCCACAATTAGAAAAAATATTTGTAAAATCAATATCATTTAAGTATAAATCTTTTTTATGTTCAAACCCTAAGACTTTAGCATTTAATGTAGTTATCAAATAATATCTACGAGATAAGGCATCAACAACTACATTTTCTCTACCTGTTTTATACTTAATAGTATATAGAAATGTCTCTATGAATTCTACCCATCGAGTGTGTCTCTTGCTCAACTTATCTTGTCCTTTTAACCATTTTAGGGATTCATGATCCGTATGGATAAAGAACTCATTTGGCAGCAAGTAATGTTGCCAAACTTGTAGAGCTCAAACTAATGCCAACAACTCCTTATCATAAGTTGAGTAGTTTAATAGTCAGGTTATTTACTGAAATATGCGATTGACTTTTTTGCTTGCATAAACACAACACCAATTCCAATACATAAAGCATCACATTCAAGTTCGAAATTATTAGAAAAATCAGGTAATTTAAGAACCAGAACAGAACAGAACTTATCCTTTAAAGTTTGAAAAGCCTTTTCCTGAGCTTCTCCCCACTTAAAACCCACAAACTTTTTAATAATCTCAATAAATGGAGTGGCAATAGTGGAGAAATCCTTCACAAAACGTCTATAAAAACTTGCTAAACCATGGAAAGATCTCACATCGATAATTGATTTAGGAGTCGGTCACTCCCTAATTGCCTTTACTTTGTCCTCATCAACATGAATACCCTGAGCACTAACTATAAAACCTAAAAGATTAGTTTATCACAACAAAAAGTGCATTTATCAAGGTTGGCAAATAACTTTTCAGTTCGCATAATATCCAAAATAGATTTAACATGAAAAACATGATCATCTAAAGACGTTGAGTAAATCAGAATATCATCAAAATATACTACCACAAATTTACCCAAATATCATCAAGCGCATGAAAGTACTAGGTGCATTAGTCAAACCGAAAGGCATGACTAATCATTCATATAAACCAAACTTAGTTTTAAAGGTTGTTTCCCATTCATCCCCCTCTTTCATTCAAATTTAATGGTAGCCACTTTTTAAATAAATTTTTGTAAAGATACAAGCACCATAAAGTTCATCAAACATATCATCAAGCCTTGTAATAGAATGTATATACTTAATAGTAATTTGGTTAATTGGTCGACAATCGATGCACATTCTATACGTACCATCTTTCTTTGGCACCAAAATTATCGGCACTGCACAAAGACTTAAACTTTCACAAATGTTACCCTTTACCAAAAGTTCATCATCTTCGTCTCCTCGAGATTGCTTCGATAAACTGATCAATTTGGAATTGTTGACCCAGGTACTAAGTCAATTTGATGTTCAATACCCTTCAAAGGTAGCAATCCTTTAGGTGTTTCTTCAAAAATATCTTCATATTCCTATAAAAGAGACACAAAAACACTAGCCAAAGAGCTGTGGAGGTTAGTTTAAATTGATAATGATACAAGGCTGTTTAGTGAGTAAGGCTCATCGCACATCTTTTCCATTTGCATAAAAATTGTGAACTACTCTTTTTTCTTACAAGAGGATGCACTCACTATTGGGTCATCAATAATTTGTCTATTTTCACTAGAGACCTCTTTTCTCTCAGCCTTTTTTGAATTTTGTGTCTTACTTCCCATAACCTCCTTACAAAACTTCATCATGTCGATTTGATCATTGTGAATATCTTTCGTATTCAAAGGGGTGAAAGTGTACTTCTTCCGATGGAAAATAAATAATATCGATTTAATTTACCATGATGAATAACATCACGATCGTACTATCATGGTCTACTAAGTAACAAGTGGGCGGCATGCATGGGAACATCACATCAAACATCATCAATTTAAGTCCCAAGTTTAAAAGTGATCAAGCACTATTTTACCACACAAACCTCCAAACCTTTGTTAAGCAAATAAAGATGGTATGGTGTAAAGTGTTTGCTACATGGCAAAGCAAGAGAAACCACAAGGTAGCTGCTCACAACGTTAGCACAACTTCCACTATCAATAATAGATGAGCAAATTTTACCTTTAATCAAACACCTCGAATGGAATATATTACTCCTTTGAAGATCATAATCATCTATCAATTGGGTGTTGAGGGTCAGCCTCAAAACTAGACAATAGAGATGAGTTAGTGGTTACACAAACTCTTCTTCACCATAAAAATTACCTCCATCATCGACATCATCAATTAATTCGGGCATATCTGTGTCTGTTTTATCAGAATCAGAGATATAATCACCATCTTCTTTGATCAACAAAAGTTTCAAGTTAGCACAATCACGGCTATAGTGCCCACGCCCTTTGCATTTAAAATATTCAACTTCATGAGCGTTTTGTTGTTTTGGTGAAGAAGTAGTAGAAGTGGGCTGCTTAGAAGATGAAGAAGAAGGTTTTGTAGGAGCCCCACTTTTCCCCTCAAAAGATTTAGTCTCATCATGTTTTGGCAGCAACTTATTAGTAGCATAAGGAGGTTTTGAATTCTTGAAAGTAAAATTAGAACTCGTACCTCTATAATATTGTGAAGCACTAAATGAACGAGATTGACGTTGTTGAATCTATCACTCAATCTCGATCGCCTTGCGTACCGTGTCCTCAAGATCAATGTAGGTTTGAAGATCAACATTGGCTATCAAAACATTCAAGCCATCTATAAACCGCACCATGGTAGTCTCTTTATCTTCTCGGGCATTTTCTCTGTGTATAAGCATCTCTATATCTCCTTAAAGTACTCATCAACAAATCGATTACCTTGAATAAGGCGTTGAAGTCTCCGTTAAATATCCCTATAATAGTGAGGTAGGATAAAACATTTTCACATGATTTGTGTCAACTGTTCCCATGAATCAACATCTCGTTCACGATTCCTTTGGCAGTTCAACACAAGTTGAGTCCACCAATTCAATGCATAATCTGAAAATGCCAATATAGCCAATGGAACTTTCTCCTCCTCTGGATATCTATGACAATAGAACATGATCTCCATTTTATCCTCCCAATCACAATATGCATCTGGATCATAATTTCCTTGGAATGGTGGAATGTTGAACTTTGGTTTAGTGACAGAAGGCTGGCCTCGATTAGGAATGCCCAAAGTTTTATTAATATGACGATATTTGTGTCTACCAGTATTAGAACGAATAAGAAGTTGTTCATTTTCCCTATCATCATCATTATCACGAGCATGAGATCGTCGATTCGAAGAAGTCTCCAAACGAGCAACAAATTGAGTTAGCATTTGAATTTGATTGGAAAGTTTATTAATGTTCTCTTGTAGTTCCATTCGACACTTAGTCAAATTGGCCTCAAATGTATCATGTACCTCGTTCAATTGTATTCTACAATGTAATACCTTGTTCTTTTTCATCATATGGTATCTCATTATGGTTTTTACGGGTACGAGTGTCACGAGTCATAGTGAAAGCTTGGAAAAGCACAACACTTCAAATAGAAAAAAATTAAACAAACCTCACATTTATGCACTCAAAAAAAAAAAAAATCTCAATGAGGTAAGAATTAATCTTGTGAGTCTTTTAAAAAGTGTCTATATCAACTAACTGGAATGTGTTAGAATCAAACTAACAAAGCAAACCTAATAGCACTATGAGTCCAAAATCGGCTAGACATCAAGGAATTATGTTGCACGGAGGAAGGAATATGCAACGTGCTTTAACCTACTAACACAAAAAACAAGAAAATGGTCAAATGCATAAAGGAAAAATAAAAAGTAAAAACAAATGAAAACTTAAAGCTATGAGTCAATGAAAATTGTTGAAACCAGAAATCCCAAAAAATTGCGAAGCAACTTGACAAACTTTGTTCGAGGTGTTCCCAATTTGCAAAAATCATGAAATTTAAACTGGAGCCTCCTCAAACAATATAGATCTAATCTGGAAAGTTTCGGCACAAAATTTAATCCGCAGAATATTTTTTTTATTTTTTCATATTTTTTTACTTTTTTGATCACTTTTTTTTTGTGGAAAATATTTTTTATACTCTAAAATAGTGCCAATAAATAGTATGTAAAATTTCAAATCATTTGAAAATCGTTTACCCACTGGAAATTTTTTTTCCCCAAAAATTGTCGAGGTAAAAAAAGATGTTTTGAAGCTGTTTGCTAGAAATCAATTTATAAAAATAAAAAGAACACCTAAAATGCCTAAATTTGATACCAAATTATAAAGAATGAGGTAGATGAATGCGGAAGCAAATAGTAAAGTTTGTCAAAGTTGCGGATTTGAGTTAGGGCTCTAGACGTTCGTAAAGAAACTTGGATTTTTGACACAACCTGAAACGCAATCAAATCCAAGTTAGATAGAACAATTAAAATAAATAACTAAGATAATTAAAATAGAATAATAAGTCTATGATTAAAACAATAAAGAAGAAATTAAAGAAGATATATAGAAAGATAGAGCATGGTATATATAAGTCCTAAGAAGCCTTGGAAACACGAAGAATCTACAACCCCCTTCAGGCGGCTCTAATTTCCCTCAAGAAAGAAAACTTGGCAATAAAAAGTTTAAAGGTGATCCCCACAATCTAAAAAGATTGTTAAAACTCTTCTAAAAAAACTCAGAGAAATTCTTGAAAAGAAAAAAAAGATAATTTATTAACTTAAAGAGAAATAAAATAATAATGAATTGTATGAATTTTGTATCATATGAAAATGGTGTATGTGATGTGTATATATGGTTTTGTGTGAATGGCTATTATGCTTTAGTGAAATAGAAATAGTATGTTTCATACTTGATTTGGTAGTTGAGATGGTGAATATATTGCATGTTTGAAATGGTTTGAAATGAGATGTGAATCATATGGTTTTGGTATGGAATTGGTTCATGAAATGGACATGTTTTGAGTTGGAATTGTATATGGAAATGAATGAGGATATTGTAGCATGAATTGTATATGTTTTGGTAGGGTTTTAACCATTAATTGGGCATGAATTGAGTATAGAGTGATGCTTGTATGAATGACCCAAAATGGGTGGCAATTTGGCCTTGTAAATGGCCTATAATTTCCCACACGGTTGAGCACACTGGCGTGTGTATTGATCATGTCCTTCAATGTCCCAATTTGAAGCAAGTCAGACTTGCACACGGGCTAGACACACGGGTGTGTGACAGGCCTTGTGATTCAAGTCAGTGTTGCACACGGGCGGACGTGTGACAGGCCATGTGACCCAAGTCAGTGTTGCACACGGGGTAAGACATGGTCTAAGGCATGGCCGTGTGAGGCACACGGCCTAGCCATTGGGGCGTGTGCTCTATTTTGAAAAAAAAATTAAAGTTTCGTAAAAGTTTTAAATGTGATCGGTTCAGTCTCGAACCACTTCTAAAGCATGTTTAAGGTCTCGTAGACCTTCTAAGGGACTTTGTGTAATTGATTAACTATGATATGTTGATGTGCGAATAATGGTTGTTTAAATGTTATGATTCGACCGGTAATACCTCGTAACCCAAGTCCGGTGATGGATACGGGTTAGGGGTGTTACAATTTTGTTTTATATTCAACTAGTTCATCTTCTGCTGCCATAATATCTGCTAATATAAATTTTATACTCATGCTTAATGTGACCAATTCAAGGAATTGAAAAAAACATTTACTTATAATGTTTGGCTGCATGGACATAGACATTGCACTAATGGAAGAACAACCTGCACCTCTCATTGGGTTAAGCACCCATGATGCTAAAAGAGATTTTGAGAGGTAAGATTATTTGAACCGCATGAGTCTAATGGTCATGAGTACAAAAGTTTGATGAGATGACTCAGGCCAAGGGTTTCCTTGACGAAATTTGGAAACGTTTTGTCAAAAATCGATAAGGTTGAGATCACATCAATTCTGACTTCTTTAATGTCTATGAAGTATAATAGTCAGGGAAACATGAGGGTACATTATAAAGATGCTCCATGTGGCTTCAAAACTTAAGGCACTTAAGATCAAGCTTTCTGAGGAATTGCTTGTTTTTAGGGTTTTGGTATTGCCTTTTGCATTACCATCTATTCCCCTGTTCTCCCACGAAGTACTTCATAAGGACCATTAGTTGCTGGGTCAATATTTGGTACTATTAATGATGCGTAATGTATTGCTCCAGATGGTTCTTTGGAATTTAAATCCTTTGTTGGCGAGGTGAAAACTTTTTCCCTAGCGTAATCAACTTAGTACAGGGCATTACCTTTTTCTCCTAATGATGTGATGAGGACATGGGAAGAATATATTCTTAAAGAAGTGAAAGAGAGTGCATATCCTTCTTAGTCATCCGTTTGTGCTAAAATACCGTCTGTGAATAAGTTGTTAGGGTCTGATAAACCATAAAAGTAATACATTTTAACCCCATGCTTAGCGCATTTTTGGATGTTTATTTATATAATTTGGTGAATTCGATGCTCTTAATCATTTAAATTTGTATTTCTATACTTATGATAGCATAGGGAAGCGAAAGGAGCGAAAAACGGGCCAAAATCGGACAAAACGGGCCATCTTAAGGATCCACACGGCCAAGCCAGAAACCACACGACAGAACATATACTCGTGTGAATCACACGGGCTAGACACACACCGTGTGCCAGCCCGTGTCGATCGTGAGTCACCCAAATTTATACACGGCCTGGGCACCCTGTCACAGGGGTGTCCCGTTCACACCCTACTTCATTCTCACGTGGAAAAAGCCAATTTTTAGGGTTTCTAAGCCTTCTAAAGTCTATAAATACACACCAGAGAAAGACCTAAGGGGAGCACGCTGAGTAGAACGAAGAAATTACTCAAAAGAAGCCGTCGGATTCATCTCGAAAATAGATCCACTCCAAGATTGAAGATCTCCATCAAGTTTTTAGAAGTTTTTGGGTTTTTTATGTCTTGTTGTTTTCTTTATTCTGAGATGTCTTCCTTTTACGTTATGAACTAAACTCCCTAAATACTTAGGGAGGATGAAACCTTGATGAATCTTATTATTTAATTATCTGAATTACATGATAAATACTTGTTCTTGTTCTTAATTATGTTTCTTAACCCTTGCTTTAATATTTTCAGGATATTAATTCAAGTTTAATGTGCTTATTCAGTGGAGCAAAAGTCCCTATTTAAGAGAAGATCTAGCATAATTAAGCGGAGTTGATTGCAACCCTAAAAATAAGATGACATAAATCTGCCGAATTAGAGTTAAATCAAATAAGGGAATCCATAGATCGAGTTATGCGACGATAAAGGTTTTAATTAGAAAGAGATTTCAATTAATCAACCTAGAGTTAGTTGTTTTTAGTCTTGAAAGAGATATTAACATAATTTAGGGATTTCTAGGAATCAAGGCAAGTGAATAAATAGTTTAATTTAGAATCAAAATAATAAGTGAAGTCTAGGTGGATTCTTCCTTGGGTATTGTCTTTATTCATTGGTTTATTCGATTACTTTCTTCCCTCACTGTTGCGTTCATAATAAATTAGTTAGTTAAATTTTAGATTAAAATAAATCTCCTTAATTATTAGGCTAAATAATAAAAAGATAGTTATTACTAGTAATTTTAGTCCTTGAGGATACGATATTCCGGACTCATCAAAGCTATACTACTGTTATATAGGTGCACTTGCCTTTGTCGAAATATTAGTTAGCTTCGAGCCCATTAAGGTCCCTGCAGATGGTTTTTATTGAAAGTGAAATTATCATATATGGCTTATGACGAGCTTATGTTAATGAGGAGTTTAAGTTAAACGAATTCAAGAAAGAAAGTGAGATCAATGAGCAAGCTCTAAACAAAGCTCGCTAAATATATAAAGAGTTAGAGGAAAGAAACAAGAATTAGAAAGAAGTGCTACTGGTTGGGAAGAGAAAGGAAAGAAAATGAAGGAAGACCTCAACGGGTTAAAAGTAGAAAAGTTGATGTTAGAGGAAAAGATGAAGGAAATAGAGAATTCTCATAAAGTTGAGATTGAAGATATGGAAAAAAGACAGAGTCGAAATAGAAAATTTGAAGAAAAAATAGCGGGAAGCATTGGAGAAATAATAGGAAGCATTAAAGATTTTTTTACCGAAATTGAAGTCAAACATCATATTTCACACCAGGTCGCTATTGGTCCCTTTGATATTCGAAAATGGGGTTCTGAAATCATCGTTTTCGACACCATTGAAAAATAGGCTATTACAGGATCATTGAATATTTTATGTCTCTACAAAGACCCTAATGTGGTGGAGGGATGTATATACATATGAGTATGTATTTAATGCCTACAGACTTTGCGCTTTGGTGCCTTAGTGTAGTGTAGTTTAAGCTCTTATGAGCTATCTGGTGTGGTATAGTTTACCCATATATCTGAGCTCATTTTACTAGGGTTCCATCAAGCATAACATTATTATTGGAATGGGAAAACTTGAAAATGTAACAAAATAGATATATAATAGAATATGTTACCGAAATGAATACAAATGAGTTGCTAAATTCCAGAAAAGGGAATTGAATGGTTTGTAAATAGTTAAATGATGCAAAACGGAATTTGGATTGAATGCTATAATGTTGATATTGTGAATGTGTAAATCATGAATTGGTAATGTTAGTTAAAGGGTCATTAGATAAGTCTTGATATATGTAATTGAATTTGATCCTTTATAATGCCATAATGGTTAAATTGGTTTACTAATTGATATAGGTACCATTCATATAAAAATGGTTATGTAGTGTGTTGCAATATAGAGCATGTATTAGTAGATATTGGATTTATGTGCATCTTGTTATATTTATATTGTTATATTATGTTATATTATGTTATATTATCTTAGATCACGAAAGTACCACTGAGCCTTGTTGTTCAACGTACTGTTTCTTTTCTCTATACACATGTTTAGGTACTCTTTGAAGCCCTAGAAATTGAAGTAACCATCATTTTCGATTCAACTAAGTTTGTTTAACTCATTTCATTTTGGTCAAATGGAATGTACTTTGGTTTTACTTTGTTCAAATGATACAAATGGTCAATTTTGAGAATTGGTAATGTAAATGGATGAAATGATTAATAGTTATGCTTGAAAATGGTGTTGATGTTTTTGTAAATTGGTTGTTAAACAGGTTGAATACATGTTAAATGATCAATTTAGGCATTAAGGGCATCCATTTGTGTTATATTCTAGTTGGGTAATGTATAAAATTAAACTTTGTGGAAAACAGGGGTCACGTCGCGATGTTATGTGGCGCTGCAAAGAGAACCTCTAACATCACAATGTCAACCTGACATTTTGCAAACTTTACAATTTGGTCCTAATGTGACCTTGGGTTAGAAAAAGAGCTTTTGTAAGTTCATCTAAGACCGAAATGATCCTATAACGTATTATTCTCACATGTCACTCGTATTTAAATATTTAATAGTTTGAATTGAATATAATTGGTCGTGGTTGTTTTGACAACGAATGTGACACTTTGTAGCTCAGACTAGACAATTCAATTAGGTGTGGGGTGTTACATTTCTTCTTCATCGACTATAAATGGATAAGGCAGAACCTCTCTTGCATGGGCTTATTAGGCTAGAGGATGGTTTCGAGTGAATCGAAGCTCTTGTTTTACTTGAGAATTTTGTTCGAGCATTACCTATTGTTGTTGGTAAAGTTGTTCTTGTTGTTGCATGCACTCCAAAATTAATTTCATTTGTTGTTACAATTTGATAACTTACTATGAGGTTAAACTGGGATTTTGCATAATTTAGTTCTGTACATTTTTATATTTTGGTGTAGGATAAGGGTAAATCCCAGGTGGTGGTGAAAATAGTCAGTTTTGATAAGGATTATAGTTTGCAGGGATATTTTCATTGGTTTGATCCATGTTAATTCACTTCATCGCATTAATTGCTAATAAACATAATGGATTTGAATAATTGATGACAGTCTACACAATGATTGTGTAGAGAGTCATGTAAGATGATTGTGAGCGATTATAAGGGAAGAGGAAGGTTATGGAGGGTGAGTTATTGTGGGCCTTTAGCACGTTATTTGTATGTGATAGAGATGCTAAATGTATTTTTCAAGGATTCTCATATAGCATGGATGTGACTTGATGCACACATAGATGGGTTGAAAATTAATCAATTAACTTTACCAAACCGTTATTTTTCAAGTATGAAAGATCAATCAATGTGTGATGAATTTTTAGATGGGATCTAAACATTTCTAGGTTGAGATGTCCTTTGGCTGATGAAAGAGTCATCTCTTAGCTTTGAAATGCACTTTAAATCATATCATTTTGACTTTGAGAGCTTAATATATGGTTGTTTTTAGTGAAGATATCAAAAGCAAAATTTCTATACTTGAATAAAACATGAATTTTGAGTTTTATATGTTGGATCAACTTTTAAATCATATTGGGTTCAATTTTAAGACTTTATTTTGATATTTGATAAGCCTAATAATGTATTTATTAAGTCTTATAGTTTTTGGATTCACTTATTTAGAACTTTTAATATTTTAGATTAATAAGAGTTTGACTAGGTCTAAAGAGGTTTATGTTACTTGCATTGCGAGATAATTGACTAAGCCTTGGGAGGTTTAGTAATTACTTAGGGTTCAAGTAGAACTTAGACATGTTTATAAAAAACTAAGCATGGCCAACCATCTTAATATGTATTATGCTTATTTTTTATTGATAAAATACTTCAAGAGAGATTTTCTTATAAGATTAGTTTAGGGTTTAGGATTTTGATAAAACTTTTGTTTCAAATTTTCAAGATTGTAGAGAAGGTTTATCGCAACTTCAGTTTAACTAATTCAAGTCAATTGAGAGGGTTGGTTAAAGGCCAATATATTTTTTTATTAATGCCAATTCACCAAAGGAGGTTAAGCTATATATATCCAACTATTTGTCATTAACACTAATCATATCCTTTCTTCTTTTCATCAATCCATCTATCATCTTTTGTTTATTTTCTTTAATTCTTTAGTTCTCTCTAACTCTTATTTGAATCTAAAAATTTAGTGTAGAAGTCACTATTACAAAAAGTTGCAAGAAGCCACTATCGGTTTTTGGTTATTCAGTGTAGTTTTGTATATGCTAACGTAGTTTAATTGATGATCACGTTTATATTTGCTTTTGTGTAGGCAATCAAATAAGAAGGTGCTATGGTAGTTGTGAGGACTATATAGGAGAGATAAGAACTCTTTATGCTCAAGACTTATCGGAATCGTCTTAAATAATGTTTTTAGATCCATGGATGTAACGCGGTGACTCTAGTGTTATGTGATGAGATGGAGTCATAATATAGCTTACTAGGTGTCAAATAAAGGCTTAAGGTGGCATAAGAGTGGGATTAGGTGTCATTGTTGGATGAGGACAAATCGTCTCCTCCATGCACAGCCATACACGGGTGGGAAGAGGAAACTCTTAAAAGAAATGAAAAATGGGGCTGCTTTATCTTGCTACCTACTCATCCAAACAGCTGCAACGTGGAAGCTAACTTCTTGGTGCGACCATTGGCTTCAAAGCTAGCTGCACTTGTCGAATGATTGTGCTGTTAATTGAGCTTCCCCAACCGTTCCTGGGGTGGTAATCAGCTATATAAAATGGGGACTCCTACTAAAATGCTATCTCATCTTTAAAATGGAGTTCAAAGTATAATGTTTAATAGTTTTAAATTTGGACTCTTTTCCAAGTTGACTTACTGCTAAATCGTGTTTCAAAGGATCTATGGACGACTGCTTTTAAAAGCTACTAATGGTTGTTTCGAGAGACGCTGCTCATAAACTCTTTGATGGCGTATGATTATTGAAGGAGTAGTGGATGCGTTAAATGATTTTATAAGGCATAAGAGTATGTGAGAACATCATTAAAATTTTGTAAAAGGATTTGGCAATTAAATTATGAAAGGAATTGTTGATAGTCTAAGCTCTAAAAAAAATTTGTACTCAAGGGATTGCAATATGTAGCGTATTCTATGTGATGGTAACTTAGCATTTAGCAATAAGCATGTAAATTAATAAAAAGTTTATATGTTTAAATTGAACTTTAAAAATAATTTATATTAATTCTTTAAAAATATTTAAATTTTATATTATATTACTATTTAATTTATTTTATTATTCTCTAAAATAAATATTTTAATTTCTCCACAATATTCTTTAATAACAATAGAGAATACCATAATTTTTATATTACTTTTCAGAAACACTTTTCTAATTTTTATACATATTTACATATATGATAATGTAACATTCAAGTAATATATGAATAGAACAGCAGCTCAAATCTGTCGTCAAACCTCTCGATTATAATAATTCAAGGAAGTATGAAAAGCTTGTCAACAAAAAACCATTCCATATATCGAACGAAAACAGGAAAAGCTTTTCCGTCTCGTTCCATCAGTTGGCTAAATCATTCAAATGATCCAAATTTAAATACGGGATTTAATTTACACTCTGACAATTGCCCGTGAATCCACTCACTAAAAGTTACTCTGTTTTTCTTCCCAGAGTGGCAGAAACGTACTCCAAAACCCATCGTTCTCTTGTCTCCCTTATTTTCTTGCTCTACTCTCTCTCTCTGTCTCTCTCAAATCAATTTGCTTTTGTTATGAACGGCCCTCGTTCATTGGGTTTCTCACCCTCTCTTTTGCACTTTGAAATGAACTTCCCTTTCACTTCCCAATCCCTTTGTGAAAAAAAAATGGCTCCTTCAAAATTCTTTCTATCTTCTCTTCTGTTACTTTTTGTTCATGGAGTTTTGCCAAGAGCAGAATCCAAGACGTACTGGGGAGATGTTGATGCCTTGAAACAACTCAAAAATGGAGTCCAGCCTAATTCTGTGAGTCCGGGTTCTTGCTTGGGTTCTTGGGATTTCACATTCGACCCATGTGACAGCCTCTTCAGTGAAAGATTCACCTGCGGTTTCAGGTGCGACCTTACAGTTTCTGGGTTGAGCCGAGTCACGGAGGTTACTCTCGACTCTGCTGGTTATACCGGTTCTCTCTCTTCCATTTCCTGGAACCTCCCTTACTTGCAAACCCTTGACCTCTCCAACAATTTCTTCTCCGGCAGGATTCCAGGCTCACTCTCCAACTTAACTCGGTTAACTCGGCTGGGTCTTTCAAGGAATGCATATTCCGGTGAGGTACCAGCCTCGATTGGGTCCTTGTCTACTCTTGAAGAACTTTGCCTCGATAACAACAACCTACAAGGTCCTATCCCCGCGACTTTTAATGGTCTTGGTAGCTTGAAAAGGCTCGAAATTCAATCAAACAACATCTCTGGTGAGTTACCCGAGTTGGGTTCACTCAAAAACCTGTACTTTCTTGATGCAAGCAACAATGTCATTTCTGGGTATTTGCCTACAACTCTGCCACCTTCTTTAGTCCAAATTTCCATGAGGAACAACATGATTGAAGGCACAATCCCCCCAAGTCTTAAATATTTGAACTTTCTGCAAGTATTAGACCTGAGTCACAACAAACTCACCGGCTCAGTCCCTTATTTCCTCTTTAACCACCCATCTCTTCAACAACTCACTCTCGCATTCAACTTCTTTGATTCTTTACAAGGTCACTCTAATCTAGGCACCCAAAGTGAGCTTATTGCTGTTGACTTGAGCAATAACGAGCTCCAAGGCTGGTTACCTCCTTTCTTGCCATTAATGCGAAAGCTGTCAGCTTTATCCATGGAAAACAACAAGTTTTCGGGTATGATCCCTATCCAATACGCATTGAGAGCGGCTCTGCCTGCCTCCGGAATTGCTCCGTTTGCAAGACTGTTGCTTGGAGGGAATTACTTGTTCGGACCAATTCCAGGGCCATTGCTGGTACTCAAACCAGACACTGCAAATGTCAGCCTTGCTGACAACTGCTTGATCAGGTGCCCATCGCGTTTCTTTTTCTGCCAAGGTGCTGACCAGAAATCTTTAATGGAATGCAAGAGTTTTGGTTCTGTAATCCCTTGAATCATGTTATTTCAGCAATGTTTTTAGTTGAAACATCCATGTGTGTCTTTCTTGTCTAAAATTCTCTCTCTATTGTTCTTAGTTTGGGCTTGTTAGTTTTCAGTTTGTTAGTGGGAAATCTAAAAGAAAATCTTTGTTTTCACATAAATTGTAATAATTTTGTATATTTTCAATATTTTGATTTTGCTCACATGGTCTTATGGGCGTGGGGGTATACGCTCGTAAACAATATAGTTCTTGGGTCCTACTTGTCCTTTGAGGCTTATCAGATAGGTCCAGATAATTGCCAACCTTATTCGGTTTATATTAGGTAACTCTTGGCCCAATTAAAGGACTTATTGCACCATTTAGTGGCTTGGATTGATAAATTTGATTACTTGAACTCTATGTTTTGTAAGAATAATCTGCCTTTTCGTATGACTGTAGAGAAATGAATGACCTGAAAGGCACAGTTCAAAGTACATGTCCAGACAATTTTTTCCCCCTCGCTTGTATTTACAGCTATGAAATACAGAATCAATAAAGCTGTGGGTATATATCACCTGTTGAAATTTGCATGAGTTGTAATACCATTAATGCTTTACACGAATGGAGCCCGCGAATATTATTACGCTTTCAGGTCCCGCTCCCATGTAAAAATGAGAGTACTGTTAACTATTCATTGGTCGAAAGTGGGATCAAACTTATCATGTCTGCAAACACAGTGCAATAATTTTTACTGGTTCCTTAATTCAAAAGCTAAGCCGATGGTCATCAATCATCATGCTTCACTGCTTCAGTTCATAGACAAATACAAAGGATGCTAAAAAATATAATTAAGTATTTACTTTGATTCATTTGTTGCTTAAACATTAAGATCCAAAATTTTAACACAGCCGCCTCTTCCAGGTTGGCCAATAGGCTTATATTGTATGCAACTGGCTGGAAATTCCCCATATAGGCTAATATCCGTTGATATTAACTTAATGAAAGCCGGATTAATCACATGGCAGCACTGTTTTCAATATCTGGCAACTTGCCTTCAAATGAATATATAATAAGATTGGACTTTCAGGTTTATGATTTCATACTCATCAATGGAGATTTCATTTCATAACAATATGTTTTCTCTACTTCTTTTGATCTTACCGTCACTATCTTTCTCACCATCTGCCTGGGCGGCCTGCAATGCAGTGGACAAAGAAGCATTACTGGGATTCAAGCGCACCATCACAGCTGACCCTTCACGACTATTGCAATCATGGATATCATCAACTGATTGCTGCACATCCTGGAAAGGGGTCTCTTGCAATTCTGTGGGAAGAGTTGTCAATGTCACACGCTCGGGCCTTGTTTCGGATGACGACGACCTTTTGGATACATTCATGAATGGAACTTTGTCTCCCTCCCTTGGGAACCTATCCTATCTTCAACTTCTTGACCTTAGCAATCTCAAAAACTTGAATGGACCAATACCACCGGAATTCGGCAAGTTAAGGCATCTTACTCATCTTTTTCTCAATTCAAACCAGCTTACAGGGTCGATACCGGCGACATTCAAGCACTTATCTCGGCTGGAAAGGCTTTTCCTCAACAACAACCATATTTCTGGTATTATACCTTTCTCTGTTATTGGATCCTTAACAGCACTCACCGAACTTGGTCTTTCGGAAAACCAATTGAGAGGATCACTTCCAGCAACAATAGGGAAGTTGGTATTATTGACAAAGCTCGATCTTCATGCTAACAATCTTTCTGACAGTTTGCCTACAACTATAGGCAAGCTTAAGAGCCTCAAATATCTGGACTTATCCCAAAACATGATAAAAGGCAGCATTCCTAAATCCATAGGAGGACTTTCAGCATTAGTACTCCTAGATCTCAATCAAAACCAGATTACAGGAAGCATCCCTTCATCGATTTCGGGGCTCATCTCTCTTCAGTTTTGCTGCATATCAGAAAACAAGCTGACAGGAAGTTTACCTCCATCCATTGGCCACCTCTCAAGCATTCAGAGGCTAATCCTTGAGAACAACAAGCTAACTGGGAAATTACCAGCTACAATGGGCCACCTTGTCACTCTTACTGAATTATTCTTGTCGAACAATCGTATTACCAGCAAGATTCCTTCTAGTTTCAGCAATTTGCAAAACCTTCAAACATTAGATTTATCTAGAAACCATCTCTCTGGTGAACTTCCTACAGAGCTGGCCAAGTTGCAGAACTTACAGACATTGGATCTGTCGTTTAATCCTCTTGGACTAGTTAGCATACCAAAATGGTTTGCTAAATTGAAACTTTTTCGGCTTATGTTAGCTAAAACTGGGATTAGAGGGTCTCTTCCGAGGTGGTTATCTTCTACATCCATTTCTACGCTAGATTTATCAGCTAATGCTCTGACGGGGAAACTACCGCCTTGGATTGGGAATATGACCAGCCTTTCTTTACTTAATTTATCAAATAACGGTCTTCACTCATCAATCCCAGCTGAATTCAAGAATCTTAGGCGTCTAATGGACCTTGATCTTCATTCAAACAAGTTCTCTGGTAACTTGGATACAATTTTCTCCAAAGGAACTGATGACCCTATAGGCCATTACAACTCTATTGATCTATCTGACAATATGTTCGCTGGTCCTATTAATGACTCCGTTCTACAGAGCTCTGCAATGGATTCTATTACATCACTTGTTCTGTCATATAATCTGCTAAAAGGATCAATACCAAAATCCATAGGGAAGTTGAGTGAGCTGAGAATCTTGAAGGTGGTAAGCAATGGCCTTTCAGGGAAGATACCAGTGGAGCTTGGTGATGCCATGGGATTGAACACAATTTTGCTTTCGAGGAACAACCTCATGGGGAGCATCCCAGGGAAGGTGATCAATTTGAATGAGCTCAAGGAATTTGACGTGTCGCATAATCAATTAAGAGGGGAAATTCCTCCCCATAAAGCCATAATTCCTGTATCTTCATTTATTGGTAATCCTGGATTGTGTGGAGCCCCTCTTCCACCTTGTGAACGTTCATAGTATTTTTCATAAACAAATTTATAATAACATGGATATTTTCAATGGAAGTATTATTGTTCCTCCATTTCTTTCCTCATCATCTGACACGACTAGACTATCATTACTTTCAGATGTGAATGTAAGATATCAATACGAGTCTAACATGATTTTTTTCAACTTTTTTCTTTTCTTAATTTGATCCTATTCCCATTTCCATGTTAAGATATTTATCTAAACCAGATTTTCAAAAGATAAACAATTAGTACAAGAAGACAAGGGAAAGAGAAGTGTAGTTTTATCTAAACAGGTGAGTTTTAATTTTATATATGGAAGCAGTACTGTGAAATTATAATCTCATGCTTGTTTTGTAGTGTCAAAGAATGGAGAAAAGCTGTTTTGTAACGGCTACAGCTCTCACTAAAGACTTTAAAATAGTATTTATTATTGTAAATGGGCAGGTTCATTAGGCATGCTTGTTTCACTAACGGCAGACACTTCAGTCCAGACTATTACCAATAGAGCAACGGACAGATCTTAGGATTTAAACAAATGGTCTGTAATCATAAACATGAAGACAAATGTCTTCTAACGAAGCCAATATAGTCGGAGCTAACATGGCTACTTCTAAAGGCTACATGAAACTGAGATACAGAGAGACCACTTTTTAACTGCTCCCACTTGGAGGCCAACATTTCCACTGACATGTTTTTCCCTGGGGAAATAATATAACAATACAAGGAGATCAAAGTGTTGCAGGGATTCCCTGTGTTGAATACAGAAATGGGCCAAGGCCATTTGAGAGGCCTAAACAGTCCATGTATTGCAGAAAATTTTCATTAAGCTCTAAAATGAATATTGCATCATGGTGCATACTATATAAAAGGATACTGAATACAATTGAAACTTTTTGTTCGTCTTTTCTCCCTTGAACACAACTTTTTATTTAGTCTCTACATGTAGAGAACTTGAACACAGATAAGATTAAGCAGGGAAAAGCATGATTATTTTGATGCCTAAAATGCATCACTGATGGAGAAATAGTTTAGAAGTTGGGAGAAGCTGAACGGTAGTTGTCAGAATGCAAATGTAGAGGCAAATTCCGTTTAATGTGCATGGTTTGGCTTCAGTAAGGTAGGACTAGTCCGCCCTCCAAATGACTTTTTTGACCCACCACATCCCCAAATCCAGCATCTACCCTGGTTGCCACCTCCCCAACCCCAACCTCCTCCTCCATTCCCACCACCTCCCCCACCACCGTTGCCTCCACCTCCTCCTCCACCATTCCCACTCCCTCCCCCGCCTCCTCCACCTCCCCCACCACCATTGCCTCCACCTCCTCCTCCTCCTCCTCCACCATTGCCACCACCTCCCCTGCCTCCTCCCCCTCCATTTCCTCCGCCCCATCCTTGACCATGACCATTGCCGTTTCCTCCGCCACCTCCACCTCCTCCCCACTGCCTCCACCACCTCCCCACCCCACCTCCACCACCATTTCCACTACCTCCGCCACCTCCTCCCCCTCCATTGCCCCTACCTTTTCTTTTCCAGTGTGGTTTTCCTTTTCCTCTACCATTGCTATTGCCACTGCCACCTCCACCATTTCCCCCACCACCGCCGCCGCCGCCACCAGTGTCTCCTCCTTTCCCTCCACTGTGAACATTACCGTTGCTTTGGACAAAAAATTCTTGAGAAAAATTCGTGCCTTTATCTTGTACATTATCAATAAAAGCATGGTTCTCACTTGAGACCATATTGCTGGAACTAGCATTGAACCACCCAGGAACCCCATTGTCTCTCTCAAACCCATCCATTCCATCAACGCTACATGGGCTGATCATCAACACCACTGCAAGTAGAACCAAACCCCTTACTTCTCTTGTTACTTCCATTCTCGGTCTCAACTTGAGAATGCAAGAATTCACCCCCTCCAATCCTTTTATATATTCTTTGATTGCTATAGTAAAACAAGCAAAACTACAGCTTGGAACAGTCCCCACACGAACAAACTTGAAGTTACCAATACCGAACAGCACCTTCAAAAAGGCTGCAAAAGTGGGACAAAGAGATGAAACTATGAAACTATTCCTTGAATCACAATATGTCCCCACGCTATCCATTTTCCCCTGGCTAATGCAGGCTTTAAGCATACACCGACTCCAATTTAAGCACTCTGCTCTCTTGATCTTGTTTAACAACGCTATGACTCCATATTATTTTAAACTGATACAACAATAAACAAAAGCATATGTTTTCTTGTCAAGCAACCGTGAACTTCAAGGACACCCATTGAAATGGTGATTTTAGTTCCCAAAAAGAAACTAAAGACTAGGCATGCACGATAAGCCCTTCTTGAACATTCCAATTCTGAATATGCTGAAACACTATTAAATTGCTTTAGGGACTCTTAACGTATGAGGTCATCGAAGTGACTTTATTTAAAATAATCATACACTTGCAGCCTGCAGGCATTGAAATAGTAGAGAAATTGTTTTCATGGTGACCTTCCAGGATTATGGCATAAACAAGCAGACAGCTCATTTTAACGAGACGAGTTTATATTATAATCTTAAAAATGAGGATATTTAATTGAAGAATACATCAGAATAGTGGTGGTAGCTTGAGCAATGCCCTAAACATATCCGGTGTGAGGTAGGAGAGGAAGATCATGGCTTTTGCTTGACGAAAGAAATTTGGGGTAGTAGTGGTGGCCATGTGCGGCTGAGAAAGATAACATGCAGATTGGAGAGGCCATTCCAAATTTAAGTTTAATTTAGTAGTTGTATTCTTGAGGATGTATAAGTGTAAACTTGGTGAAGTGCAATACAGATAGATAAGGTCCTGTAAGGATAATTTATTATTATTATTTTGGTCTAAACTAAGGATAATGGTTATGAAACATAGACCCCATGTGATGGAAAATTCCCATTGCTTCAAGTAACTTTTTATCATTGTTATTATTAGATGGTTTATAGTTTATATTTAGGATTTGTAGTTTTTTCTATGATTTTATCTTTAAAATTTAAACTCAGTAATAATTTTAGAATACAATGTAACTTTCCATAGCATATTATTATTATTATTATTATTATTATTATTACAAAAGAGTTTATAACTTTAACTAAGAGAAAGAATTACTAATGTTGAGATACTATAAATTTATTAATTTTCAAGTCTTAAACAGAAAGATGTATAAATTAATAGGGATAATAACATATTTAATTTTTAAAGTTTACATATTTTGTCAATTTAATTATTAATTTTATCTTTAAAATTTAATTCGGTCTTCCAAAATGATAGATTTGTTATTTAGTCCCTTTAAATTTTATGATATTATATATTAGTATAGTCATATATTGCTCTTTGCCCCCCCAAAAAAAAAATTATGATTCATCTCTAGCCCTTCCTAAAATATTTTTTTGGCTTCACCCCTTCCCTCAACCTCTTAATAAGAGTCACATTTGACCATCAACCTTTTAAAGAAGAGTCAAATTATTTTTTAACGAAAATATTGAGTAAAATGTTATTTTTAAAAATGACAATCCATGTATACTTCAGACTAATTTTTTCTAATTTTATCAATTTTGATATTTTTCTGAATTTTATACTTTTTAATTTTTTTAAATTATTTGTTGACATAACATATATGAAAAATAGTGTCATGTCAACATGAAATATATGTGGACTACTACATAGGTTGCCACACCAAAATAGTTTTAAAAACTAATGTTTTAGTCGATATTTTCATTTTATAAAAAGGTGATTTAACTATTTTTTAAAGGTTAAGGTCAAATTTAACTAAAAAAGAAAATAAGAATCAAATTGACAAAAAAAATATAAATATTAAATATAGAATTTATGATTATACCAAATCAATAAATTAAACTTTGGGCTCATTGTTGCTTACCGGGCTAGAGATCTCGATTTGAAATAGTTTAAGTGTGTGATATTGATGTGAGCATTCCCGAGGCAACCCAAGGTGCATACCTCGATCCTCTTGAGCTCCCCGAAGGCCAATCAATTTTGAGTCAAATTCTAGCTCAATTAAACTTCAATCAATGCGGTTCAGCTCATTCGAGCTCAAGTCAGCTCACACGAGCTCAATTCAGCTCATTGAGCTCGTTATTAGCTCTTTAGCTAAATTAAATTTAATTGCTGGAATAAATTAAGTATTTAATTTAATTTAGTTTAATTTCCTACAGCTCATAATTATGTCTTAATCTATTACATGTTTTAAATGTGTCTTAGCCGAATTTAATATGTCTTGTTTAAGACTTTATTAAATTTGTCTAATTTAATTTATGTGTTATTTAATGTGTCAAAATTTTGTTTTAATTATGCTCAGCTAAATTTTACTTGATTTAATGTTAGTTCATGTGTTTTGTAGGTTCAGCCGAATTTGGAGAGCATTTAAGGTAAGGTGCATGTACGGCTCAATTCAAAGAATGAAGAAGGTTCATGCATGTCTTCCTACAATGTATGGTGGCTGATCATTGGTCTTCCAAGCATCTATTCAGCCAAGGGGTAGCTACCTATTTAGAGACCACCCATGAAGGAGTTAAAAGCATGATATAAGAACAACAACTTACAACGAATGAAGAGAAACATGCATGGGTGGAGTCATGAACGTCCAGGGGGGATGTAACACCATATTTCAGCACATTGAATGAATAATGTGCACGCACAAAGGGGAGGACGAATTTACAAGGGTTCATGCTACCATTCATGCATCAGGCCCTCATCAATGCTGTCCATTAAGGTTCCAGCCGGACCTAGACAAGTCCCATACATTCACCATCCTTCAAGTTCATTTCCTTAGCCAAGAAGTTTCCCAATGGAGTTCCAATCAGCTGAATATAGTCTAAGCTAATTAAAGGACGTTTTCTAGATTGTTCCAGCACCTTCTAGCCGAATTTTACTTGGCCATTAAGTCTTTGTTTTGTCCATTCGGCTATCCTAGTACTTAGGCTATAAATAGTTGTTTATTTTCATTGTAAAAGACTTTTGATCTTTGATTAAATTTTATGAACATTGTGTTATTGAGTGAGTTTATCTCCTCTCTATATTTTGTACAAGTCTCGTTGACTTATCAAGCTTGCTTGTGGCATCTCCGAACTTGATTTCAGAACTTATCACTTAATCGGCATGGCGTTTATTGGAAACACGAAAATTTACGTGTTTTTACATGCCCTTTTTAACTTAAAATCATGCTATTTCGGTTAAATTCTTGTCAAAAAATAATTAAATATTATAAAATAATTAAATTGTGTTAAAATATGAACATCATGAATTTTAATTAATTTTATAGTTAATTTTGATTTATTTTGACAGATTCGTACAAAAGGCGAAAATTGGCTCGGCAGACACTACTTGAAGAACAAAACCGAGAAGCAATTCGAAGTAACAAGGCGAAATAATTTCCGGCCTAAGACGGTCCAAATCTGTGTACTAAATCATAAATTAATTAATTTTAATTTATTCCCAATTTAATTTGGGCTAAATAAAGTAATCTTAATTAATTATGGAAAAAGGGCCCAGTTGAACCGCACCAGTTGAACCAAACCGATTGAACCAAACCGATCAAAGAATTGGGCAGCCCAAATAGTCTATATGCTGACCCAAATAAGCTTTAGCTGATTAATTAAGCTTGCAAAGAGGCCCTTGAATACTTGTCAAAGTTGCATTCAACCCCCTCCACAATTAGTGGCTTTGTAGATTTGCCCCATGCCATATTTAGCAAAGTTGAAGTCATCAACTTTGCCACATAGATGGCCGGCCAAGGGGTGGCTCTTTGGCTGCTATTTTTAGCAAATTTCAGCTGCCACATTCAGCTATAAAAACCCCCCTTGGCTGATCATTCAAAGCATCCCTCATTCCTCATCCCTCATCTCTCATTCACATCTCATTCTCTCTTCTCCTCTCTCACTTTCTCTCAACTTTTCATTTTCTTATTTCCTTTCTCTTGTGCTGATTTCTCCCCTTGGGAAAGGGGTCTTCTTCAGCCATCATTGAGCAGCAATTAGAGTGTTCATAAGCCATCTTGATAGCCGAGGACAATGGAGGACGAAGAACGGAGCAATTGGTCAAGCCACGGAGAAACACGGATTTGCTTCTTGTTCCCTATCTCTTTAAATTTCGTTGTTGTTTTGACAAACATGTTTATGAATATTTATACTATTGGAATGGTTAATTTAATCAGCTTAGCTTGAATTTAATTTGTTTTGGGTTGATTGGATTTCATCCTTTTAAATTATTAAAATCATGTTTATGTTGTTATAGGTCTCGGTAAAATGCTTGATTAAGTAAAATCATGCTTAAGTTATTCTGGCATTATAATTGTTTAGATAACTAAAGAATTAATTATTTAAATATATTGAAATTGTAATTAATAGACATAGTACTTAGTCAGTGCATGTTTAATTCTTCTAAGGTAGCTGAAGATTAAATTAGCATTGTATTTGGCGATACATATGCCTTGCATAACTTGCAAGATTATTGTGATGAAAGTGTTTCAAGGTAAGGATTCTTTGTTACCTCACATAGTCTTTTATATGCTTATTAGGTTGAATTAATCGTTTGAATCGACATAGGAATATGCAAGAGATTGTTTAATTTAATAAGTATGTATGTGCAATAACATGTTTACCTTTATAAATCTATTTTATCGGTCGAATTGACATAGGAATATGTACAAGAGATGAATGGATTTTTGATTTGTAAATATGTTCATAAGTTAGCAAATTACCGAGTTGCCGAGAATTTATTCGTAACAAGTATAAGCATGAGTTTAATAATTCTAAGTTAAGAAGTGTAATTAATCCAACACAATTATATCATCTTGATTAAAATCAACTTTTGAAATCGTGCATTAGAACTTTATTTTATTTCATTTTATTTTACTTTGTTTTTTAGTTTTTAATCATTTTCCAAATCCAAATATTTTTCCTTCACCAAAGTGTTTAAACTTACTTTCATAAATAATTCTTTTACAGTCCCTGTGGGTACTATAACTTGACATTTACTTGTCACTTTATTACTTGTTGCGATTGTATACACTTGCACATTTCCACCGTTCCAAGTTTTTGGCCGTTGCTGGGGACTGTTTTAAAAAGCCATTATTTGTGAATCTGTTTTTACTTTTTGGTTTATTTATTTTCCTATTTAAATTTTTACTTACTTAATTTTTCTATGATTATTTCAGGTGTTTATGAGTATTGACCAGATTATTGATTTACTCCCGTGGACCCTGAAATAGAACGAACCTTTCGACAGCAAAAAAGACAAGCGAACCAGAGAAGGACTGAAGAGATGAACTTTGAAAATATGAATCAAGGAAACAGAGCAAAACTTGCTCAGAATCCTATCCTTATTGCTGATGATAGGGATAGAGCTTTACGACAGTATGCTGTGCCAGTATTTAACGATCTTAATCCAGGTATTAGGAGACCTGAAATCGAGGCACAACAATTCGAGCGGAAGCAAGTCATGTTCCAGATGCTTCAGACAGTGGGCCAATTCAGTGGAATGCTTACTGAAGATCCTCATCTTCACTTAAGACTATTTATGGAAGTGAGCGATTCTTTCAAGTTAGTTGGAGTACTAGAAGATGCATTACTACTGAAGCTGTTCCCATATTCATTAAGAGACAGAGCTCGTGCCTGGTTAAACTCATTGCCATCGAACTCCATTTCTACATGGCAAGAATTAGCTGAGAGATTCCTCATGAAGTATTTCCCGCCAAGCAAGAATGCTAAGCTGAGGAACGAGATCACTGCCTTCCACCAAATGGATGATGAGTCCTTGTATGAGGCATGAGAAAGATTTAAAGAGTTATTACAAAAATGTCCTCATCATGGAATCCCACATTGCATTCAACTTGAGACATTCTATAATGGTCTCAATGCTCACACAAGGATGGTAGTGGACGCCTCTGCTAATGGTGCTCTCCTTTCTAAGTCTTATAACGAGGCTTATGAAATTATTGAGAGGATTGTTAGCAACAATTATCAATGGCCAACCAGTCGAGGAGTAGCAGGAAGACAAGTCGCTGGAATACATGAAGTAGACGCTTTTACTTCACTCGCATCTCAGGTATCATCAATATCCTCAATGCTTAAAAACCGTACTACTAATGGGTCTAATAAATTTTCAACACAGCTGCCTAATCAATTTGAGAATATAGCATGTGTATATTGTGGGGAGGGACATTTGTTTGAAGAATGTCCGTCGAACCTAGGATCTGTATACTACATGGGCAATCAGAACCAAAATCGAGGAAGGCAAGGGCTGCAGTCCAATTTTTATAACCCATCATGGAGAAACCACTCGAATTTCTCCTGGAGTAACCAAGGGGCTAGAACCAATACCACTTACACCCAACCAAGACCAACCCAGCCACCTACCCGCAACAAGTTCAGAAACCAGTTCAAGCTGAAGCATCCAATAGCTTGGAGAATTTGCTAAAGGCATACATGGTAAAGAATGACACTTTAATCCAGAGCCAAGCATCTACATTGAAGAATTTGGAGAATCAAGTGGGCTAGCTTGCAACTGAACTTAGGATCCGACCACAGGGTACCTTACCTAGTGATACGAAAAATTGAGAAATTTGAGAAAGGAGAACTGCAAAGCGCTAACACTGAGGAGTGGAAAGATGATAGAGCCCAATACCATTGAAGCTAGAAAAGAGCAAGCTGAGGCTCAAGATTCAGAAGAAGTTCAACCAATTGTTGAAATCCCAGTTTCAACAGAACCAGAATCTACAAAACCCGATAAAGTAGCCTCAGGACCAGCTAATTCTGATCAACTAACAACTCCGTTAGATGCAGAATTATCGCCAAAGGCGAATCAACCAGAAGCAGTTCTAGTAATGAAACCACCACCCTACCCTTAAAGACTTCAGAAGCAGAAGCAGGAGATTCAATTTAAGAAGTTCCTTGACGTACTCAAGCAACTTCATATCAACATCCCATTGGTTGAAGCACTTGAGCAAATGCCGAACTACGTCAAGTTCATGAAAGATATCTTGTCTAAGAAATGAAGACTTGGAGAATTTGAGACGGTAGCTCTGACGAAGGAATGCAGTGCATATCTTCAAGACAAACTACCCCCAAAATTGAAGGATCCTGGATGTTTTACCATACCGTGCAACATTAGAGCAACATATTGTGGTAAGGCATTATGTGACTTAGGTGCAAGTATCAACTTGATGCCTATGTCAATATTTAGGAAGTTGGGGATAGGAGAAGTTAGACTAGCTACAGTTACGCTTCAACTAGTAGATCGATCCTTAGCACATCTAGAAGGAAAAATTGAGGACGTATTGGTACGTGTAGATAAGTTTATCTTTCCTGCTGACTTTGTAATTCTAGATTTTAAGCAGAAAAAGAAGTTCCAATCATCTTAGGAAGGCCGTTCCTAGCAACTGGAAGGACAATTATTGATGTGCAGAAGGGCGAGCTCACTATGCGTGTTCAGGATGATCAGGTAACATATAACGTCTTTAAGTCTATCCGATTTCCTGACACAACTGATAATTGCTCTGTAATGTCCGATTTAGAGGATTTATTAGTGGAGAAGGAACTCAACTGTGTTGAGGACCCACTGGAAATAATTTTGACATCGGATCCCCCAAATGATGAAGAGGAGTTGAATACTTAGCTTTGCTAGAAGCTAATCAAAGGGGATTTAATCGCAATCCCGTTTTGAATATTTGGAATTAGAGAAAAGGGATTACACCCAGCCAAAAGCATCAATCGAGAAGCCACCTAAATTAGAACTCAAGGTATTACCTACACACTTAAAATATGTTTATTTAGGTAACGCTTCTACTCTGCCTATGCTTGTTTCAGCAGAATTGACCACTAAGCAAGAAGAGAAACTTATCTTAGTTTTGAAACAATTCAAGAAGGCTATAGGATGGACCATAGCCAATATTTGTGGTATTAGTCCGTCTGTATGCACGCACAAGATTATCCTGGAAGAGGGCGAAAAAGAGACGATCGATGGAAAGCGGAGATTGAACCCCATCATGAATGGCGTAGTAAAAAAAGAGATCATCAAGTGGTTAGATGCGAGTATTATCTATCCCATCTTAGACAGTTCATGGGTAAGTCCGGTCCAATGCGTGCCAAAAAAAGAGGTATCATATTCGTAGAGAATGAGAACAACGAATTGATACCGACTAGAATGGTTACGGGATAGAGAATCTGCATCGATTACCGGAAGCTAAACAAGGCGACTAGGAAAGAATACTTTCCTTTGCCGTTCTTAGACCAGATACTGGATAGACTCGCAGGACGAGATTATAATTACTACTGTTTTCTTGATGGATACTTAGGGTATAATAAAATTACAGTAGCACCGAAAGATCAACACAAAACGACATTCACCTGCCCGTACCGGTACGTTTGTATTTAGACGCATGCCATTTGGTTTATGTAATGCACCTGATACATTTCAAAGATGTATGATGTTTATTTTTACTGACACGGTTGAGAAGTATTTGGAAGTTTTTAAGGACGATTTTTCAATATTCGGAGATACTTACAATGATTGCTTAGCCAATCTAGCTAAGGTACTAAGGTGATGTGAAGAAACGAATCTCGTACTCAACTGGGAAAAATGTCATTTCATGGTACGAGAAGGAATTTTTTTAGGCCATCGGATAACGAGACATGGGATCGAGGTAGACAAAGAAAAGGTAGACATTATTGAGAAACTCCCACCCCCAACATCTGTAAAAGGTGTTAGGAGCTTTTTGGGCCACGCCGGGTTTTATCGAAGATTTATCAAGGACTTCTCCAAAGTTGCTAAACCCTTATGCAAATTATTGGAGAAGGACTCGATATTCAATTTTGATGAGGAATGCTTAAAAGCCTTCAATGATTTGAAAAGTCAATTAGTCACGGCATCCATAATCGTCACACCAGATTGGGATTTGCCATTCGTATTGATGTGTGACGCAAGTGACTTTGCAATTGGAGCTGTCTTGGGCCAGCGAAGGAACAAAGTTTTTATCCCATCTACTACGTAAGTCAAACTCTAACTAGAGCTCAACTAAATTATATGGTAACAGAAAAAGAGTTACTTGCTATTGTGTTTGCTTTTGACAAGTTTCGATCTTATCTTGTAGGTACCAAAGTGATTATCTATACGGACCACTCAGCAATTAAGTATTTACTGGACAAGAAAGACGCTAAGCCGAGATTGATCCGGTGGGTACTTCTACTTCAAGAGTTCGATCTAGAAATTCAAGATCGAAAAGAAAACCAAGTAGCAGATCACTTGTTTAGATTGGAGCCGCAAGATTGAAATTCTCCACTTGTATCGATTCAGGAAGGATTTCCAGATGAATACATACTGAAGGTAAATCATGTCCATAATTTTCCTTGGTTTGCTGATATTGCTAACTATTTAGCTTGTGGTTTGATGCCGATTGATAAAACATATCAACAAAGGAAAAAGTTTCTTCACGATGCGAAGTACTATTTTGGGAAGAGCCATACTTGTTTAAAAAGTGTGCAGATCAGATGATCAGGAGATGTGTGGGGATACTTTGGAGGTACACGTACAGCGGCCAAAGTATTGCAAGCCGGATTCTTTTGGCCAACACTATTCAAGGATGCATACGCTTACGTAAAGAGTTGTGATCGATGTCATAGGGTTGGAAATGTCACCAACAGAAATGAGATGCCTCGAATAAATATCATTGAGGTAGAATTGTTTGATGGTTGGGGTATTGACTTTCTTGGTCCTTTCCCTCCGTCTTTTGGTCAGAAGTATATATTGGTAGCAGTAGATTATGTGTCCAAATGGGTCGAGGCTGAAGCTTATCCGATGAACGATGCTAAGGTCGTGATGAAGTTCTTGTAGAAACACGTGTTCACAAGGTTTGGAACCCCAAGAGCTATTATTAGCGATGAAGGGACCCACTTTGTGAACAAGTGGTTAAAATGGTTATTAGATAAACATGGAGTGAAACACAAGGTTGCTATAGGTTACCATCTACAGACAAATGGGCAAGCTGAGCTAGCGAATAAGGAGATCAAAGGCATAATTGAGAAGGTAGTTTGCCCGAACCGATGAGATTGGTCCAAGAGACTAGATGATGCTTTATGGGCTTACAAGACAACATACAAGACACCTTTAGAAATGTCACCCTACAGGTTGGTCTTTGGGAAAGCCTGTCATCTACCTTTGGAGTTAGAGCACAAAGCTTACTGGGCTCTTTGATGACTCAACTTGGATCTTAAGCTTTCTAGAGAGAAACGGATGCTCTAACTCAACAAGCTAGAGGAATTCCGAATGTTCTCCTACGAAAATGCCAAATTACTCAAGGAAAGACTCAAGAAATGGCATGACAAGCACATTCGAGTTAGAGAATTTGAAGCAGGTCAACAAGCTTGGTTATTTAATTCCAGATTAAAGTTCTTCCCAAGTAAGTTAAAATCACGTTGGTTCGGTCCATTTACGATTCATCGCGTCTATCCATATGGAGTTGTTAAACTCCAAGGTAAGGGAGGTAATTTTCAAGTCAACGCTTAGCGTTTGAAGCATTACTACGGAGAAAAACCTGAACATGATCGAATCTTGTTCAGTTTATCAGATATTTAAATTCTCTCATTTTTAATAAATTATTTAGGGTATATTTTCGAGTTTATTATGTTTAAATAAATTCTATCTAGGAGATTGGAACTTAAGCGGGATTGCTTGTGACACCTCCAATCTTTCTTGGAATTGATTTTTAAATAATTCTCGAGAAATTAGTCCCTAAATGACAAAATAAATTTTTTGTCTTTAAATAAAAAGGTAAATTTTGACCCAAGTCTTAAATTGCAACTCAATTTCAGATTTTCATTAAGTATAGGGACTTAATTGAATTATTTTTGAAATTTGGTTGCTATTTTCTTAATTAATACAAACTAGGTGTCTGTTTTTGTAAATATTTCCAAAAGACATCTAAAATAAATATTTTACTTAATATATATATTTTATATAATAATAGTAATATGATAAACTTTAATATATAATTATATCTCTTATAATTTATATATTAATTTTTATCAATTTAGCTTAAATTAGGATTAATTTTAATTAATTATATTTCATGTTTATCTTAATAATTTAATAGCAATTGATAATTTCATATGCATATTATTAATTGTTGTTAACTTTGAGTAGGATTAGAATTAGAATTTTTTAGTTATTAAATTACTCTAAGAGTTTTACTCTAATTCCTATTACTCTCACTATAAATTCCACCCATGCCTCTTCCCATTTATTCATCACTTAAAACCCAAAACCCAAGTGTCGAAACCTCCTAGCTGAAGCACCTAGCGACACGCCCAAGCATCCAACAAATCACGCACACAGGCACACCAGTGGCCTCCCGGTGCCGCTACACTTGCTACTCTAGCCTAGCTACCTGTGTCGTGTCTCGCTCCTCAGATGCCCAGACCAAGACGCCTGTGGCCCTGCCTGCCCAAGGGCCTCATCATGCTGCTTGCTATGTGCAACCCCTACCATACGTTGCTGACTTGCTTCGCTTGTATCGGTTCCACATCCTTGGCATCTGAGTACGTCCTTGAAACATAATACACCATGATCGGTCAAACTATACCCTTCCAAACCACCATTTTGCTTGTAATCTCTTTGCATTCAATCCCTCGTCTACCAACCGCTTATCCTTAAATTCTCCTCATAAGTTTCATCTTGCAGCTCATAAAAGACTTCCATCGTCAGATAGACTCAAATGAGCAAACATCGCCTTAAGTCCGCCACGACCTTCCGACTTAACGCGTCACCACCACGTTAGCTTTGCGGATGGTACTTAATTGAGCAAATCGTAGTCCTTTAACAGTTCAATCCACCGTCGTTGCCTCAAGTTCAAGTCCTTCTGAGTCAAGAGATACCTTAAACTTTTGTGATCCGTGTAGACTATCGACTTCTCCCCATACAAGTAATGCCTCCATATCTTCAAAGCGAAGACTACTGCCGCTAACTTCAAATCGTGCGTTGGATAGTTCACCTCATGCGATCTTAATCGACGGGATGCATAAGCCACTACCTTCCTTCCTCATCAATACACATCCCAACCCAAAGATGGGATGCATCACAATAAACCGTGAACATCTTTCCGTCTCAGTTGTACCAAAAGCAGGAGCTTCGCCGTAATCTTCCTCGACTTATCAAAACTTTCTTCTTTTCAGACCAAACAAATGGTACTCCTTCCTTAATAACTTAGTTAATGGGGTGCGATTAGTGAGAATCCTTCCACAAACCTTCGATAGTACCTGCTAGACCGAAAAACTTGAATCTACGCCACAGACTTAGGTGGTTTCCAATCAACACCACTTCAATCTTGCGGGATCCACTCTAATCCTTCCACGACACCACGTGACCTAAGAAAGCCACCTCCTAAGCCAAAATTCGCATTTCTTCAATTTAGTATATAAGCGCTTCTCCCTTAACACTTGTAGGACTATACGCAAATGCTTGTCATGCTCCTCCTCCGTCTTTGAGTAAACCAATATGTCGCCTATGAACACCACGACAAACGTTGAAATACCCTATTCATTAAGTCCATGAATGTCGCCGGTGCATTGGTCAACCCGAATGGCATCACTAGGAACTCGTAATGCCCATACCGAGTTGAATGCCCTTGTGCACATCAACCTCCTTCACCAAGCCTAAGGTCAATCTTTGAGAATACCAACGCACCCTTTAGTTGGTCAAACAAGTCATCGATCGGATACTTGTTTTTGATCGTTAACTTGTTTAGCGGCGATAGTCGATGCACATCCGCATAGAACCGTCCTTCTTCTTAACAAACCAGTGCTCGGAGATATACTTTGATAAACCCTTCAAGATAAATTTGAGCCTTCAACTCCACCAATTCCTTTGGTGCCATTATTATAGATAGTAGTAAATCTAGAATTTGACTTTAAGTTCTTTTACAAGAAAAGTGGTGGAGGTGGTGGTGTGATACTTCATTTTCGTAACCTTGACTCGACCTAACGGGTTCGTATACGATCATCCGCCCTACCACATCCACGTCGGCCACGTCCTCTAGAACTCATTCTAACTAACGCGCTTTTAATCTGATTAAGAAAAATTTTATGGATTAGTGACTGTTCCACTTGCTTATTCGCGAAGAAATTTTATGAAAGAGTTTAATAGGGATTCTTTCGATCAAACAATATTTTAAGTCCTCTATCCTAGTTCACACAGAAGAGTACGTCCATTCCCTAATACTTTCCCTACTTATTCACTCCTTGGACATTTCTGTCCGTCTCTACCCCAGGGGTATTTTCGTCATTCTCCTACAGGGGCATTTTCGTAATCAATCAGAGGAATTTTAAAACCTTTAATAAATCAGGTCACTTTGGAATTTCCAAAACTGGAGGGTGTTTCTGAAAATTTGTAAAATTTAATGATATGGCATCATTTTGGAAACCAGGGGTATTTTGGTAATTTTGTCAATCAGGGGTAATTTTGTAAATTTTTTTTTGTAAATCAGGGATGTTTTAATAATTGTAAAACTCTGAGGGTTCCTTTTTGAGAGTTTCCCTTTTTAAAACTATGATGTTGCAAAAATTTTGAATTCAGGGTCATTTTGGTAATTTTTACAAGTTGAGGGCATTTTCGTAAATTTTCCAAAACCAAAGTATTTTATTGGTGATTGTAAAGTAGAGTTTTTGGATATTTATAAAATAAGAATTTTTTTTGGGCAAAACCATTGAATTGATATTTTATGAGTCAAGGGTATTTTAGTAATTTCACCCCTAAGGGCATTTACATAATTTCACCAATCAACTTTTTTTTTAGTTATTAAATTACTCTAAGAGTTTTACTCTAATTCCTATTACTCTCACTATAAATTCCACCCATGCCTCTTCCCATTTATTCATCACTTAAAACCCAAAACCCAAGTGTCGAAACCTCCTCTACGGAAAATAAATCATCTGAAGTTAGGAACACTTACAGGCGGAAGCACCTAGCGCTCAAAACAATAATAACTCAAAGAGGCCTACTAAAACATTTTGGGCCTTGGCCCCCACAGTACCGAGCATCCAACAAATGCATGGAGAAAACATTTTGAAATCTTTTAAAACCGGTTTAACGATAAAAGATAGCGTCTTGTTCAAACAGGTTGGGGTGTATAAAACCCACAGTCAAGTTATTATATATATTTTAAATGTACCGATGGTACTTTAAAACCCTTACGATTCCTTTGGAAAACATGTGAATTCATTCTTATAAACAAAAGTTTAAAACTCAAACATATAACAATAATAAAATAATTCTAGGAGGCCTTATTACAACCCAATTAAAATCAACCAACAATAAAAAAAATATAAATGAACAGAGCATTCAAAGTCTATTAAATTAAAATCCCTTTGCAAGGCCACCTCAAGTCCCTCGGCCCATACACTTGCTACTAACCCTTAGCCTAGCTACATGCATTAAGTCATGTCGTGTCTACCCCATTGTGGTACCAAACCCTGGTGGTGCCAAACCTACAGTGACCAAGTCACATGTGATACCAAATACCCATTTACCCACACACCTAGGAGCCTTCCAACACCCTACCAACGCATCTCTTTCACCCACACATCAAGCCCTTAAGCCTTCAACCTTCTTTTTAAATTTCCATCTTTTGTTTCATAAGTATATTTTATTTTAGGAGTTCTTAATTTTTACAAGAAAAGTGGTAAGAACAATTTTTTTTCTTAAGTTTTAATTTTATTTAATTATTTAATTTTTCAATTTATTAAATTTTTGAGAAAAGAATTTTTTTCCATCTTGTGTTCAGGTCAATCATGCCTCGCAAGAGAACTCGTGCTTTCGCTCAAATCGATGAAACGCAAAATAAGTTCCACTGTGAAGAAGCCAAAGTAAGATACAAAAGTATCTTCAAAAATCAATAGATGCATCCAGAGAAAGGCTTCACATTGAAGGAAAGAAACTACGGAGATTTATGGCACGTATTCGTCAAGTTGCTGAAGCCCTTAATTGGGAATTGTTTTGTGAAAAGAGACCAAGTGTGGATGAGGAACTAGTTCATGAATTTTATGCGAACTTAACCTCAAGCGAATTGACCGAAGTTCCAGTTCGTGGAATCAAGGTACCAATAAATTCAAATGCTATTAATGAGTTCTTTGAGTTACCTGATTTCGAAAACGATGAATATTCTTTTTTGTTGAGCAACATTAAGCCTGAAAATTTGCAAGAAATTCTCGAGGAACTTACAGTTTCAGGTTCTAAGTGGACTGTGTCAAAGAAAGGAATCCACAAGTGTCGAAGAGAGTATTTGACACCACTTGCGAAGGTATGGTTCTATTTCATCCGTTTCAGCCTTACGCCTAGTTCGCATTGGACTATAATCTCATTAGAGCGAATGGTCCTATTATACTCGATTCTAACTAGAAAGACCATTGATGTGGCAAAATCATCCTAAGAGAAATGCAAAATTGTGCCATTAGACGTTCTGGCCCTGCCTATTTCCCCTTTACGTTAACAATTCTGTGCTTAAAAGTAAAAATTCTTGTGAAAGTAAAGAAGACAGGGTATAGTCAAGGCACAATCACCGATTGGGACCTCTACCGAGTAGCTGGAGATTTTGTTCTACAGCAACGAGTTTAAGAGAGTGAGGATCCCGAAGAAGCAGAAGATGACCCCATAGAGATCCCGCCAGAGTAATCAACTAAAGTCCCTAATGAGGCAAAACCAATGGAACTAGAAGCTGAACCTGATATCGAAACCTCAATGTTTGGAGCTCCACCGCCTAGCCCAGATCTTCATGATGAACTGTTAAAGCTGATGGACTTAATGCAACACATGCAATGGAAGCAACAAGCCTACTGGAGATACTCAAAAATTAGGGATGACTCAATGAGGAGTGCCCTTAAGAAAATTTATAATGACCCATTTATTTTTGTGCCTGAGTTTCCAGATTTCATTTTTGAACCATGGATTTCATTATCGAAGAGGGAGCAAGGCGATTCATGCAAAGGCAATACTGATGGAGCAAAAGATGAGTCAAATTCGGAAGGATCGGCAAACAAATAAAAATGGAAGACTTCAACTTTAGTTATTTTTATTCTTAAGTTATTTTAGGATTAGGTTAATTAGGAATTTTTATTTTTGCACAATAAAACAAGAAATAGGAATCATGAAGAAATCCGGAACAAGTCATAAAGGCTAAAGTGTGGCAATAGATATATATACATGTCTAGGATTAGATTTTAGAGAGAGCTTGGTACTTAAGCAGTCAATTCGACTCACCTCCTCTTTTCTAAAAATCCTACTTGGTGTATAGTATCTATTCACTTTAAACAATGAGGACATTGTTCACTTTAAGTAGGGGGACTGAAATTTGAATTACTTTATTCCACTCATAATAAAATTTTCTTTTAATTATGATTAGGATATATTTTGTTCAATAATTTGAAATTTCATTAAGTATGCTAAACTTCAGTATTAATAAAGTTCTATTATTTCAATAAGTTATTATGTTAGCTTAATAATGATATGAATATATTTTTAATAAAGCATGCAAATTCGTACCATAAAATTTCCAGTTCCCTACGAAAAAGTTAGGTATGCATGAAAGTTTAAGTTTTTAGAATTGGCTTAGTAATTTCTTGAGGCGAAATCCTAGGAAGCATGGAACGTTGAAAATGATTTAGGCAACTATTGTTTGGACCGTTTGAGCCTTTCAAGCTAACCCTGATAAAAATTATCCTTTGGAACCCAACTTTGAGACTATATGGCCTAGTTTTATTTGGACCTTTGCAATATTTAGCCATCACTTATCCCTTCATTATCTTTAAAATTTTCCCAAACACTAGACTCAGTACTATTCAGAATATCATTTGAAAATAAGTTTGGGGGAGTTGAAAAGAAGTATCAATTGCTCGAAAACTATATTACATGAAGTAAGTGCTCAAATTTAAAAAAAAATATACTCGAAAGAAAATATATAAAGAACCAAACTGATTGAACCGAACCAATCAAAGAATTGGGCAGCCCAAACCATCCATATGCTGACCCAAATAAGCTTTAGTTGATTAATTAAGCTTGCAAAGAGGCCCTTGAAGACTCGTCAAAGTTGCATTCAATCCCCTCCACAATTCTTGTTTTGCTTCTCATTCTTCTCCCCTGTCCGATCTTCAAAGACATCATTCTACCCTCATCCTTCTACCCGGATCATCAAAATCTTTTTACCATCATTTGGTATCACTCTTCCTACCCCAACGCCACACATACCTCAATTCTTATTTTCTTTATTTCAGCCTACCTTGTACACCAGATGTTATCTTTTGCACCCATCTTGAAGCCGACCCCCAAAGCCGCGATAAGTCTGCTAGAAACGAAGTACGAATTTGTGAGTGAGAGATAAGCGGTAAAAGGAACGAGTGAATTTACTAGAGAAAAAGCCGATTTTTGAGTGAAACATGAGAGTGAGTAACTTTTTCTTGGTGAGTGATCTTGTGAGAATTTTGTGGTAAGGTACTTAACTTTCTATTTTGTTCTTTTAATACTTTTTCTTTTTAGTTAAAAAAATCATGTCTCGAGAAGAATTTTTGTCCAATGATTTCCAATACTTGGTGAATGAGATGGGCTGGATGCTTGAAAGAAAGCTAAGTCCAATACAAAGGCGTTTGGACCGAGTAGAGGAAAAGGCCCGACGGAAGCAAAATCCACCGAGTCGAGAAATAAAGTCGCAACATCTCGAAGACCCATTTTCGATGACTATTGGCGAAGAGATTCTTATCGGGATTCGTCCTTGTCAAGGAATTCGAGCCAACGAAAAGAAAGTTTTGAGTTTGAGACTTTTCAAGAAAGTACGAGTTATTCTTCATACGCTTCAAAGAATTCACGCATGAAGAATCACTCCCGAAGAATTGATCGAGACATCGACGAGAATACTTTCTCTTTCTTTGAGCAAAACACCCATCTTTTTTATTCTTTTGTATCATCTACAAGTTGTAATAAAATTGAAAAAGAAATAGAAAAAGAGGAAAAAGAAAAAGAAATTGAAAAAGAGGAAAAAGAAAAAGAGATTGAAAAGAAGAAAAAGAAAAAGAAAGTGAAAGAGAAGAAGAAATCAAAAAAGTGAAAGAAAAAGAAAACAAAGAAAATAAAATAGAAAAAGAAATTGAGATTGAGAAAGATGCTGAAAAAAAACGAAAGAAAATGAAGTTAGTGAGCGAGAACAAGAACAAGAAAGTGAAATTTTAACTAACCCCATAATGTTTGCTCTTGTTTTGTTTCTGCTTTTCAGATTTCTGAAAAGCCGAGTGGAAAATATCAACTTCAATACCTTTCTGACGAGCGATGTTTTCGTATGACCGAAAAAGGTAAGGTTGAATATGACATCAAACCACACGAGGCCGAAGGTAAGTTAGGTAAGGATCAACTAGCACTTGAATTTCCACTATCTTCCTTGAATGTTGGTGAACATAATGTCGATGATTTCATCTTTGTAAAAGCTCCATGCCAAGAAAGGTTAACTTTCCTTCTTCGATTATTGTTGATGTTTTAAATGATGGTAAGGCGATTTTATCTAATAAAAATCATTGCGTTGTAAAGCGTGAAGGTGGAGTAACGTTTATTCGGCAAATGCAAGACTCGATTAGGTATGACAATGAATTTTCATGTAAAAATCTCAATTTGTTTGATTGTGGTAATTATGTGACTTATTTATTGCCCTATCTGAAATCCTCAAGTATTTGCAAATCTGTTTTGAAGTTTGACAAGAGTTTTGATTGTTTGTTATTGTGTATTCAAAAATTCTTTTGGTTTGACATGTTTGATTTAACGAAACCTTTGCTACACTTTGGCGTAAGTAGTCAAACTCACCTTTTTAAACTGGGAATTGGTTTTGGTTCGATTTGTGGAAAAATCAAGTATCTTAAATGTCGTCTGAATAATTTATATTCTGTTGATACTTGGTTTTTTAATAAGATAACGAAGTTTGACAAAATTGATTGCAATTTAAATTCGTGCCTTAAGCAAATTTTGTGGTTGTACATGAAGTTCGCGTTTCGTTTGGAAAAGGTTAATTCAGCCGCAAAGCCTCGACTACACTATAGTTCCGAGGAGAGAAGATTTTTTATCATCGAGCAAGGTAAAAATGATCTTTGTTTTCCTGCTCTTGAAGATAAACAAAGTGAGACACTTGAAACTTATGAAACATTTTTGTTCTCCTCGGATGGTGACAAAAATTTTGATAGTAAATTGATTTTTGCAAAATACTTAGATCATGATATGAGTAATTGTTCTGCTTAATTTGAACATAATCTATATGTTTTGATTAGTGATAAAAAGATCCTTGTTTTTGATCATTGTGATTTTTTGGCAAGCATGTGATTAAATGGAAATAGCAATGTCCAACTAAGCAAGACCATGAATCTTATAAATCTTTTTGATTGCCTATTTGTGATGCCTACGTACATATTTTGACTTATTACTCACATTTCAATCATGGCTTGTGGAAAAAATTTAAGTTGTTTGAATGCTCTGAAAACTATTCAATTTTGTTTCGAACATTTGACAAGGCATTAGCAAGTAAATTAACTTGTTCGCATGATAACATGAATCTGTCCATTAGCATGCGTTATACTTGTCTTACTATGCTTATGCTTGGACTACGAGTTGGTTTGTATTACTTTTTGCTAACTCATGGCTATTCTTTCCAGGTGACTTGATTACCATCCATCCCGTTCGACTGAGGAAAGCCGAGTAAAAAGAACTATGTTCTAGAGAACCAACGACTCGATTCGAAGATGAATTGCTTTGAAGAGGGCGGATGATGTGAGCATACCCGAGGCAACCAAAGATCCATACCACGATCCTTTTGAGCTCCCCGAAGGCCCATCAATTTTGAGCTGAATTCTAGCTCAATTAAACTTCAATCAATGCGATTCAGCTCATTCGAGCTCAACTCAGCTCACACGAGCTCAATTCACTCATTGAGCTCGTTATTAGCTCTTTAGCTTAATTAAATTTAATTTTTGGAATAAATTAAGTATTTAATTTAATTTAGTTTAATTTCCTACAGCTCATAATTATGTCTTAATCTATTACATGTTTTAAATGTGTCTTAGCCGAATTTAATATGTCTTATTTAAGACTTTATTAAATTTGTTTAATTTAATTTATGTGTTATTAATGTGCCAAAATTTTGTTTTAATTATGGTCTGCTAAATTTTACTTGATTTAATGTTAGTTCATGTGTTTTGTAGGTTTAGCTAAATTTGGAGAGCATTTAAGGTAAGGTGCATGTACGACTCAATTCAAAGAATGAAGAAGGTTCATGCATGTCTTCCTACAATGTATGGTGGCTGATCATTGGTCTTCCAAGCATCTATTCAGCCAAGGGGTCGCTACCAATTTAAAGACCATCCATGAAGGAGTTAAAAGCATGACACATGAATAGCAACTTACAACGAATGAAGAGAAACATGCATGGGTGGAGTCATGAATGTCCAAGGGGGGATGTAACACCATATTTTAGCACATTGAATGAATAATGTGCATGCACAAAGGGGAGGACAAATTTACAAGGGTTCATGCTACCATTCATGCATCATGGCCTCATCAATGTTGTCCATTAAGGTTCCAGCCGAACCTAGACAAGTCCCATACATTCACCATCCTTCAAGTTTATTTCCTTAGCCATGAAGCTGCCCAATGGAGTTCCAATCAGCTGAATATAGTCTAAGCGAATTAAAGGACATTTTCTAGATTGTTCCAGCACCTTCTAGGTGAATTTTACTTAGCCATTAAGTCTTTGTTTTGTCCATTCGGCTATCCTAGTACTTAGGCTATAAATAGTTGTTTATTTTCATTATAAAAGGACTTTTGATCTTTGATTAAATTTTATGAACATTGTGTTCTTGAGTGAGTTTATCTCCTCTCTATATTTTGTACAAGTCTCGTTGACTTATCAAGCTTGCTTGTAGCGTCTTCGAACTTACTTTCTGAACTTATCACCTTAATTGGTGTGGCATTCATCTATCCTTCGAATCACCATCTTTCACCTTAAACCATATAGAAATCGGGGTGACACTTTTTAGTGTTGAATCGTTTCTAACATTTAAGTTCGTTTATCCATCCCCGCCTTTATCTTAAAATCTTTCTACCTTTATTTTGTCCTTGAATCAAGCAATCAAAAACACCATCTTATTTGTTTCTATCCTAAGCCGAACCTACTAACACTATAACCACTCATCTAAACCCCTTGAAAGCTTCCGCAATCTGTAACCCATTTTCTATCTTTTTTTTTGACAAGTTAACTTCTCCTCGTAGACGATCGGGCAAACCCGTGAATGACTCGATTAATCCGGCTGTCTCACATCAGATATTAAAAGAAAATGGTTCAAAATTTTTTTCATTCTTAATTTAAATGGCATTTTCGATTCAAATTGCAGTAATAAGTATAAGGGTATTTATATCAATACCCTCACCAAATTACTACTTATTTAGTCACGATGTTTTGTTGTATCGATATCAAAAGTTTAGATATCAATATATAAGTCAAAGATATCGATAATAAAAATAAGGGAAACTGATGTGGTCTCAAACTAACTACGACCACAATAAAGGCAAGTGCACCTATCGTTCAATAGTATAGTTATGGTAAAACCGTAATATCGTATCCATAAGGACCAAGAGTACTAGTAATTACTATTTTTTTATTATCTAGCCTAAGAATTGGAGTGATTTCTTTCAAACTAAAACTTAATTAAAAACGATAACGAAAGAATTAGGAAAATACTTTTAGACAACTTATATGAGATAAGCAATACCTAAGGAAGAATCCACCTAGACTTCACTTATTACTTTTGATTCATATGATTTATTCACTTGACTTAATCTGTAGAAATCCCTGATTTATGTTAATATCTTTTTCAAGACTAAAAACAACTAACTCTAGGTTGATTAACGAAAATTTATTTCTAATTAAAACCCCTATTGTCGCATTAACTCGATCTATCGATTCCCTTATTGGATTTGACTCTAATCCAATAGATTTTTGTCGCCCTATTTCTAGGGTAGCAATCAACTCCATTTAATTGTGTTGATCTACTCTTAAACGGGGACTTTTGCTCCACTGAATGAGCACATTCGGCTTGAATCAATAACCTGAATTATCAAAACAAAAATAAAAACTCACAATTAAGAATAAGAACAAGTATTTATCTTATAAATCAAATAATAATAAGATCCGTCTTAGGTTTCATCCCCTTAGGTATCTAAGGGATTTAGTTCGTACTAATGGGGGGAAACATCTTAAAATAAGGAAAACAACAAAACACAAGAAAACCCAAAAACTTCTAAAGAACTTGATGGGAGATCTTTAGTCTTGATGGAGATCTTTCCCCTAAGCTGCTTCCGACGACTGTCTTCGAGTATTTTCTACCTTCTGTTCAGCCTCCTCGTTTAGGTTGCCCCCTAGGGTGTTTATATAGGCTTTGGAACACCTATCTTGGCCCATAAGTGGTCTATTCTGAATAGAATTCAACTTTGATACTGCAGGGACACGCCCGTGCTCGATTCTTTAGACTGTGCTTGCTTCTGCTCGCCATACACGGCCGTGTGGTCTGCCCGTGCACATTGATCCAGGCCATGTTTGATCCTGCTCGTAATACACGGCCGTATTCATTTGTCCAGGCCATGTTGATTTCCTAGGTAGGCCAATTTCGTCCCGTTTTGGCCCGTTTCTTATTCCTTTCGACTCCCTAAGCTCTCCTGAGTGTAAAACATGAAATTAAAGGATTAGGAGCATCGAATTCATCAAATCTAATGAAAATTAATCCAAAATAAGCCGAGCATGGGGTTAAAATATGTATAAATTGAGGTTTATCAAATATCCCCACACTTAAGCCTTTGCTTGTCCTCAAGCAAAATGCTCAACTCACAATTAAAATTAACTTCATCAGATCATAATTTTCATCAATAATGTCTCATCATAATTCATGGATAATTCATACATGGATTTTTTAACCAAAGGAGTCCTAAAGATTCAAACAATCTAAGTCATAAATTTTTGTAGCACGAAAACATAGGTGTTTCCCCTCATCTAAATAATTACCTTTGATCCAAAATCAAAATGAATTGGCATTCTCACAAAGGATTCACTCAAATCACTAAAAGTGTTTAAGGTTCAAGAAAAACACTCAAAAGTTAAAATGAAGAGTTATTACCATAGGCTTGCATGAAAATTAAATCTCCACTACTATAAAATGAGATGATACACAAATCAAAAAGGTCTTTTAAAAGGGTTGTTGGGTTAAAGGTGTGGATAAAGGATAAATTAAAGGGTTAAAATCGAGATTGAATTGTCAAATTACCTACTAGAACAATAGACTAATACTGAATAATTACATCAATTGAAAACTTATAATACCACGAGCTTCTTCTCAAGATATGAAATTAACTGCTTAAGCTCAAATAACATAGAACTAATAATGATTGAATTTCTAATTTTTTTAAGAATAAGAAAAAGTATACGATATAAGATGAATTTAACAACTAAAATAAAGAAAATAGATAGGCAACTGATCAAATCAAATCTCGACAAATGGGAAGTCAACATAGGGAAAGTAAAAATTTGGTTTTGGGTAATGGGTGTGTCAAAAAATGGTTTATTAGGATTCAAAGGAGTTCACTAGGAGTTAATTATGAAGGTAGGCTTTTTGTGGAGTGAGTGGGTTAAATCCTAGGTGCCTTTATCATCTCAGTATATCAAATCAAAAGTGTGGTCTCGACATGCATAATCAAAGCAAGTTCTAGAATAACAAATCAATGTTGACACACTCATAATCAATAAAGTGAGCAAGAAAAGTATATGCTCTGAAGGCTCAAAATCTCATAAAAATTATGGCTTTTGATGTCAATCTTGCAAATTTCAAACTCTAAAGTAATATTTAAATTTAGGGAAACAACCTAACCAAATTTTTAATTTTGAAAATAGACTTATCATGCTTGATTCTCTAATGTCTTAAAGTTTAAATCATCAATGCACAATTACCTATGACTTAATCCAAAACATATCAATAAAAATCATAAATCAATAGAAGTTTCGTTCTAATTAGTGATATGAGAAAGTTACTTAAGAACAAGGCATAATTCAGTATTGTTGACACCTCCCCACACTTAAGGTGTACATTGTCCTCAATGTACAAACATAGATAAGGACAATATAATAAGAAAATCATGAGATAGGGAGAGAAGTGAAACTTCCTGAATTTTTGGATGGAGTCAAAGAAAAGAAACGGTGTAGAGTTGGGCAGAGGAGGTGGATACTCCGGTGGTGGTGTGCTCGTCCCTTAACAGCCCCTTGAACCTAAATTAAAGAAATCAAAATATACTCATATAAATTAAGGACAAGAAAGATTAAGGGAAAGAATGAAAATAAAATAAAAAGAAAAATAAATGGACTCAAAGGTCCTTGTGGGAATGAAGCGACTAGCATGAACTTATGTAGAGTGGTCGCGCAAGGGGAAACCGTGCTAGGGTCCTTTCGCTTTTTTAACATGGGGATGGTGGTCTTGGTCTTGTCTCTAGTATTATTCATTGTGTACGGTGGCAAGGATGGTGGTTGGTGTGGTGGTGTAAAGAAAGAATGAGGGAAAGGAGGAAAGGAAAATGAAGGGAGAAAGATAATGGGAAAAAAGAAAGGGGTGTGTTAGGTAGGGTTTGGAAGATGAAGAATTAGGGAAGAAGGTGAGAAGAAGGGGGTTTAAATAGAAATCAGGGCACCTGATTGCTGCCCACGCCCGTGTGCCATGGGCTTGTTTGGTCATACAGTAGTATCGCACGGTGTCTCGTTCATTTTCCCACGCCTATGTAGAGGTTCCCACGCCCATGTTGCTTAATCAGTGTCGACCATAGCTGTATCGAACGGTCGTGGCTTTTTCGCAACACGTGTATTGGGGAAAATTTTTGTCCTTGGTTCGCACAGTCTTTGCCACGCTGATGTGCCTATTCGTGGTGTCCACACGGCCACTGCCACACCCGTGTGCAAGACCGTGTGGTAGGGAAGCCTGCGCTTTATTAAATTATTTAGTTTTTAGCTAGATGCTAAAATTTGAAAATATGAAATTTAATAGGGTTAGTGCTCGGGTTGCCTCCCGAAAAGTGCTCGTTTAAAGTATTAAGCTAGGCTTTCCTTTCATTCACATAATCACGGTGGTTTGAGGAGTTGAAACTCCTCATTCTTACTATCAATTGTATTAAAATAAGGTTTTAGATGAGTACGATTTACCTTGAAGGTACCAAATTGAGAATGAGTTACCTCGACTGTACCGTATGGGAAAGTATTAAGTACTGTGAAAGGAGTTATTCTATTAGGTTCAGAAGTGGTAACATGAAGATCTATATTATCCATTAGAACTCGGTCTCCAACCTTGAAGTAGTTTGCTTCATCTTTAAATTTATTATGGAGTTGCTTCGATTTTGCTTCGTATGTTCTTGGTTTCTCCTTAACATGTGTCTTCCACTCGTCTAGTTCATCGATCTAAAGACTCCACTCCTCATGAGTTATTTCTTTGTTGGCACGAGGTCTAGGATATGGCTCAATTGTGTAATTTCGTGGTGTTTCCTGAAAAGAAAGTTGAACCAAATGGTCATTAATAGAATTTATGTTCTCACCTTTATTACTCGATGTCCTAGCCAAGTCTCGAGCCTGAAGAGTGATCGTTTTGTCACCTACACAAAGTGTGAGTTCACCTGTACCAACATCAATTCTAATTTTAGTAGTTGCTAAAAAGGTCTTTCTAAAATTAAAAGAACATTATTGTCTTCATCGATGTCTAAAACAACAAAATCTACTGGAAATATGAATTTATTAATTTTCACTAGTACATCCTCAATTATACCCCTAGAAACTCTGATAGTTTTATTAGCCAATTGAATGCTCATCCTAGTTTGTTTGGGTTTCTCGAGACCTAGCTGTTTAAACATTTTATAAGGCATAACGTTAATGCTTGCCCCTAAATCTGCTAAAGCATTATCAACAGATAAACTACCAATTAAGCAAGGAATCGTAAAACTCCCTAGATCTTTTAACTTTTGCGGTAGTCTATTTTGTAAGATTGTTGAGCACACTGCATTTAAATCCATATGTGACACCTCGTCTAACTTCCGTTTGTTTTTCAAAAGCTAATAAACCGTAAAAGTAACATATTTTAATCCCACATTTAGTATGCTTTTGGATGATTTAGCCGTGATTTATGTAAAAAGGTGCTCTTAATCATTTCTTTTCATGTCTTATACTCAGGGAAGCACCTAAGGATAAAAAGAACGTAAAACGGACCAAATTGGGCCAACCCAAGAAATCGGCACGGCCTGGACTTCAAGCCACACAGCCGTGCCTTGCCATTTATTTAGAACACGGCCTCACCTCGATTTACACGACCGTGCCTTGTTGACAAAATTCCAACACAGTCTGGCCATGACTTACATAGGCGTGTGCCATGGGCGGGCCCCTACCACGAGAATGAGCAATTTCACTCAGATTTGGATGCTTGAAGCCAAAGAAAGATACTCCTAAGTCTACTTAAACACCTTAATAGTAATTCTACTTGAAAGAGGTACTTAGGAGCCAAGTAAAGCATCTAAAGAGCTTATATAAACAACCCAAGGTAGCCGTTCTAGAGGAGGAAGTTTTAGGCAGAAGTTTTCTGCCAGAGCTTTTATTCAGGGAATTCCTCGAAGATAGCCAGTTGATCCATCTCAAGAAGCCGGAGTTCTACTCAAGACAGAGGATCTCCTCTTCAATTCCTTCAGGGGGTTTTAGGGATTTCTTATGTTTTGTTTTATCTTTTCTCTTGAGATGTTTTCTTATTTTGTTATGAACTAAACCCTTCAGATACCTGAAGGGGATGAACCCTATGATGGATTTTGTTATTTGATTTCTAAATTATATGATAAGTACTTAGTTTGTTCTTAATTATGTTGCTTAATTTAATCTAATGTGCTTAAGTGGAGGAGGAATAGACCCTGCCTAAGATAGATTTAGCATAATTAAGCGGAGTTGATCGCACGCCTAGAGATAGGGTGACAAGATTTTGCCGGATTAGGGTGAAACCTAATATGGTAGTCCATTGATCGATTTACTGCTTCCTTAGGGGGTTATTATAAGAGAATGAGAGTTCTACTAATTAACCTAAGGTTAGGCGTTATTCGCCTCGAGAGAGGGTTTAATATAGGTTAGGGAGTCTCACGGATCAAGCTAAGTAAAGAAGTCATATGAATTAAAAGTTAGATAACAAGAGAAGTCATAGGTGGATTCTTCCTGAGGGTATCGTCGTAATCAATTGAGTTTTTCCACAGTCATTTCCCAAAGTTTCATTCTTTTGTCTTTGCATCTAGTTTGTTTTTTTTTTCATTAGTTTTAGATTAATAAACCAATCACTCCATATTTTAGGTTAAATAATAGAAAGAAAGTGAGTAGTAGTACTTTTAGGTTCCTTTGGGTTCGATAAAATAATCTTACCTAACTATACTATTGTTCGATAGGTGCACTTGCCTCAATCGTTGTTATAGTTAGTCTCTGAGTTCGATCATTCTTTATAAATATTAAAACTCATTGCTTGACACGATCAAGTTTTTGGCGCCGCTCTTGGGAACACTAAAATATTAAGAAAGCTCTATTTCTATTACTTTAGCCATTATTTTATTATTTTTTGCAATTTACTTTTATTTTTAGTTTAGGTTAAATTTTTAGTTACACTAAATTTCTTTCTTTCTTCTCCTAGTTGGTACCTCTAGTTTATGACTAGAAGGAACCCGAGAGGCCTTTAGCATCTGAAAGTGACATTGAAGCTATCGTCATGAAATTGTAGAGAAACTAGACGAGCTCTAGACTACTGAAACACCCCTTTTGACCCACAGTCCGAACCGGATCTCGTATGTTCCTAAAGTAAACCGGTTTCAAAGATTTTCGTTACTTAGAGAGAATTTGTAAAATTTTTAGAAAAATGTTGTTGTGGATTGGGCTCAGATTGGGAACCCATTTAATCTATTTGAAAATCCAATTTTATTAAGGTGACAAAATAATTTTTAAGGTTTATAAAAAAAATATCACTTAACTTTAGTCATAATAGTTCGTAACATAACAATTTAAAGTAAAGCAGAATAAGAAAAATCCACTGGGCCTTATGGCCTTATTACATCAAGTAAAACCCAAAAAAAAAATAACAAAGTCCAAATTGAATAAAATCTTCAAATGAAACATGGCCACCTCAAGGTCTACCGTCCCGGTCCGTCACTGTTCATCACCTGAAAATATTTCCCACAACGGGGTGAGTCAACAGACTCAATGTGCACACAGTACTAACATTCAACAAATCAGGCATACATGTTCATAAATCAAATTCATATTCATATAAAATAAATTATGATGCAACCCAAACCCAAGCCTATTTGTCCATCCGCTACACACCACCCGTACCTGCCAGTCACACCGTGGGGACTACTAAGTCAACCCTCCATCCGCTACACACCATCGAAGGCAGTCGCTGCAGTCGACGTGCTCATCGCCCATATAATTTGTGTCATTAGACACCATATTCAAATAATGTAACCGTAGTTACCAAATTCAGATAATGTAACCGGAGTTACCATATTCAAATTTTGTGACTGTAGTCACCATATTCCGTTGGTGAGACCGAAGTCAACACCTTCTTCCCCTTTCACATAAATCCCGAATGCCCCATAAATTTTATATCATGCATAACATACTTAATTCCATATTCATATACATATATTCACATGTTATAAAATAACATATTTCATAATCCTATCAGAAGTAGGAAACGTACATACCTGAGTACTTTTGTACCACATTAGGGTACTTAGCTATATTCACATTCTTACGTATAATCATATAATTAGTATTTGCCATATAACGTATTGAAGGTTAGTATGGGTACACACCGATTTGTTTAATAGATTCCTTGAAATTCAAGAACGATCTACCGATCTAGATTTTTACTCCTATATTCTACCAACCATTAGAATATATTAACAAACCTATTTGGCTTAAAACCAAATCCAAGTAGGATTTGTATTACTTACCTTGTTGTCGAATTGAAAGATTGTAAATCAAATGCCGGAAATTGATAGTATTCCTTCCTTAAATCACTAGCCACTAAATCGTATTTATGTCAGTTTTAACTTTTGAGTAAATGGAAAATAATTCCAAATATCAAGAACAAACCTTGGTCGAATGTCACTTACCATACAATTTCCAAATCAAGAGGATTCCTTTATATGCCTGTTGAAATCCCTATAACTTCATGTTAGATTAAAGCTAACTTTAATAAATAAAATTTTGCCTTTGGCCAATGTGCCTCACCTTAAATTTCTTGAATCAAATCCCAAACTCTTCCTTTGATATTCGACAGCTTGTAAAAAGATCCGAGAGATCCTTGTAGATTCGCCAAAATTGCTAATAGGATTAGTATCTTGATTTTGGTAAAAGAAAAGGAACAAAAATTGATTGACCACAGATCTTACCCTTTTGATGTTGTAGTTGATTGCTCCTTTACTTAGAACCAACAAAGATTCGGTTTTGATAGTAGAAATAGAGAAGAAAATAGAAGAAGAGAAGATGGATTTTACTTAAAGAAAAATTCGGCAGAGAGGAGTTTTGCTATGAGATTTTCGCAAGGCTTAGAAAAGATGAGAGAATAGCCTAAATTCTCCTCCTTTAATCGAAATTGCTAGACCAAGAGTCCTTGACTTGGCCACTACTCCTCATAAGTGATAGTATTATCTTTTAATTATCACCTTATTTAGATTAAAAGTATTTAATCCATCCTTTATCTCTTCAATTAAAAATCCTTTATTTATCACTTTAATTTATCAAGTTTTAATGTAAATAAAACTCCTCCTTTTCTAGAAATAGGTGCTGTCCACCCTTAGCCTTGGAAGCAAAAATAAAGCCTTCATTATTTGCTTTCCAAGTGACTCAACTCAGCCCATTCCTCTTACACATGGCGCCATTTCCATAAGCCTTAAGTGACACCTTCGTGCCACTTTTCCAAGCCCGATTGTGTGTCAAATTTCACCAACTTTTACTTTTAAGGCCCTCTTGCCCTTATTTCCTATTTTGAACTTTAAAATTTGACATTCCTGCATTATTTCTAAGTTTCCTAAAATTTTCGATCGGCTCTATAACTTGCCATTTTTCTTACATGTTCAAGTTTCCAAAATGTTCGTGTTTCCAAAATGTTCAGTTTCCAAAATGTTCGTGTTTCCATTTTCATGCATTTCCGTGTTTCCAACAATATCAAAATTTATTCTTAGTGCTTAAACTTGTCATTTCATACAATTAAACCGAAATGCATAGGCCCTTTTCAGATGTTACGCTTCTACCTCTTAAACAAAATTTCGTCCCCGAAATTTCCTAACTAAAATAGTTGAGGGTATTGTTGTCGCATGGTCTCTTCCGCTCCCACGAAGCTTCTTCCGATCCATGATTGCGCCCATAACACTTTGACTAGAGGCACCGTCTTCCTTCGTAGTACTTTCACATCACGCTCCAAAATCAATCGGTTCTTCCTCGAGGATAAGTCCGGTCTTAGCTCCACTTCTTCAACAGATACCACATGCGACGGATCCGATCGGTAGCGACATAGCATGGATACATGAAATACGTCGTGCATCTGCTGCAATTCGTGGCAACTCCAATTGGTATGCCATCGCCCAACTCGTTTCAAGACTCGATAAGGCCCTATAAACCTTGGGCTTAACTTCCTTTTCGATCGAACCTCATTATCTTCTTCCAAGGCGAGACTTTCAGAATACTTGGTCTCCCACTTCAAACTCTATTTCTTTTCGCTAAGGTCTCACAGACGACTTCTACCTATCGAGGCTTCCTTCAACCGTGCTGAATTAACTCAACCTTCTCTTCGCCGCCACTAATTTCGACCCAAAACTCGGCGTTCTCCTAACTCGGTCCAACAAGTAGGTGTTCTACACTTCCTTCCATACAATGCTTCGTATGGTGCCATCCGAATGTCGGCTTGATAGTTGTTGTTATAGGCGAACTCAGCTAAAGGCAAGTAATCTTCCCAACTTCCTCGAAAATCCATTACACAGCCTCTCAACATATCCTCCAACACTTGTATAACCTGCTCTGATCGCCGTCCGATTGTGGATGAAAAGCGGTAGTGAAGTCTAACTTAGTGCCTAAAGCTTGATGAAGTGCCTTCCAAAATAGAGACATAAACCTTGGGTCTCTATCAGAGATGATCGACATTGGTACTCCATGCAATCTCACAATCTCTGTCACATATAACTTGGCCAACTTCTGAAGAGAATAATCCATTCTTACTGGGATAAAGTGTGCGGACTTGGTCAAACGGTCCACTATCACCCATACCGAGTCCTTCTTAGTAGGCGTAAGGGGAAGCCTACTAACGAAGTCCATAGTAATTCTTTCCCACTTCCATTGGGGAACTTCGATTGATTGAAGCAATCCTGATGGGACTTGGTGTTCAGCCTTAACTTGTCGACACGCCAAACATTTCCCACAAATTCGGTCACCTCTCGCTTGAGATCGGACCACCAAAACTGCTCCCTTAGATCTCTATATGACTTGATGCCTCCGGATGCATAGCATAAGGGCTACCATGCGCTTCCCAAGAATCCTTTGTCTCAACTCCTTATCCTCGGCATACGGACCTTTCCCTTGTAGCACAATACTCCTTCATCATTGACACCATAGTCCTTTAATCCCCTTGCTGCACTTCTGCAACTTAGTACTTAAGTCGTTATTAGCCAACTCGTCCTCTTTCACTTCCTTCACCATGTGGGCTGACTTGTAACTCGCCAACAAAGCTTCCGTCATCATACAGACTTAAATGAGCGAACAAAGCCCGTAGATCGACACCACCTTCCTACTCAGGGCATCGGCTACCACATTTGCCTTGACCGGATGATATTCTATCAAATAATCGTAATCCTTCAAAGAATTCCACCCACCTACGTTGCCTCAAGTTCAACTCCTTTCGAGTCAATAGATACTTAAGGCTCTTGTGGTCTGTAGATAACCGACCTTTCTCCATAAAGGTAGTGCCTCCAAACTTTAAGGCGAAAACCATCACTGCTAGCTCTAAATCATGGGTTGGGTAGTTAACCTTATGAGGCCTTAGCTGTCGTGACGCATAAGCGACTACTTTGCCATCTTGCATTAGCACATAGCCTAACCCCGTATGCGAAGCATCACAGTACACCACAAAATCTTTTCCTACCTCTGGCTGAATTAACACTGGAGCTTCCGTCAACACCCTTTTAAGCTTTTCAAAGCTCTCCTGCTGCTTATTAGTCCATTCGAAGGGTACTTCCTTCCTTAGAAACTTTGTTAAAGGCGCGGCTATTGACGAGAATCCTTCCACAAACCTTCTGTAATAGCCTGCCAAGCCTAAGAAACTTCGGATCTCAGCCACAGACCTAGGTGGTTTCCAATCCAACACCGCTTCGATCTTCCTAGGATCCACTCTTATTCCATCTGCAGATACCACATGTCCTAAGAATGCCACCTCCTTAAGCCAAAATTCGCACTTGCTGAATTTGGCATAAAGCTTCTTCTCCCTTAACACTTCCAACACAACTCGGAGATGCTCATCATGCTCCTCCTCCGACTTCGAATACACCAAAATATCGTCGATGAACACAACGACGAACCTATCCAAGTAGGATTGGAAAACCTGATTCATCATGTCCATGAACGCTACCGAGCATTCACAACCCAAACGGCATCACCACAAACTCGAAGTGACCATATCTTGTCCTAAAAGCGGTCTTATAGATATCAGCCTCTTTCACCTTCAACTGATGGTATCCCAACCTTAAGTCGATCTTTGAAAATACTGCGGCTCCCTTCAGCTGATCGAACAGGTCATCGATCCTTGGCAAAGGATACTTGTTCTTAATGGTCAGCTTATTCAACTGACGGTAATCTATGCACATACGCATAGTTCCGTCTTTCTTCTTCACAAATAAGACCGGTGCTCCCCACGGAGACATACTGGGTTGGATGAACCCACGATCTAACAGTTCTTGGATCTGAGCCTTGAGCTCCACTAACTCCTTTGGCGCCATTCGGTATGGAGCGATTGACACAGAGTCGCTTCCTAGAGTAAATCTATCCCAAATTCCACCTTCCCGTCTGGGGTATTCGGTAATTCCTCCGAAATACATCCACAAAGTCCTTACCGCCCTAACTCCATTAATACCTTCTTCCTTCCCATCAATCGTATTTTACGAAGGCTAGAAATGCCTTACACCCTTTCTTAACCATCCTCTCACCTTTCAAAGGTCGAAACCACGTTAGACAAGTAGTTCCTCCTTTCTCCGATCATTACTACCACTTCATCCTCCGGTCTTTAGTTCCATATGTTTAGTCAGACAATCCAACATGGCTCTTGTTCTACTAGCCAATCCATTCTCGAGTATAAGTTCAAACTCTCCAAGGGTAATTCCATTAAGTCCGCCTCAAAGTTCACTCCATAAATCTCTGGGGTACATTCCAAAGATCTTGTCTACCACTATAGTTTGGCCTAATGGGCTTACTACGGTCATCCGCCTATCGAAAGTTCGTAGTCTAGGCCTAGTGTTTTCACTACACTACTTGCAACATAGGAATGGGTCGAGCCCACATCAATCGAGTAAAATAGGGTTTGTCAAAAATTAAAAATGTACCGGTTATAACATCCAACGCGTCTCTATCTTCCCTCCGGTGAACTGCATAAACCAAACCCGTTTGCCTTGCATCGGCATTAGTAGGACCTCGGCCCTGTGTTCCACGGCCTCGCCAAGACCATTACCTAAGCATTCGAACCACGACCCGCTGAGGTCATTGTCGCACTTTACCACTGGCTAGCATTTCAATCGCCGATCGGCTCTCATCCGTTGCTTGGGACAATCCTTAAGCATATGGTCCTTGGACCCACACTTGAAATATCCTCCCGTCTTTCTCCAACACTCTCCCATGTGCTTCTTTCCACAATGCTCACAAGGGCGATACTGCCAGCCCGTACCAGCCTGTTGATTTCGTGGCCCGTCAACCCTAGGCCTCTTGTGACCCTTTCCAGATGGCCCAAATCCTCTCTTGGCCTTATTTCTATCCACAGTCTGCTTAGTAGCGTCCTTAATCCCCTCGGCCACCTTGGCCTTTTCCACCAAAGCAGAGAATTCCCGCTCCTGATGCGGTGCTATCAATAGTCTCAGATCGTCCCTCGGTCCGTCCTCAAACGGACACGGCGTTCATGCATGCGATTGCCACTACCCTCGAGCATAGCGGCTCAACCTCGTGAATTCGCCTCATATTCTCATGCGATGACTTACTCCCTTGCACCAACCCTAGAAAAGCCTTTCTTTGTTCATCTCAGATACCGTTCCCACATACTTCTTCCAAATGCCTCTTTAACATACTCCTGTGTCAAATTTTCACCGTGGTACCATCCCGAATAGTTAACCACCATCGATACGCTTCATCGCGTAACAACGCCACCATCCCTTTCAACTTTTCCTCTCGAGTCGATCGAGCTCATCCATGATACGCCCGTTGCTTCCAACCAAGACTCACCAGATGGGTGCCACATTAGATACTCCTAACATTTTTGCTCCATTAGCTCAGAGCCGTCGGTCAGGACTTTCGATTTCTGAATTTCCTCCCGACCGCCACCAATTCCAAAACTCGCAAAGACCGACTGCGACAAAGATCTTCCCCGCATTCGAGCCTCGCCGCTCAACATTAACGGTGGGGGTGGTGGTGGTGGTGGCATTTCATTGTCGACCTTTGACCCGATCTAACGGGTTCGACACGGTCATCCTTCCTCTACCTCGACCATGACGACCACGTCCTATAGAGCTCATTTTCTAGCGTCGATATATGATTAAGAAATTTTATGGATTAGTCATTGTTCCACTTATTTACCAGCGAAGGAGTTTTATGAAAAGGGATTTAAGAGTGGTTCTTTCTTATACATACAAACACACGATCTTTTCCATTCATTCATTCATCCATCAAAAAGTATGAACTTTCGCTCATTCAGAGAAACGTTGTAATTTTTGTTGTTATTGTTTTCCACTACCTGTGGGTATTTTCGTAATTTTGTCCTATAGGGCATTTTCGTAATTTTAGAAGAAAACGTTCCTTGGTGTTTTTGTCAAAAATTATTTTGAAAATTTTAAAGTCTCGGGGTAATTTGGAAAAATTTTGAAATCCGAGGGTATTTCGGTAATTTTTTTGACCTCAGGGGTATTTTGGTAATTTTTCACAAATCAAGGTAAATTTGTAAAATTTAATAAATTTGGGGTATTTCAAAAGTTGTAAAACTTTGAGGGTTCTTTTCAAAATTGTTCCTTCAAAATGGGGATGTTGCAAAAATTTTGGGAATCGGTCATTTTGGTAATTTTGTAAGTTAGGGCAATTTTGTAATTTTTCCAAAATCAAGGTATTTTTGATATTTTACAAATTAGGGTTTTTGAGTGTTTATAAAATAATGAAATTTTGGTAAAGTTGTTGAGTAGTTGAACATTTTATAAACCAAGGGCGTTTTGGTAATTTTACTACCAAGGGCATTTTTGTAATTTTTGCAAATCAGAGTTTTTCGAAAATGTTGTAAAAATAACTTTCTCGATTTAAAAGAAAGTTTTAAAAGTTTGGAAAACTAGGGTTTGTTGTTTTGTTTCTTTTTTTTTTAAAACATGGCTAGTTCCCTTTCTAAGTTTTAGTCATTATGTTTAGCCGATGACCAAGCCCTCTTGGTCGTGGTGAACCATAGCTACGCAGCAGCAGCAAGATTCGTGTGGAGAGGAGGTGAGTCACGGATCGCTTAAATACCAAGCTCCCACCAAACCATTCCTAGACATGCCCACAGAGGTTGCCACACCACCGAGCCCTCTCGAGATAGGGTGAACCGAGCTACGCACTGTAGGATTCTGCAAGAGGAGGTGAGTCACTTGGACTGCTTAAATACCAGGCTCTTCCGGATCCAATCCTAGACATGCGTGTGGGTTACCACACCCTAGCTCAAATGACTTAGCCATAGGTTTGTTCAAGGCATTAAGTCTTATTTGGTTTTGTGTTTAAGTAGTCTAATCCTAGGGTTCATGTTCCTATCATTCTATTCTACATTCCATGCCTTTTCTACCCTTATACAGCTTCATGTAATCACACATAGAGTTAGGGGCACTTACCGGTGGATCATGGTCTGAGACTTTAGGTGCCATGCCGTAAAACCTCGCTTATTTTTCAAAGATAATCATTTGGCTCGCTTTGAAAACGTTTGGGCCTTAGCCCACGTGCCGAGAGTTTAAAATCGAGCTCGATACTAAATCGAACACACCCACACCCTACCACGAGCCCGAACCGGATCCGTATGTTCCTAAAGTAAACCGATTTTAAAGATTTTCGTTACTTAGAGAGAATTTGTAAAATTTTTAGAAAAATGTTGTTGTGGATTGGGCTCAGATTGGGAACCCATTTAATCTATTTGAAAACTAATTTTTATTAAGGTGACAAAATAATTTTAAGGTTTATAAAAAAATATCACTTAACTTTAGTCATAATAGTTCGTAACATAACAATTTAAAGTAAAGCGTAATAAGAAAATCCATCGGGCCTTATGGCCTTATTACATCAAGTAAAACCCAAAAAAAAATAACAAAGTCCAAATTGAATAAAATCTTCAATGAAACATGGCCACCTCAAGGTCTACCGTCCCGGTCCCACAACTGCTCATCACCAAAATATTTCCCACAACGGGTGAGTCAACAGACTCAATGTGCACACAAGATTAACATTCAACAAATCGCATACATGTTCATAAATCAAATTCATATTCATATAAAATAAATTATGATGCAACCCAAACCCAAGCCTATTTTTCCATCCGCTACACACCACCCATACCGCCAATACACCGTGGGACTACTAAGTCAACCCTCCATCCGCTACACACCATCAAGGCGTCATTGCAATGACGTGCTCATCGCCTATATAATTTGTGTCATTAGACACCATATTCAAATAATGTAACCGTTGTTACCAAATTCAGATAATGTAACCGAGTTACCATATTCAAATTTTGTATTTGTAGTCACCATATTCGCTGGTGAGACCAAGTCAACACCTTCTTCCCTTTCACATAAATCCCGAATGCCCCATAAATTTTATATCATGCATAACATACTTAATTCCATATTCATATACATATATTCACATGTTATAAAATAACATATTTCATAATCCTATCAGAAGTAGGAAACGTACTTGAGTACTTTTGTACCACATTAGGGTACTTAGCCATATTCACATTCTTACGTATAATCATATAATTAATATTTTCCATATAACGTATTGAAGGTTAGTATGGGTACACACCTGATTTGTTTAATAGATTCCTTGAAATTTCAAGAACGATCTACCGATCTAGATTTTTACTCCTATATTCGCCAACCATTAGAATATATTAACAAACCTATTTGGTTTAAAACCAAATCCAAGTAGGATTTGTATTACTTACCTTGTTGCCGAATTGAAAGATTGTAAATCAAATGCCGGAAATTGATAGTATTCCTTCCTTAAATCGGCTAGCCACTAAATCGTATTTATGTCAGCTTTAACTTTTGAGTAAATGGAAAATAATTCCAAATATCAAGACAAACCTTGGCGAATGTCACTTACCATACAATTTCCAAATCAAGAGGATTCCTTTATATGCCCGTCAAATCCTATAACTTCATGTTAGATTAAAGCTAACTTTAATAAATAAAATTTTACCTTTGGCCGAATGTGCCTCACCTTAAATTTCTTGAATCAAATCTCAAACTCTTCCTTTGATATTCGATAGCTTGTAAAAAGATCCCGAGAGATCCTTGTAGATTTGGCCAAAATTGCTAATAGGATTAGTATCTTGATTTTGGTAAAAGAAAAGGAATGTAAATTGATTGACCATGATCTTACCCTTTTGATGTTGTAGTTGATTGCTCCTTTACTTAGAACCAACAAAGATTCGGCTTTGATAGTAGAAACAGGAAGAAAATAGAAGAAGAGAAGATGGATTTTACTTAAAGAAAAATTCGGCAGAGAGGAGTTTTGCTATGAGATTTTCAAGGCTTAGAAAAGATGAGAGAATAGCCTAAATTCTCCTCCTTTAACTGAAATTGCTAGACCAAGAGTCCTTGACTTGGCCACTACTCCTCATAAGTGATAGTATTATCTTTTAATTATCACCTTATTTAGATTAAAAGTATTTAATCCATCCTTTATCTCTTCAATTAAAATCCTTTATTTATCACTTTAATTTATCAAGTTTTAATGTAAATAAAACTCCTCCTTTTCTAGAAATAGGTGCCGTCCACCCTTTAGCCTTGGAAGCAAAAATAAAGCCTTCATTATTTGCTTTCCAAATGACTCGAACTCAAGCCCATTCCTCTTACACATGGCGCCATTTCCATAAGCCTTAAGTGACACCTTCAGGCCACTTTTCCAAGCCCGATTGTGTGTCAAATTTCACCAACTTTTACTTTTAAGGCCCTCTTGCCCTTATTTCCTATTTTGAACTTTAAAATTTGACATTCCTGCATTATTTCTAAGTTTCCTAAAATTTTCGATCCATTCTATAACTTGCCATTTTCTTACATGTTCAAGTTTCCAAAATGTTCAGTTTCCAAAATGTTCGTGTTTCCATTTTCATGCATTTCGTGTTTCCAACAATATCAAAATTTATTCTTAGTGCTTAAACTTGTCATTTCATACAATTAAACCGAAAATGCATAGGCCCTTTTCGTGATGTTACACTACCAAAGAGAAGAACAACAAGATGATCCAATCCTCATCAAGGATGGACGAAAATAATCCAACGCTAAATGCACAAGAATGTAATGCTCAGATACTATGTATGATTATGCTAAACCTAATTTGACAGGAGCAGAATCTAGTATTGTCAGGCCTGCTATAGCTGCGAATATTTTGAATTAAAGCCTAACACAATATAAATGATTCAACAGTTTGTTCAATTTGATGGTTTGCAGGACGAAGATCCTAATACTCATATAGCTAATTTCTTAGAGTTCTCTGATACCTTCAAAATAAATAGCATTTCTGACGGTGCCATACGTCTTCAGTTATTTCCCTTTTCATTAAAGAATAAAGCAAAGCAGTGGTTGAACTCGTTACCACGAGGGTCAATCACCACATGGGATCAAATGACCGAAAAATTTCTTTTAAAATACTTTCCACCAGCCAAAACGGCCAAATTTAGGAATGACATATCTTCTTTTGTGTAGAATGATGCAGAAACATTATATGATGCATGGGAAAGATATAAGGATCTCCTAAGAAGATGTCCACACCACAGATTACCTTTGTGGCTTCAAGTCCAAACTTTTTACAACGGTGTGAATTCTTCAACGAGGCAAATGATTGACTCATCAGCCGGTGGAACTTTGAATAACAAAACTCCTGAAGTGGCTTACGAATTTATTAAAGAGATGTCGTTGAATACCTATCAATGGCAAATTACAAGGGCCAATTCTACAAAATCAGCTGGAGTTTTTAACATAGACGCAGTAATAATGCTGTCAACACAGGTGGAAATGATGAATAAAAAACTTGATAATTTATGTTCTTCATAGGTACATCCAGTAATGCAATGCGAAGCGAGTGGTAATGTGGCAAATCCTGAGTACCCACCCTACCAACCAAGAGCAGAACATGAGCAGACAAACTATATAGGTAACAATTTTCGATCTAATAATCCTAATAGTAACACTTATAACGCAGGTTGGAGGAACCGCTTAAATTTTTTGAGGGGAGGATAAAAAAATCAAGGAAATTATTAAGGAAATCAAAGGCAACAACCTCCTCCAAATTATCAAAATTAGCCATATCCACAAGAGAAAAAATCAAACCTCGAAGAGATGTTGACGAAATTTATGGCAGCCACAGATTCTCGTTTCCAAAAGACTAAAGCAGGACTTGATGAACAACAAAAATCAATCAAAGGGATCGAGAATCAAGTTGGAGAACTTACTAGGTCAGTGGGACATCTCACAAAGCTGATTTCTGAACGTCAACAAGGACGTCTGCCAAGCAATACAGGAATAAACCCAAAAGAACATATCCAAGCCATCACAACTCAAGAGGGTACAAAGGTAGACGAGCCCACCACGGCACAAGAAACCAAGGAAGAAAAAGGTAAAATAGAGATAGCACACGAAAAGCCAAAATCAATAATCAAAGAATACAAACCTCGCATACCTTATCCCGAAGCATTAAAAGGAGATAATTCAGAGGAACAGTTTGGTAAGTTTCTTAAACTTTTAAAGAAATTACATATTAACTTACCCCTTCTTGAAGCTCTTTTCCAGATGGCAGACTCGAGGAAAATTTTAAGACAACTCTTGACAAACAAACACAAAATAGATGAAGAGCACCACGTGGAACTAAACGCAACATGCTCGGTAATGTTACAGAATAGACTACCGCAGAAACAAAAGGATTCAAGGAGTTTTACGATTCCATGCTTAATTGGTAGTTTAACTATTGATAATGCGTTAGCTGATCTAGGGGCAAGTATAAATGTCATGCCTTATGCATTGTTTAAACGACTAGGTCTAGGGAAGCCCAAACAAACTAGGATGAGTATTCAACTAGCTGATAAAACTGCTAGAATTCCTAGGGGCATTATTGAAGATGTTCTTGTAAAAATCGATAAATTTGTTTTCCTAGTAGATTTTTTTGTTTTAGACATGGATGAAGATAATTCAATCCCCTTAATTCTAGGAAAACCTTTTCTAGCAACTGCTAGAACTAAAATTGATGTTGCCACAGGTGAACTCATACTTCACGTAGGAGATGAATCGATTAAGCTTCAAGCTCTCGACTCAGCCAGAATAATAGATGATGACGGTAAGAAAGTCACTTCAATAGATAATCAAATTGTTCAACCTTCATTACAGGAAACATCACAAGGCATCAAACCTGAGCCAACTCATAGCCCCCAAATCAACAAAGAAGAATCACACAAGAAACAAAACCTTAAGGTCGACGATTTAGAAGAGCAGAAGATACAAGTCAAAGAAAAGCCAGATCCACACGAAGTAAAACCAGAGGAACCGCCTGAAAAGCTCATAGGGACATCAAATCATTTTAAAATAGGAGACCTGGTACTGTTAGATAAAGTCGATCCCCACATCACTTCAATGACCTAGGGCAAAGGGAGAAATTCTCCTTAAGGTACACGATATCTTCCCACACGAAATAGTCTAGGTAAGCAATCTAATATTTGGTAATTTCAAGGTAAACGCTTCTCGACTTCAACTTTGTCACAAAAATAGAATTGTGAGCATGAGGGAAGATATTCAAACCTTTAAACCTCCCTAAAATTTCCAAATACGAGGACAGTCTAGCTTAAGACTATAAACGAGCACTTCTCGGGAGGTAACCCAACACTAACTCAATTTATTTTCAAATTTATTTTCAGTCTCTTCTTTTCATCTTTCTCTTCTAAATATTTATTTTTAAACTAACACAAAAGTACAGATTTCCAGGCCACACGACCTTACACACGGCCGTGTTCGTGGTCGTGTGGACCACCGAACCATCGCACTGACAGAGTAGAGGCCGTACAATTCAGGCCAACCACCGTCAGACATCACGGGCCCAACCACCCTTCCCCACGGGCACCGACAGATCAGCACGGCCGTGCCCTTAAATCGTGTGAAGCTACTGACTATCTCCCAACGGGCATGGCCGAATGAGAAACGGGCGTGGAAGACACAACACGCCTGTACCCACGACCATACGATACGGCCGTGGTCGACACTGACTGCTCAGACACGGGCATGGCACATCAAGAACGGGCGTGGGTAATACAACACGCTCCACACCACGACCGTGTGAGGCGGCCGTGTGAATCGAAACACCCTTGAACCACGGGCGTGGAACGTGCCAAATTTGAAATACTATTTAAACCCCACAACCCTTCCCTTCTTCCCATTCTATTTCTTCTTTCTTCTTTCTTTTTCCTTCAAAATTTTATTTCTTCCTTTAGAAAATGTGTCAAGACTCTTGAGCAACACCAAAATCATGCCGAAGAAGCGAAAGAAGGCAAGCATAATCTCCCTATGGGAGACCGATCTACATAAGTTCATGTCGGTCGCTTCATTCAAACAACAAGCCAAGGGTCTTTGAGACCATATAGTTTTTATTTTCTTTTTCTCTTTTGCTTCAATTTCCTTCTCTTTAACAATATCATGCTTAGTTTAGTTTATTTTAATTTAGTTTCTTGGTTTTAGGTTCTAAAGGCTGCTAGGGAATCACGCCACTTCCACCATCACCAACAATCTGCAGCCTTAGAAATCACTCCCACTTCGCGAACCATCTGTCAATAAGGACTATTCAGTCCATTAGTATTTTATTTTAACTTTAGTTTTCTTCTTAGTCTCCTTCTCTTTATTTTTTTGTCCTTAATTATATTATTAGTATATTCTTAATGTTTCTTTAGATCTCTTGGCTATATCTTCCTAGGCTACCCAATTTCTTAATCTAGTAAAATGCTTTTCGGTAGCCACCCCATCGGGCCCAGAGAAAACACCATCACCACCACTGCCAACTCCCAAAATCATCCAAAATTTAGGAAGTGTTACTTCTCCCCTCCTCTTTTTATTACATAATTGTTTATCTATCTTTGTACATTGAGGACAATGTACAACTTAAGTGTGGGGGGGTAAAAGTACCTTATTTTTTGCATTATTCTCAAATCCTAAATTTTAGTCTTGTCCATAAAAATTCTTCTCATATTATTAATTAGGATGAAATTTTTAATGATTTATGATTGTTATTGACATGTTTTTGAGTAAGTCAGTGATAATTGTGCATTGATAATTTATACTTGAAGAATACTAGAGAATCAAGCATGATAAGTCTATTTTTCAAAATTCTTTAGGTCATTGAAATGAATTCGAGTATTACCTTGAAATTTGGAATTTATAAGGATTGATGTCAAAAACACCCATAATTTTTGTGAGATTTTGAGCCTTATAGAGCATATATTCTTTTTCATGCTCACTTTATTGATTATGAGTGTGTCAACTTTGAATTGGTATTCTAGAACTTGACTCGTTTATACATGTCGAGACCACACTTTTGATTTGATATAAAGAGATGATAAAGCCACCAAGATTTAACCCACTTACTCCATAAAAAGCCTACCTTCACAAATTAATCCCTAGTGAACCCCGTTGAATCCTAACAACCTTTTTATTGACTCACCCACTAATATTAACCCAAAACCCCTTTGTATTTGTTATCACCCTTTCTTTTGACTACCCTTTAATCGAGGTTTGATTTGATTAAGTTATCAATTATATTAGTTACAGTAGTTACATTGATTTGATTAAGTTTCAATTATATTAGTTCAGAGTTACATTTATCATTTATGATGTAATATTTTAGTTTGTTCTTAAAAAACCCAAGTATATTCAATATTAGTAGTATATAAAAAAGCTTAAAGCATTTAAATTCCAATTGTTAAAGAAAAGCTCAGATTAAAGTATTATCAAATTTTAAGTGATGAAAATACTTTATTATAGAGTAATTATCAATAGTGGTATTATTAGTTTTCATTCTATGTAAATATTCATATTTAGTTCATTGTTTCTAGTTAGGTAATTTGTCAAGTCAATCTCGATTCTAACCCTCTAATTCAGCCTGTATCCACACCCTTAACCTTAGCCCTGTTAGAACCTTGATAAAGACCTTTTGATCTATGTATCATCTCATATACAGTGGTAGAGATTTGATTTTCAGGCAAGCCTATGGGATTAACTTTTCAGGTTCGACTTATGAGTGCTTATTCTTGAACCTTAAACACTTTGAGTGATTTGAGTGAACCTTTAGTGAGGATGTCAATACTTGTCGATTTTGAATTAAAGGTAATTATTCAGATAAGGGGAGACACCTATGTTTTCATACTACAAAGGTATGACTTATCGTGATTGAATCTTTAGGACTCTTTGAGTTGAATTATCCATGTATAAATTATCTATGAATTATGATGAGACATTCTCAATAGGAATTATGAATTATGGAAAGTTCGTTTTAATTGTAAGTTGAGAATTTTACTTGAGGACAAGCAAAAGCTTAAGTGTGGGGGTATTTGATAAACCGTAAAAGTAACATATTTTAATCCCACATTTAGTATGCTTTTGGATGATTTATCCCTAATTTATGTAAAAAGGTGCTCTTAATCCTTTCTTTTCATGTCTTATACTCAGGGAAGCACCTAAGGATAAAAAGAACGTAAAACGGGCTTAAAACGGACCAAATAGGGCCAACCCAAGAAATCGGCACGGCCTGGACTTCAAGCCACATGGCCGTGCCTTGCCATTTATTTAGAACACGGGCTCACCCCGATTTACACGGCCGTGCCTCGTCGACAAAAGTCCAACACGGTCTGGCCACGACTTACACGGGCGTGTGCCATGGGCATGCCCCTGCCACGGGAATGAGCAATTTCACTCGGATTTGGATGCTTGAAGCCAAAGAAACATACTCCTAAGTCTACTTAAACACCTTAATAGTAATTCTACTTGAAGGAGGTACTTAGGAGCCAAGTAAAGCATCTAAAGAGCCTATATAAACAACCCAAGGTAGCCGTTCTAAAGGAGGAAGTTTTAGGCAGAAGTTTTCTGCCAGAGCTCTTATTCATGGAATAACTCGAAGATAGCCAGTTGATCCATCTCAAGAAGCCGGAGTTCTACTCAAGATAGAGGATCTCCTCTTCAATTCCTTCAGGGGGTTTTAGGGATTTCTTATGTTTTGTTTTATCTTTTCTCTTGAGATGTTTTCTTATTTTGTTATGAACAAAACCCTTCAGATACCTGAAGGGGATGAACCCTATGATGGATTTTGTTATTTGATTTCTAAATTATATGATAAGTATTTAGTTTGTTCTTAATTATGTTGCTTAATTTAATCTGATGTGCTTAGGTGGAGCAGTAATAGACCCTGCCTAAGAGTAGATCTAGCATAATTAAGTGGAGTTGATCGCACGCCTAGAGATAAGGTGACGAGATTGTGCCGGATTAGGGTGAAACCTAATATGGGAGTCCATTAATCGATTTACTGCTTCCTTAGGGGGTTATTATAGGAGAACGAGAGTTCCACTAATTAACCTAAGGTTAAATATTATTCGCCTCGAGAGAGGGTTTAATATAGGTTAGGGAGTCTCACGAATCAAGCTAAGTAAAGAAGTCATATGAATTAAAAGTTAGATAACAAGAGAAGTCATAGGTGGTTTCTTCCTGAGGGTATCATCGTAATCAACTAAATTTTTCCACAGTCATTTCCCAAAGTTTCATTCTTTTGTCTTTGCATCTAGTTTAGTTTTTTTTTCATTAGTTTTAGATTAATAAACCAATCACTCCATATTTTAGGCTAAATAATAGAAAGAAAGTGAGTAGAAGTACTTTTAGGTTCCTTTGGGTTCGATAAAATAATCTTGCCTAACTATACTATTGTTCGATAGGTGCACTTGCCTCAATCATTGTCATAGTTAGTCTATAGGTTTGATCAATCTTTATAAATATTAAAACTCGACTGTTTGACACGATCAAAAGCTCTTTTAAATTTTTTTTAATTGGGCATCTGCGAAGGAGCTTCAATAAACGGTAAGTTAATATGTAATTTTTTAAAAGTTTAAGAAATTTACCGAATTGTTCATTTGTACGGTCTTTCATTGTCGCATTGGGATATGGCACACGAGGTTGGTATTCTGTACTTACCAGTTTTTTTTTATCATGGCTTATCTAAACCTTACTTTCCTCTACCACATTCTCTTGCCTCAATTTTGGTTCATCTAAAACTTCACTATTGTGAGCAGTAATGGCATGAAGTTGCTCCTTTGGGTTAGTTTCAATGTTGCTTGGAAAGCTACCTTGTGGTCATTCAGATATGAGCTTAGCAAGTTGTCCTAATTGGTTTTCGAGCCCTTGAATCGATGCTTGCTGATTTTTTAGTGCTGTTTCGGTGTTTTGGAAACGGGTTTCTGACACCTCGATAAATTTTTTTAGCATCTCCTCAAGGTTTGACTTTTTCTCTTGTGGGTAGGGTTGCTGTTGAAAGCCTGGAGGGGTTGTTGTCTCTGATTTCCTTGGCCACCCCATGAGAAGTTTGGGTGGTTCCTCCAACCTGGATTGTAAGTGTTACTATAAGGGTTATTTTGAGGTCTAGAATTGTTACCCATATAGTTTATCTGTTCGTTTTCTATGCCAGGGTTGTAGGGTTGATATTCTGTATTGTTCATTCCTCCTCCATTTGTATCGCACTGCATCACTAGATGTACCTGCGAAGAACCACACAAACCATCAATCTTTTTACTTAAAAGTTCTACTTGGTTTGATAGCATAGTGACTGCGTCGAGGTTGAAAACACTGGCTACTTTAGTCGGCTTCGTCCTCATAACTTGCCATTGATAGTTATTCAGTGCCAACTTGTAACACCCCTAACCCGAGACCGTCGCTGGAATAGGATTAAGAGGCATTACCGAACAATAGGATCATTTCAAATCATATTCACGACACAAAGTCAATCATCAACAAACACATTCATATACAATCATAGTGTCCCTTAAACAAGTCATCAAAACCCTAAGCATCCTTATAAACCAAGTTGGGACTAAACCAAAACATATATAAAGTTTCATGAAAAATTGAAACTTTTCTAGAATATAGGGGAGACACGTCCGTGGGGGTAGGCCGTGCCTTTCCCATGGCTACATGACACACCCATGCGACCTCCCCGTGGTTACATATTGCCAAAATCAACACGGCTAACAAGCTCGCCCGTGTGCTAAGGTCGTGTCCTATAGGGTCATATACTGCCATTTCTCACACGACCTATAGGTCGGCCCGTGCCAAGGCCGTGTGCAGTTTATGCCACATTCTGCCAATTTACCCACACTGAGGCACTCCCGTGTGCCCCAACCGTGTGACATTATAGGCCATTTTTCCAAGGCCAACATGCCACCCACTTAGGGTCAAACCTACAAGCCAATCAACCAAACATCTCATGCACATATTGCTATCAAAACATGCCAATAAGATCATTCATTTGCTCACTCAAAACTTGGCCATTTCACATACTTTCACCATACCAAGATATGCATAATATATCACCTTTATTTAAGCAAAGTCTTAACTCATAAATAGGCAAATCACATGGCTAAGATCACATAATAACTTATACCAGCATACTAGCCTATACATGCCATATTTAGCTATTTACATTTTTCAAAGGGTACCAAAAATCAGTTTAGTAGTGTGATGACGATCCTTGATGATCCCCAGCCCTCAGTAGCTTTTGACGACCTATAAAACAGAGAAAACGCATACAGAGTAAGCTTTCCAAAATCTTAGTAAGTCATATACAAATAAACTTGATATATAAGGCACTTATGCAAATAAATACGTTAGTACATATCAATCATTTAACACAATATCGCATATATGCTTTGTTTCATACATTATTAACACATTTTCTATCTTTGCAAATTCAAGAATCATATAATTACGTAATTCATATAATCAAAACTTTACATATCATATCATCAATTCCGTATCCATAGCGTCATAGTAAAATCACTTAGATGCTTACCTTATATACACAATTAGTGTATAATCAACGTACCTGAAATGGTTTTACATACACATATTTATTCTTAACTCAGATTTGCAATTCGCATCACAGACTTGCCCGTTGATCCAATGGGAATCTAATAGGATGCTTAGAGAACTCGAAATAGTTGTACAGAGCCAACATCCTAAACGAGACCTTTCATGTACTCAAATATCGATACCTCAGTCTCGGACAGATTGTTACACAAATCAATATGATGCCGATGTCCTAGGCATGGTCTTACACGAAAAACTCATATCATTGCCAACGTCCTAGACGTGGTCTTACATATAATTAGATAACGATGCCTACGTCCCAGACGAGGTCTTATATATATAATCAGATAACGATGCCTATGTCCTGCATTTAGGTCTTATATATAATCGATAATGATGCCTATGTCCCGCATTTAGGTTTTAAATATAATCAGATAACGATGCCTACGTCCCAGACGAGGTCTTAAATATAATCAGATAACGATGCCTACGTCCCAGGCGAGGTCTTATATATAATCAAATATTGAAGCCACTGTCCCAGATAGGGTCTTACGCGATTATCAAATCAATGCCAACGTCCTAAACGTGGTCTTACATGATAAAACAGAACAGATACCTTTGTATTCCCAAGTTCATACAAAACTTCTCCGACTTATCACTACGTCGACCTTATCTCAGAATTCATATACATAGGATCACAAATGCAGTCATTATCATTGATAATCATGTAAATAAACTCAATTTAAAACAATTATATTTATTAGCAATATGACTTACCTCGTATTTGGTTTATCGGAAGCTACTCGGTTACTTTCGCTTTCCCGAGATCTACGTCTGTTTTCTTTGATTCTTGATCTAAACATATTCAGAATTAACTCTTTTATTCACTAGTTCATTCAATTCAATCCAAAGACACATATTTAGGGCTATTTTCAATTTAGCCTTCACATTTGCACATTTTATCAATTTAATCCATTTTTCACAAAACATCAAATTCATAAAATTTGTTCACACATATGCATAGCCGAACCTCCCTAAGGATTATATAGGTCCAAATATTTCATCAAATTCATAATTTAGTCCTTCAGAATGCTATTTTCACAATTTAGCCCTAATTAGCTAAATTCATCAAAAATTCAAGAACAAAACATGTTCACTTAACACATATCTTTCATTTAACACCTAAAATCATCACAAAGCTCACCATTTCATCAATGGTACATTTCATAAACATCATTAATTGGCTTGATAGTAGACTGAACAACAATCTCAAAAACATGAAAATCATCAAAATTCAAAGTCAAAACATACCTTAATATGGCCGAATGCTATAGCAAATTTTCTTCCTTTTTCTTTCTTCAATTTCGGCACCCAAGTAAGATGATAACATTCATCTTTTCTTTTGTTTATTTTATTACAAACATATTAACATATATTTACCATATTAACCCTTTTAATAAACATTTAATATCATATATACATAAGGTCACTTATGTCTTTTAAACATCCACTAAGTAAATATTGGCTCAATTGCCTCATAAGGCCTCCACATTTAAAAGCCACATCAAATAGACACTTAATCAAATAGAAGGCCACTTTTACACTTTATGCGATTTAATCTTTTTTGTCAAATTAAGCATACAAATGGACAAATTAACTTATGAAAATTTAACACATGCTTAATCACACATCAACGGCATAGAAAATAATATTAAAATATTATTCAAACTCAAATTTGTGGTTCCGAAACCACTATTCCGACTAAGGTATAAATCAGACTATTACATTACCCGTAATCCCCGTTAGAATCGGGCACGAGGCATTACCGTATAAAACTACTTGAATGCCACTTAGGCTTAATGCGACTACTCCCCTTGATGTCACTACCACAACTTCTTTTTTTCGACTTACGAGACCTCACTCATACATTCGAGGACTTTTGAGACTATATTGGGAACTTTTACAATCCGTAAAATCTCTTTCCCATCTAAATAGGGAGTACACGCCGGTGTTAAATGACACACATGCCCATGCGTAGTCTCACACGCCCATGAGCCCAAACTGTGTCTAAAAACCCAGCATTCTGCCAAAACTCCCACGGCTAGGGCACACGCCCATGTTGCTCAAGGGACACGCCCGTGTGCCCCTAAGACATGTCTGTGCTCTTCACCCGTGGTCGACACTGACTTATTACACACAACCGAACACACGTCCGTGTCCCTGGCCCATACCCCTTACTCGGCCTCAACACGCCCGTAGTCTGTCACATGGCTGAGACACATGATCGTGTCTCTGCCCGTGTGGCCTGGAAGTTGGCTATTTTCCAAGCCAGTTCCCCTCTCTAAAACACAAACTCTCTTGTATCCATTTCATCAACATGTATCATCTTATCATTGGACATCCAAATATCCAATTTTTGTATACACATTCTCATACTCATCACCATTCATGAAATCATTTGTAGACTGCACCCACAATATCTCAACTATGCAATTACTACATACATGAATAACCACATCATAGGCATGTAACAACCATCAATGTTGGCCATCTCCAAATAGCCTTAATCAAAAATGAACATTTATTAAATAAGGGCCAACATTTTAGGCCATAAAAAAATATGACTTATGTGACAAAACGACCAGGCCTACTATACATGCCATAACCCAAAAATTAATGTATCTAGATATACCAAGTGTTCCAATTGATAGTGTGAGCGAATCTCCAATGTCCACCGATGCCCGAGCTAACTTGGTTATACTACAAGGCAAGGGAAAAGAGAGGGGAAGTAAGCATAAATGCTTAGTAAGTTCATATGAAAATAATAAGAAATTAATTAACTTGTATGGATAAATCCTCACAATAATTTCTTAAGATGATATAATCATTATACCACATGCTTACACCTTGTTACTCATGTTTACATTAATCTGTCTACTTGAGTCACTGTCACTAAATTATTTATTTCTCAAGCTACAGAGCTCCAAATTAATAACCGTTAATTTTTCCTGAAACTAGACTCACATAACTTCTCAACATAAAAATTTAAGAATTTTTGGTTCATCCAATTAGTACATTTTATTCATTAAATTTACCCCTATATCGCTGTCCAACAGTTCCGGCACTTCTTCACTACGAATAAATTTTCTCCTCGTATAAAATTCGTATTATGTTCTTGTTTGTTTCACTTGGATTTCAAGCATATGAATTATACTCCATAATTATATTTGTACAATTTTTACTAATTTTCCAAAGTTGAAACATGGGATTCCAAAACTCATTCTGACCCTGTCTCACAAAAATTCAAATTTAATAATCGTTCACTATAGACTATCCATATGAACTTACCTCAACGCGAATCGATCATTTTGATTGACATTTCCCCGTACTTGGTCCAAATATCAATTTCTTTGATCTAAAATGTCACATTTCACTTAATTATCACCCACATTACTCATTTTAATACAAAAATATAGTACAGTAAATTTATAATTTTGCCCCTAAACTTTCTCAATTTTTATTCAATTTCTATGAAATTTAAGGTTAGCCGAACCGTTTTCTCTTCCAAAGCAACCTCAAATTCTTATTATTTCACACTTTTAGGAGCATTTACAACTTTTACTAATTAGCCCGTTTTAACCAATTTCAACGAAAATCACTTAGCAAAAATCGTTCTCCTAACCTCGTGCACCCTTATTCTACCATTAAACATCAAAATGCACAAATATCTAGCATGGGTCAATTTTTAAACTTCCTTTTTCATGCAAATAAATGGTATAAATAGAAAGGTTAAGCTTCTAGTATCTCAAAAATACGAAGAACATTAGAAACGGGATCAAATGCACTTACAATTGAGCATTGAAAAGCTTGAAACCCTAGCCATGGCTTCATGAAAATTTTAATGACATGGAGAAGAGAATGGGCAGATTTTTGGGTTTAAATTTTGTCTTTTATGCCTTAAAACACCCAAATGACAAAATGTCATTTGTACTAAACCTTTAATTTTACCCTTCCATGACTAGTTTTGTCCATAACAAAATATGATGGTCTATTTGCCAACTCTAGTTTAAACCCCCCATTTAAATGAAGTACTTATGTTCTAGAACTCATATTGTGCAATTAATGCAATTTAATCCCAATAATAAAATTAGGCACTTTATCGATAAAATTACTTAAAAAAATTTACACATCATCACCCAAACATATAACTCTAATACAATCATAAATTAAATATTTTTACTTTGGGTGTGTGGTCTCGAAACTACTGTTTTGACTAGGCCCTATTTTGGGCTGTTACACAACTCCTCTATGAACTCATAAGCCGCTTCAACGGTCTTGTTATTTATGGTTCCACCGTGGTGAATCAATCAACTGCCTAGTTGAGGGGTTCACGCCATTGTAAAATGTTTGAACCTGTAGCCACAAAGGTAACCCATTGTGAGGACATCTTCTCAGTAGATCCTTGTATCTCTCCCATGCATCATTGATAAATCATAATTTACACAAATTTTAACCCCCTGCTTGGCTTAATTTTGGATGAATATTCATTAGATTTGATGAATTTGATGCTCCTAATCTCTTAATTTCATGTTTTATACTCAAGAGAGCTCAGAGAGTCAAAAAAATGAGAAACGGGCCAAAAGGGACAAAATGGGCCTACATTAGATCACACGGCCTAGACTATCGACCACGGGTAGATCACACGGCCGTGTGTGGTGAGCAGGATTGAACACGGCCAAAGGAGTCCACCACAGACGTGTCCCTGTTGAAACTAGGAAGAGTTTTATTCGGAATAGGATACTTGTGGGCCAAGTAAGGCATCTCAAAGCCTATATAAACACCCTAGGGGCAGCCTAAAGAGGAGTTCGACAGGACATCAAATAAACGCCGAGTAAAAGGAGAAAATACTCCAAGACAGTCGTTAGGAATAGCTTAAGAGAACGATTTCCGTCAAGATTGAGGATCTCCCATCAAGTTCTTTAGAAGTTTTTGGGTTTTCTTATGTTTTGTTGTTTTTCCTCTTTTATGATGTTTTCCTCTTCTAGTATGAACTAAATCTCTTAGATACCTAAAGGGATGAAACCTATGACAGATCTTATTATTATTTGATTTATGAGATAAATACTTGTGCTTATTCTTAATTGTGAGTTTTATTCTTGTTTTAATAATTTAGGTTATTGATTCAAGTCGAATGTGCTTATTCAGTAGAGCAAAAGTTTATGTTTAATAGTAGATCAACACAATTAATTGGAGTTGATTGCAACCCTAGAAATAGGGCAACGAAAATCTGCCGGATTAGGGTCAAACCTAATATGGGAATCCATAGATCGAATTAATGCGACAATAGGGGTTTTAATTAGAAAGAGATTTCAATTAATCAACCTAGAGTTAGTTGTTAGTAGCCTCAAAAGAGTTATTAATATAATTCAGGGGTTTCTACAGATTAAGTCAAGTGAATAAATCACATGAATCAAAAGTAATAAGTGAAGTCTAGGTGGATTCTTCCTTAAGTGTCATCCATCTCATATAAGTTGTCCAAATTATTTTTCCAGTTTACTCTCTGTCGCGCTCATAGTTAGTTAAATTAGTTAGTTAGATATTTAGATTAAAAATAAATCCCCTTTAATTATTAGTCTAGATAATAAAAAGATAGTTAATACTAGTACTCCTGGTCCTTGAGGATACGATATTCTAGACTCACCACAGCTATACTACTGTTCGATAGGTGCGCTTGCCTCTGTCGAAATAATAGTTAGTTTCGAGCTCCATCAATCATAAAGTGTCTCTAAATCTATCTGCAAAAAAGAAGAGATATCATTCCTCAACTTAGCCATTTTAGCCGGCGAAAAATATTTAAGTAAAATTTTTTCGATCATTTGGTCTCATGTAGTGATTAATCCTAGTGGTAACGAGTTCAACCACTGTTTAGCTTTGTTTCTCAATGAGAAGGGAAACAACCGAAGGCGAATGGCATCATCAGAAATGCCATTTATTTTGAAAGTGTTGCAGAATTCCAGAAAATTTGCCAAGTGATTGTTTGGATCCTCATCTTGCAAACCATCAAACTGAACAAATTGCTGAATCATCTGAATAATGTTAGGTTTCAGTTCAAAATTATTTGCAGCAACAGTAGGTCTAACAATACTTGATTTAGTTCCTATTAAATTAGGCTTAGCATAATCATACATAGTACGAGAAGCATGATTTTGATTCACTAGGTTTGCGGCAACCACATGAGGTAGCGAATTTTTATCAGCCATCTCTTCTGTATTATTAGTATCGTCCTCTTGCTCTTCTTATATGTATTGTAGGCTTTGCCTTATTTCTATTCGGTTTCTACGAGCGGTACCTTCTATATCACTGTCAAAAAGTAATGGTCCTGACAGGTTTCTTCTAGTCATAAACTAGAGTTACCTGCCAGAAGAAAATAAAAGGAAAAATTAGTAAAGAAAATAATAAATAAATTGTAAATAAAGTAAAAATGGCTAAAGTAATAAAAATTTAGTGTTCCTAATATCTTAGTCCCCGGCAACGGCTCCAAAAACTTGATGTGGTCTCAAACTAACTACGATTACAATAAAGGCAAGTACACCTATCGTTCAATAGTATAGTTATGGTAAGACCGGTAATATCGTATCCATAAGGACCAAGAGTACTAGTAATTACTATCTTTTTTATTATCTAGCCTAAGAATTTGAGTGATTTCTTTTAAACTAAAACTTAATTAAACAACGAAAATATTACGAAAATAGTTTTAGACAACTTATATGAGATAGGCAATACCTAAGGAAGAATCCACCTAGACTTCACTTATTACTTTTGATTCATATAATTTATTCACTTGACTTAATCCATAGAAATCCCTGATTTATGTTAATATCTTTTTCAAGACTAAAAACAACTAACTCTAGGTTGATGAACGAAAATTTATTTATAATTAAAACCCCTATTATCATATTAACTCGATCTATGGATTCCCTTATTAGATTTGACTCAATCCAATAGATTTTCGTCGCCCTATTTCTAGGGTAGCAATCTTCTCCGTTTAATTGTGTTGATCTACTCTTAAATGGGGACTTTTGCTCCACTGAATAAGCACATTCGACTTGAATCAATAACTTGAATTATCAAAACAAAAATAAAAACTCACAATTAAGAATAAGAATAAGTATTTATCTTATAAATCAAATAATAATAAGATCTATCTTAGGTTTCATCCCCTTAGGTATCTAAGGGATTTAGTTCATACTGATGTTCAACCTCAACAGTTGGTGGCGGCACATCGCTCTCTGACCCATGGCCAGACCCTACCGGTTCCGATACTGCCATCTTGCCTCTACCATGTCCACGAGTATTGCGACCACGCCCCCTAGAACTCATATCTAGCGCCTCGGTTTAGTCTGATTTAAGAAATTTTTATGCATTAGACATTTTGTTCCACTGATTAATCACGAGCAAAATTTTATGAAAAGAAGTTTCCGAGAGTGGTTCTTTCGATCAATCAAAGTTTCATCTAAAGTTCTCTATTCTAATTCAAACATTCACATTCTTCACTAAAGACACATTCATTCATCCATGTCACTTTCTTGAACATTCCCAACCCAGGGGTAATTTCATCATTTTCCTATAGGGTATTTCGGTAATAAATCAGGGTCAATTTGAAAATAATTTTTCAAATTAAAGACATTTCAGAATTTTACCAAATCTCAGGAGTCATCTTGAAAATTCATTTTCCAAATCAGTGGTGTTGCAAAAATTTTCAGAAATTGGGGTTGTTTCAGTAGTTTTGTAAATCGGGGGTATCCTTGTAAATTTCCAAATCTGGGTATCTCAATATTTTGCAAAATAGAATTTCCTTGATATTTTGTAAAATAGGAATATTTTAGTAAAAGTCGAGGATCATATGAAAATTTAAAATCAAGAGCATTTTGGTAATTTTATCCACCAGGGGTATTTTCGTAAATTTCCACAAACCAGAGTATCTTAATATTTTGAAAACTCGAGATTTTGGTATTTTGCAAAGTAAATCATTTTAACAAAAGTTGAGGGTGGTACGGAAATTTTACAATATAGGGCATTTTTGTAATTTTGCAAGTAGGGGTATTTTTGTAATTTTGTAAATCGAGAAAAACGTCTTTCAAAATCAAATTTAGGGCTTACAATCCAAAGAGTAAATTTGAAGATTTTAAAACTAAGGGTTTTAAAACAGTAAGGCTAATCCTTTCGGGTTTTAGTAATCGGTTTAGCCTATGAATAAGTCCCATTGGTTAAGGTGAACAGTAGCTACGCACTGGTAGGATTCGAGTAAAGAGGAGGTGAGTCACTGGGACCGCTTAAATACCAAGCTCTTACTGAATACCAATCCTAGACATGCGTACAGTGGTTACCACACCTTAACTCGGTGACTAACTTCACAGGTTTGTTTAGTAATCTTTAAGTCTTATGCATATGTTTGAGTAGACTAATCCTAGGGTCCAAAAGCCTTAATATTCTAATCTACGAGCCCAAATAAACCCATAACAATTCATATAAACAAATCACTTCAAAAGTTCAAGTACTTACGGTGGACTTGGCCGAGGTACAAAGCCATGCCGAATAACTGAAAATTTCTTAAAAGCCCATATTTTGAAAAGCCCATTCTTGAAAACATTTGTGGACCCAAAACCCCAAAGCCGAAGTTTTGAACCGGCTTTGATACCAATTTGTAACATCCCCAAACTCGCCCACAAGCCCCAATCGGATCCGGTTATGTCATCTGCTGGAAGAACGGTTGAAAATCTATTGACTTTAGCATTAAACATAAAAATTTGTCAACTTTTAAAAATAGTGTTTATCTAAAAGTATAAGTAAACTTGACATTATAAGATGTCCAAATTAAAAACTTTATTGACTTATATTTATTGAACAAATAGGTTGCTAAAATAAAACCATTTCCACATTGTAATTCAAATTAATCAAACCATAATTAAAATGATAATAAAATGATTCCAAAAATAAATAAAAAGGCCCTTATTACAATCAATATTTAAACCAAATACTTAATATAAATAAGCTTAAAATAGTCAAAATATCTTCTTCGCATGGGCCACCCTGTGTCCTCTCGAACCCGGTCCAACCTTACGCATCACCGAAATGGTTAAGAATAATTGGGTGAGTCCACGACTCAAATGCATAATCATAACACATATTTCCACACGTATGGGCTTGGCCCATAACCATACAATCCACGAACCATTCATGCAATCATGCATCTCACCCAACCTAGATCCATCCATACGCCAACCTTAGCAGACTCTCTCAAGGTCAGTGGCTAATCCAATCGATCACAACCGAGTGATCCCACATATCCTACCTCGGCAGGACTGCTACACAAGGCCGTGGTGAGCCACCGATCACATCGTGATTCCAACAAGAATCCATCTATGGTGATGCACTTAGCTATCAACCGCCGAGATGGGCACCTAGCCAACATCTCCTTGATGAAGCACACGACTAACCATCAAGCGCTAATGTAGCACGAGGCTAACATTAGACCACGATATCAATGTGTACACCTTCCTTCCTCCATCCAATTCAAATCCCATGCAAGTATGTAAATGCCACATGTTAAGTCATCATATAAAATAAGCATACATCCCATACCATTACCACATCAAATTTATAGATGTAACATAACAACATAATATCACCAACTTACTCACGATATCCGATTACCCCAAAACAAGGGTATTCACCACCTAAGCCATTATGATCTCGCTATCACACATCATTCATATACATAAGCATTAGCAAGCAATTAATCAAGAAATAGTGCGATGATTACGCACCTTAACACTTGCGATTCTAAACTTTCGATCCCAATGCTATCGCTAGCGAAACAATGACTATCCGCCTATAACTATCACCGCTGCCGCCCACAATTTTGGTCAATCTAGAACCGCCGAGATAGCTCTCCTCTTGAACTTCAGAACAGGAGCTTTCCCTTGCCCACCTTGACTGGTATTGGCCTCCATCAAAACGCTTAATCAGGTCGAAAGGTTAATCACTCAAGTCATAAATCCAAACATTGAACTTACTAAAATATTTCTTACCAACAAACTTGAATCCCGAAGGCTACTAAATGCCTCTGCGAACACTGACTAAACGACTCCTAAAAAGATCTCCTGCGTTAGGCTCTGCCTCCCCTACAATCGGCCTTAGGACTTCTAGAGAAAACCTAGGCCATTCGGCCAAGACAAGAATATCAGCATCAAGGCCATTCGGCCAAAACAAGCAATCCAAAGGGTTAACTCTTAAACCCTTACCTGCAACCGATTTGGTTTCCTACCAAATCCTGAACCAAACGATGGTTCTCCTCTGGCAATTGGCTTCACCTTGAAACGCAAAACAGTTAGCCTAACAAGCCTTCAGCTTAACGATTACTACAAGGAATAGACTATAAACATAAATCCTTACCTTCCAAAACGACTAGGGAAAAGACCCAAATGCTCTACCCTTGCCTAAGATTCGGCCAACCACCACAAGGACAACAAAGAAGTTTTCGACAAAAGTTGAGGAGAGATTCGGCCAAGGAGTTAAAATGTGGTTTGAGAAAGAAAGAAAAGGGTATGAGGAGACAAGATGAAATGGTTTCTACAATAGAAGTGGAGAGAAACAAGTAGGAAATTCAGCTAAGTGACCTTGAAGATTCGGCCAAAGTGAACAGGTGAGGAGAAGGAATTTTTAGTGTGGTTAGAGAATGAGAAGAAAATGGATGGAGGCTTAAGAAGGAAACTAAGGTTCGGCAAGGGACCAAAGGAATTCGGCACATAAAAGAAATAGGGGGACAACTTTCGACAAGAGAGAACAAATGGTAAAAAGGTGGCCAAAGGTGAGCACCCCCTATTTATACTACTAAATACGGCACCCACCTAACACCCTCCAAGAAAACCAAAAATGCCCTCCCCTAGCTTCCCAAAATCGGCCACTAACTCTACCCCTCTCAAAATCCCAAGATTTTCTCCTATCTTTACTCTACACCACCCTTTCAAACAACTTCAAACTTAAGCCAACTCATCTTTCCTCCTAGCCACCCATTTAAAAATGATTTGAACAAGTCAAATCCTTCTTTTAAGGTGCCAAAACCGAAACCAACTCTTCCCCCTTACTCATGACGCAAAAACAAACCAAAGTGCTGCCCTTGCAGCTTGAACCTGAGACCCCATAGCACCCTTGAGGCGTCACTTCTCCATGCCTTATGTGGCGCCTCCTTGCCACTCTTCCAAAGCAGTTCTTGTGTCAAAACCTCCCAAAGAATTCTCTTAAGGCCTCCAAAGCCAAGCTCCCCTTCTTTAACCCTGAAAACCAAAAAAATTCCCCAAGGCATTCCACCACCTTTTAGAGTTCTCAAGACCCCTAAAACTCACCCAACCACACACTAAAGTATGCCAACACCTGAGTTATGCACTAAATGCATAACCCCTAAAACCCGGGTGTTACACTTAGGTTCGGGTTTACATCATTAATTATATATATGTTACTATGTATGATTTGCATGCCTGAGTTAATTGAGTTTTGTGTTGGTTGTACACATTGATTCTGTTTGACTCACCCCTTGTGGGACTATTTTTCAAGTGACACTCAGTAATGGACCGGGTCGGCAGGAGCTCAGTGGTGGCCATGCAAAGCTCAGAGACTATTTTTATTTTTATTTTTATTAGTTCTATTTAAGTTTTGAATTATTTCGGGTTTTTATTTGATGTAATAAGGCCAAAGAATTAAATTACTTAGTATGATACGATTACTATCGAATTAAAGTTAAAAGTCAATTTTTCTTAACGTTTAAATATTAAATGTTTTGTCACCTAATCAACACGGAATTTTAATTTTGAACCCAACCCAAATCAACTATTTTCAAAAACTCACAAATTTTAGCAAAGATCAAATAAGATTCAAATGGTTTTTCCTAGAGGCATACCAGATCCGATCAGGGCTTGTGGGCCGGGTTTGGGGTGTTTCACTCTAGGCGCCCGATCAACTCCGCTTAATTATGCTAGCTCTACTCTTAGGCAGGGTCTATTTCTCCTCCACCTAAGCACATCATATAAATTTAAGCAGCATAATTAAGACCAAACTAAGTATTTATCATATAAACCGAAAGAATTAAATAACAAAATCCATCATAGGTTTCACCCCCTTCAGGTATCTAAGGGGTTTAGTTCCTAACTAAACAAGAAAACATCTCAAGAGAAAAGATAAAACAAAACATAAAAAAATCTCTAAAACCCCCTAAAGGAATTGAATAGGAGATCCTCCATCTTGAGTAGAACTCCGACTCATTGAGATGGATCAATTGGCTATCTTCGAGACAATCCCTGAATGAGAAAGGCTTGGCAAAAAACTCTACTCAATCCTCCCCCTTTGAATAGCCGCCTTGGGGTGTTTTTATAGACTTTTGGGATGCTTTACTTCTCTCCTAAGTACTCATAATTCATGTATAATTCGTCCTAGGTGTTTGAGTAGACTTAGGATTGCATTTCTTGGGCTTCAAGCACCCTATTTCGAGTGACATTACTCTTTCTCGTGGTAGGGGCACGGCTAAGGCACGCCCGTGTAAATTGAGGCTCAGCCCGTGTCTCTATTCTGTTGATTTAGGCACAGTTGTGGCACAGCTGTGCAAGTCGAGGGTCAGGCCGTGCTTCAGGTCTGTCGATTGGGTCATAACCATGCAAATCGAGGATAGGTCGTGTTGGGCTTTTTGTCGACGAGACACGGCCGTGTAAATTGGTGACAAGCCGTGTTCTAGGTGGATAGCAAGGCACGGCCATGTAGAATAAAGCCCAGGCCGTGTCGACTTCTTGGGTTGGCCCAATTTGGTTTGTTTTAAGCTCGTTTTAAGTTCTTTTTATCCTTAGGTGTTCTCCTGAGTATAAGACATGAAAAGAAAGGATTAAGAGCACCTTTTTACATAAATCGAGGATAATTTCATCCAAAAGCATACTAAATGTGGGATTAAAATATGTTACTTTTACGTTTTATCACTTACCATAATCCTTAGCCATCTTTCCATAAATAAAAAGTCTTCCTTACCTTATTTAAGACCATGGCCGACACTAAGAAGGGAAGCACAAAAATTTAATCAAAATTTTTACACTAGGTAGGACTCGAACTCCTCACCTAAAGCCCTTCATGTGACGCCACAACCTCCTTGCCATATGCTCACTTATGCTAGCAACAAACATACTTATTTCCTTAAGCATTGATGCCATTTACCTTCTCTCCTTAAATTGCTTAAACACAAAATTTTTACTAAGGCCCAATTCAACCCAAAGCCTTCTTAGGACCCCTAAACAAACAAAATTAACATTTTTAACTAGCCTAACGTAAGATATACTTCAAAATATAAAATTCTTAATTTCAGGATGTTACATAAGAAGTGTCTAGCTTCTTGAAATAATACACGTTGATATATGTGGACCTTTTAATATTCCATCTTTTAATGGAGAAAAATAGGTTATCACCCTTATTGATGATTTTTCAAGTTAATTTTACATGTATTTGCTTGAAGAAAAACCTTAATCAGTAATGCTCTTGAGATATACATTAATAAGGTTGAAAGACAATTAGATAGGAAAGTGAAAATAGTAAGATTTGATAGAAGTGGTGAATTTTATGGAAAATTTATTGAATCTGGACAACTTCCAAGTTCATTTGCAAAATTCCTCAAAATTCGTAGCATATGTGCACAGTATTTTATGCCAGACAGACCTTAACAAAATGGTGTGGCAGGAAACCATAATCGAACTTTTGATGCGTCGAGAAACTAACTAAAAATTTGACTAATGCAAATGCGCCTATCAATCAATAGTATAACTATGGTGAGCAAATATATTGTTCTCATGAAGACTAAAAGCACTAGTAATTATCGTCTTTCTATTATTTAACCAAATAATTCGAGTGATTGATTAAAACTTAAAATAACTAAATTAATTAACTAATGAACACGGCAAAGAACAAATCACGAAAATAATCGAGTAACAACCAAGAAGCGAAACAATATCCAAGAAAGAATTCACCTAGATTTCATTTGTCACTATCAATCTAAATTACGCAATTTCTTTACTTAGTAACTTGATCCGTAGAAATCCCTAAATTATGCAAATATCTCTTTCGAGCATAAGAGCAATTGACTCTAAGTCGGTTAATTGAAATTTATTTCTAATTAAAATCCCTATTATCGCATTAACTCATGCTATGGATTCCCCTATTAGATTTGACTCTCATCTGGTAGATTTATGTCATCCTATTTCTAAGATTGCATGCAACTCCACTCAATTACGCAAGATCTACTTTTAAACAAGGTCTATTCAAAAATCGATTTAAGCACATCAAACATGGATCAATAATCTAAAAATATTAAACCAAGAATTAAGCACACATAATTGAGAACAATAAACTAAGTATTTATTGCGTAAAATAAAAATCAAAAGACAAAATAAAAAATCCATTATAGGATTCATCTCCCCTAGGTATTTAGAAAATTAGTTCATGGTTGAAAATAAAAAACATCTAAGATACAATATAATCGAAAGAAACAAAGAAACTCGTGATAATCTCTTGAGAAATCAAATAGGAATTTTCAATCTTGACAAAAACCTGCTTCAAAACCAGCTTCAATGGTGTTTTTTGAGTTGTTTTCTTAAATATTCTATGACGGCTCACTCTTATCTTATTTTTGTCATATATGGCTTAGAATGCCCAAAAAACCTAAAAATCGTGATTTTTAACAGTTCAATGCATAATCTCACAAAATTGACATAACCTACAACATGATCAAGCGGGTCACATGGCTGTGTTGTCTGGCCATGTGAAATGGTTCAACCCGTGTGGAATGGCTCAACCTATGTAGCTCATGCAGCTTGCTCCAACGCTCCGATTTTTGCTCGTTTTTCACTCTTTTTGCTCCTAAGTGCTCTATTAAGCATTAAAACATGAATTTGAAGGATTAGAAGTATAAAATTTACAATTAACATCAAATAGTCACCCAAGAACGGGTTAAGAATGGGTTAAAACATGTTACTTTTAGCACTTATCAACTTCATTAAATATATTTAGAAGTATGATGATTAACTCCTCATTACCTATATCATTAAGGATGCATGCACTTAAATTTTTTATATGCTTATTAAATAAGGTTCCTAGTAAGGCAGTTCCATAAACTCCTTTTGAGTTAAGGACTGAAAGAAAACTTAGCCTTAGGCACCTACATATTTGGAGTTGCTAAGGAAAAATAGGAAAATATAATCCACATGAAAGAAAATTTGATTCTCATATGATAAGTGGATACTTTATTGGTTATCTAGAGAAATCTAAATAATGTAGGTTTTACATACCAATCATAGTTCGAGAACTGTAGAAATTGGTAATGCTAGATTCCTTAAAAATGGTGAAGTTAGTGAGAGTGTTTCAAAATAAATTGTGGATATAAAAGAAATTGGAGTAGAATTTCCCACACTTATAATTTTCCTTTATCCACAACTGCCACAAATGTTGTTCCAACAATTAATCAATTTTCTAATAATGTTGAACAACATTTAAATGATGAAACACATTTAGAAGAAGCTAACTTGTAACAGTCTAGTTTATACCCTAGTCAGAATAGTGGTTTTGGGACCATAAATTCGAGTCAGTATAATATTTTAATATTATTTTCTGTGTCGTTGATATGAGATTAAGCATGTGGTAAATTTTCGTAAGCTAAATTGTCTATTTGTGTGTTTAATTGAGCAAAAGGATGGAATTACACTAAATGTGAAAGTTGCTTGCTATTTGTTAAAGTACTTAAGTGATGTGACTTTTGAATGTTGTGGCCTTAATAGGCAAATATGCCAATAAATGGTTAGTGGGTGGATAATGTCATAAATGACCTTGAATTATATGTTTTAATATATTTGATTTAAAGGTTAAAAATGTCTTTATGTATTAAATGATTATATGTTTAATAAAATCATGAAAATGGCCACATTATCATCCTTTGTTAGCCAAAAATCAAAGAAAGAAAAAGAAGAAAACCTTAAGCTATATTCATCCACTTCAAGCTTGAATTAAGGTAAGTTTTGATTTTGGTTTTTGATAATTTCTACGTTTCTGCAATCGTTGCTTTGAGAGCTACAAAACCCATGCCTTGATTTTGTGTTTTGATGATGTATGTGAAATGTGCTATTGATGAATTCATGAGATATGTGATGTTTGATGGTGTTAAATGAAAGATTTGAGTTAGTTAAACATGTTTTGCTCTTGAAATTTTGATGAATTTAGCTAAATAGGGCTAAATTGTGAAATAGCAAATTGAGGGACTAAATTGAAAATTTAATGAAAAATATGGGCTTGTATGAGATGTATATGCATTCGGCTAAATATGTGTGTATGTGGATTTTTTGAATTTGATGTTTGAAGAAAAATGGACTAAATTGATAAATTATGTAAATATGAGGGTTAATTTGCAAATAGCCCTAAATATATGTGTATGGATTGAATTGAATGAATTATTGAATAAAAGGGTTAATTTTGAATATGTTTAGATCAAGAACCAAGGAAAACGGACTTAGATCGCGGGAAAGCGAAAGTAACAGAGTAGCCGTTTTCATTCCGTTAAATCAAATCCGAGGTAAGTCACTATGCAAATGAACATACTTGTATGAAATTTATAATTGCTCATATGAAAAATATTGATAATGAATACTTATGAGAGGTTATTCATATGAATTCCGAGATAAGTCCCATATAGTGACTAAGTTTGAGAAGTCCCGTGTGAACCTAGGAATAAATAGGATTACTATATCATGACATAGGTATATGTTCTGTTTTATCATGTAAGACCACGTCCGGGACGTTCGCGTTGATTTGTGATTTCGTGTAAGACCACGTCTGGGACGTTGGCATTGATATGAGCTTTACGTGTAAGACCACGTCTGGGACGTAGGCATCGATATGAGTTTTACGTATAGACCATGTCTGGGACATCGGCATCATATTGATTCGTATAAGACCTTGTCTGGGATAGTGGCACCGATAAACTGAGTGCATGTAAGACCTCGTCTGGGACGTTGGCTTTGTACGACTATTCTGAGTTTTTCGAGCATCCTACTAGATTCCTATTGGTTCAACGGGCAAGTCTGTGTTACAAATTGCAAATTTGAGCTATGAACAATTATGTGATTATAAATCTGTTTCAGGTATGCTGAATATACACTAATTGTGTATACAAGGTAAGCATATATGTGATCTTACTATGATGTTATGTATATGGAATTGATGATATGATAAGTAAAGTTTGGCCAGATGAGCTATGTGCTTATATGATTATTGAATTGTGAAAGTGGCAAATGTGGTCAAAAGTATATGAACCAAAGCATATATGTGATAATTTGCTAATTGTTTGATATGTGCCAATGTATCTATTTGCAAAAATGTCTTTCATGCCAAGTTTGTTTGTATATTGACTTACCAAGCTTTTGGAAAGCTTACTCTATGTGTGTTTTCTCTATTTTATTGGTCGTCTAAGCTACTGAAGGCTCGGGACCATCAAGGATTGTCATCACACTACTAAACTTATTTTGGTACCTTTTTGAAAGTGTATATAGCTAATTATGGCATGTATAGGCTAGATAGGTGTATATGTTTATGAAGTGAACTTAGCCATGTGTTTTGGCAAGTCTTGAGTTGATAAATGCTTGAATGAATATATTATATGATGCATATTTTTGGTATGTTTTGGTTTCCATATATGCATGTTATGTGATGGAAAATGTTGCTTGTAGGTATGATCCATTTGGGTGGCATTTTGGTCTTACAAATTACTTATGATGTCACACGGCCATGGCACACGGGCGTGCCTAGTAACTGTGGGGTAAAGTCAGTATATGGCCTAGGGGGACACGGCCAAGGCACACGGACGTGCCTGGTAACCGTGTGGTATTTGGCAGGATCGACCACGGCCAGGGTATACGGGCATGCTTGGTGGTCGTAGTACATAAGTCAGATTAGACCATGGGAGGACACATGGGTGTGTCTTATAGCCGTGGGTGGGGCACGGCCTACCCCATGGCATGTATCCCCTGTATTACAGAATAGTTTTTAAATTTCCATGAAACTTTGTATGTGTTTCGTTTTAGTCCCGACTTGGTTTATAAGCATGCTTAGAGTCTAGATGACTCACTTAAGGGACAATATGTGTATGATAGATGAATGACATGCATGAAAAGTTATAAATGTTTCCAATCTGTCTGGCAACGCCTTTGACCCTATTCCGGTGATGGTTTCGGTTAGGGGTGTTACATAACTCACAAAAATTTGATGAAAATGAACCACAAATAATGTCATTAATAAGATCTCAAAGAGAGAAAATAGGTCATTCTTGATGATTTTGTGGTTTACTTGCAGGATTCAAATTTTGATATTGAAATCAATAAAGATCCAATTTCATTTTCATTGTTCATAAATAGTGATGAGTCTGATAAATGGCTAAGTGCCATGAATGATGACATGAAATCTATGGAATAAAACAAAGTCTGAAACATTGTTGAATTGCCAAAAGGTTCAATATGAGTTGAATGTAAATGAGTTTTTTAAAACCAACCATGACTTAAATGACAATATCGAACAATATAAAGCTAAACTTGTTGCCAAAAGTTACACTCAGAAGGATGATATTGATTATAAAAAAAAAAAACCTTTCTTACAAGTCTCTATGAAAAACTCCTTAAAAATTATTATGGTCTTGGTGACTTATTATGATTTAGAGTTACATGAAATGAATGTGAAAATAAAATTTTTAAATGGAGATCTTGAGGAAGAAGTTTATATGGACCAACCTGAAGGTTTTATAGTTGAATGAAAATGTCATATGGTGTGTAAACTTAAGAAGTCATTTATGGACTAAAAAAACTTCACGGAAATGGTACATCAAGTTTAATGATACTATAGTCTTTTGGATTTCAAGTAAACATTGTTGATCGATGTATAAACGTCTTAGTTCTATATTTTGGCGATATTTTGCTTGCTACAAATGATTTCAGTATGTGCATGAGACAAAAAATTTTCTCTCGAATAATTTTGAAATGAAAGATATGGGAGAGACATCCTATGTGATAGGAATTGAAATATTCCATGATAGGTCACAAAGATTGTTAAAAGTGTCTCAAAAAAAACTATATTAAAAGATTTTAAAGAGATTAAATATGTATAACTATTCAGTAGGAATATGTATAACTATTTGGTGGAAAGTATATATTGCAAATTAATATGAGCACTATTCAAATTAAAAGTGATGATTTATCATCTTAAAAATTTAATTATTCATAAGCATTATTCAAATTAAAAGTGATGATTTATCATCCAATAAATACATTTCCATAGGTTTCTCCCAAGGAGTATGTCCAATATAAAGGATTGTGGCTCTTCAAATTGTATTCATTGAGTGCATATAAATAGAGGCATTATGGTGCTCAAAAATATAAAATTACAATCAATCTTATTTTCAAAAACTAAAGTAAGAGTTAGGGAATTCTTCGATTTTGCTAATCAAAGGAAATTCAAAACTTCATTGTGTCCCGGGAGGACCTTTGTCTTAACCCTCTAGCAACTTTGTGTGGGGGCAAATAGTTCTCTTTGGAAAGCGTTGTTTGTGCATCGAAGTCTACTATTTATTTCCATACAAGTCTCCGGTTCTATTGCCTCTACTCAAATATCTAACAATCAAAGAAAACTATTTTTGGAGATGGCGACAGAGGCTAACACCGCATTCAAAGTGATGAACCAAGAGTTTGTGAAACTTGATTGATTTCATGGTTCAAACTTCAATCATTGGAAGGACAAGATGTTGTTCCTTCTTACTATCTTAAATGTGGTGTACATTCTGGATCCAAACCTACAACTAGTGGAAGATCCCGCCCGCAATGCAAATTTCGAGGAAAATGCAAAAATGGATGAACTCAAGAATAAGCGCGAAGAAAACAATTTCACATGTCGAGGACACATCTTCAACACCTTGTCTGATTGATTGTATGATCTTTACATGTCGATGCAATCCCCGGTGGAAATATGGAAAGCTTTTGAAGATAAATACAACACCGAGCGACAAGGGACTGATAAATTTTTAATGATGAAGTATTTGAAATTCAAAATGCTCGATTGTATCCCGATCATGGATCAAGTTTATGAATTACAAGTCCTTGTAAGCAAGCTTCGTAACTTGAAAGTTATTATTCTAGAATTGTTACAAGTTGGGGCTATCATCTCGAAGTTGCCCTTGTCTTGGAACATTTATCGAAAGAAACTTCTACATATGGTAGAGGACTTCACTGTAGAGAAAATACTTAGGCATTTGTGTATTGAAGATGAAACTCAAAAGTGTGATACGGTGTATCTTCCTTAAAGTTCTAAAGTGAACCATGTGAGTGAGTCCAAGAACTCTCAAAATGGTAAGCAAAAGGCCACATCTGAGACCAAGGACATGCAAGACAAGATGAAAAAAACTCGCAATTGCTATAATTGCAATAAGAAAGAACACTATATTAAGGATTACAGGCTTCTCAAAAAGAAGTAAGATGCCACAACTTCCAAAGCTAATATAGTTGAGGGCATAAACTTAGTGGCCATGGTTACGGAAGGGATAAAAATTTTGGAGATTGGTATGAATACTGAACTTAACATAGCCATGACTGATAAGTCCTGTAATTGGTGGCTCAACTCTGGAGCTACTGTCCATGTGTGTAATGACCGACAACAATTCAAGAGTTTTGAACTAGTGGCAAACCGTAAAGTGCTTATGGGCAACTATCAACCGGTTAAGGTGCTCGATCAAGGGACAGTGGAACTCAACTTCACATCTGGGAGGAAATTGACTTTGACTAATTTGTTGCATGTTCCCGATGTGAGAAAGAATTTAGTGCCTGCAAGTATTCTATGTAACAATGGGTTCAAGATTATCTTGGAATCCGATAAGTTTGTCTTGTTTAAAGGAGATATATATGTAGGAAAATGATATTGTAACGAGGGTATGTTCAAGTTGAGCATTGATATGAATAAAGTTAATTCTTCTGCTTATATTGTTGATTCATTATCCTTTGTGGCATGCGCGTTTAGCACATTTTAAATTTAAAAATTTACAACATATGCAAAAGAATGATTATATAAGTCTAAGTAATGATGAGCTTGAGGATAAATGTGAAATTTGTATTCAATAAAAAATTACCAAGAAGCTGTTTCCTAATAAGTGTGAAAGGAATTCACAAGTGTTAGATTTAATTCATTCAGATGTTTGTGAATTAAATAGAACACTAACAAAAGGTGGAAAACAATATTTTATCACTTTTATAGACAACTTCTCTAGATTTACTTATGTGTATCTCATGAGATGTAAATACGAGGCTTTTGATATGTTTAAATGTTTTAAAAATGAGGTTGAGAATTTGTTTAGTAATAAAATCAAAGTGCTTTGTAGTGATAGAAGTGGTGAATATTTTTCAAATGAATTTAATATATTTTATGAGGAACTATGTATGGTACATGAGTGTTCCGTGCCTTATACTCCATAACAAAATGGTTTGGAGGAAAGAAAGAACCATACTTTAGTAGATATGGTTAACTCGATATTGTTAAATGTTAAACTTCCATATAATCTATGGGGTGAAGCATTATTGACTACGTGTTATATTCTTAACATAATACCATTGAAAAAAATTCAAAGTATCTCCATAAGAGTTATGGAAGGGTCGGATGTCAAACTTAGATTATTTCAAAGTGTGTGGATGTTTGGCTTACTATAGAGTTCCCAGCCAACAGAGAACAAAGTTAGGTTCAAGAGCCGTCAAGGGTGCATTCGTTGGATATACCCAACACTCTAAGGCTTATCGTGTTCTTAACTTAGTGTCAAAAACGATAATTGAAACAAGAGATGTTGTATTTATTGAAAATAATGTTTTCAATGATTCAACAAATTCGAAAAAAGAATATCAACTAATGATCTCAAGTGATCAAACCAAAAGAATTCTTTGTGATAATAAGGATATGGAGTCGAGGAAAAGTCAAAGAGTGAGAAAAGTAAAGGACTTTGGTCATGATTTCATTTTCTCGCAATCTCTAGCATTCCTTGTTGAGGGAAATAGAGAATCCATAATTAGGAATATCCTCACAATATTTAATGTGGATGGTGATCCACAATCCTGTGGTGAAGCCATGACTTCTAGGGATGCAACATTTTGGAAATAGGCGATTAATGATGAAATGAATTCAATATTATCTAACAATACTTGGATTCTAGTTGATCTTCTTCAAGGATCAAAGCCTATCGGGTGTAAATGGGTGTTTAAAAGAAAGAATACTCCAATAGGAGGTTTTCCAACCTTTAAGGCTAGGTTGGTGGCTAAAGGATTTAGGGAAAAAAATGCCTAGATTATTTTGACATGTATACACCAGTGGCTAGGATGACCTCCATTCGAATTCTTATAGCACTTACATCTATCCATAAGTTACATGTACATCAAATGGATGTTAAGACGACTTTTTTGAATGGTGATATCGAAGAGGAAGTCTATATAGAGCAACTAAAAGGTTTTGTGCTTCCTGGGAATAAACATAAGGTGTGTAAGTTGATCAAGTCATTATATGGTTTAAAACAAGTGCCTAAATAGTGGCATGAGAAATTTGACTCGATTATCTTGTCATATAGTTTTTTACATAATGGTGTGGATAAATGTATTTACACTAAATTCACCGATAGGTATGGTGTAATTATTTGTCTCTATGTAGATGATTTGTTGATTTTTGGTACTAACATGGAAGGTGTTCGTGAGACCAAAGAGTATCTAGCCTCAAAATTTTAAATAAAGAATCTCAACGAGGTAGATACAATTCTAGGTATAAAGGTGAAAAAACATGAAAAGGGTTTTGCACTAAGTCAATCTCACTACATCGAGAAAGTATTGGAAAAGTTTAAATACTTGAATATCAAGGATTTAAACACTCCATACGATTCGAACTTCAAGTTAAGTGAGAATAATGGTAAGGCTATAGCGCAAATTGAGTACGCCAGCGCAATCGGAAGTTTAATGTATGCAATGCATTGTACTAGACCTGATATCACATTTGTTGTGTGCAAATTGGCGAGATTTACAAATTGTCCTAGTACTGATCATTGGAAAGGCATTTGTAGGATTTTTGGCTATCTTAAGAAAATAAAAAATTTGGGATTATTCTACAGTGATTATCCTGCAGTACTAGAATGTTACTCGGATGCAAGTTGGATTACAAGTCTAAGTGACAATAAGTCCACATTGGGATGGATTTTTCAATAAGAGGTGGAGCCATTAGTTGGGTCTCCAAGAAACAAACTTGCTTCTCATATTCAACTATGGAGGCTGAATTTATAGCCTTAGCAACTATTGGCAAGGAAATGAAATGGCTAAGAGATCTCTTGCTAGATTTAAAGTTGTGACCACAACGTAGGTTCGCTATTTTCGTATATTGTAATAGTGAATCTACCATGTCTCGAGCGTACAAAAAGGTGTACAATGGAAAGTCTAGACATATACGTTTGAGACATGAGTATGTGAGACAATTTATTAAGGACGGTGTGATAATTGTTACCTATATTAAGTCAATTGACAATTAAGCGGATCAATTGACTAAAGGTTTGTCAAGGGATTTGGTTAAGAGTACCACCACTAAGATGGGATTAAAATCATTCTAATCACATCATTGATAATGGAAACCCTACCTTGTTCTAGCAAAAAGTTAATTTCAAAGTTCAAAGGGTAATAACAAGTTGTCGAATGACAACGTAAACTAAGAATCAGGATTTAATATTTATATTTTAGGAGGATGAGTTTTACTCTTAATGGATGGACATTAATTGTCATGAAATCCACCTATATGGACATGAAGTGGTGCCGCTTCAACTAGATTTTCTTTATGGTTTTCTCCCGTACATGTTCATGAAACAGGATGAGCACATGGCCATAACGGTGCTAAAACAAATTAAATTCTTACTCTAATACTTTACGATTATGTGTGAAATATTTCCATATTAATTTTAAGAGTGATGGTTCAAGCGATTAGACACCATTCACTTTGTTGATACTCTGAGAGTTTGCTCTAAAGGAAGGTTTTAATCTGCAAACACCTTCCTTATGCATAATCATTGTGTACTTATTTTCTGGAATTAGCAATCTAGTAGAGGATTGATGGAAAGAATAGATTGCAAATTAATATGAGCACTATTCAAATTAAAAGTGATTATTTATCATCTTACAAATTTAATTATTTATAAGCATTATTCAAATTAAAAGTAATGATTTATCATCCAATGAATACATTTCCATGGGACATGTTTCTCCCAAAGAGTATGTCCAATATGTAGGGTTGTGGCTCTTCAAATTGTATTCATTGAATGCATATAAATAGAGGCATTATGGTGCTCACAAATATACAATTACAATCAATCTTATTTTCAAAAACTAGAGTAAGAGTTAGGGAATTCCTCGATTTTGCTAATCAAAGGAAATTCAAAACTTCGTTGTATCCCGGGAGGACCTTTGTCTTAACCCTCTAGAAACTTTGTGTGGGGGCAAATAGTTCTCTTTGGAAAATGTCATTCGTGCCTCGAAGTCTACTGTTTATTTCCATACAAGTCTCCGGTTCTATCGTCTCCACTCAAATATCCAACACTATTCAGTAGAGATTAAAAAAAATCAATTCTTTATGATTATGTTGTGGGTTGTTTGAATAAAGAATCACATGCTCATGGATAGAAGATCTAATTGATTGAAAATGATTGGATATTAGGATTCATATTTTACTAGATGTCTTGATATCAAGAGATACACTTATAGCTATTTATTTATCTGATTGATAAAGCCATGTCATGGAAAAGTGCTAAATTGTTTACCATTGCATCATCTACGATCAAAGTAGAATTTGTGGCATGTTTTAGGGTTACTATTCATGCATTATGGTTGCAAAATTCTATTTCGAAACTTGGGGTAGTCGACACCTTTACCAAGCCGCTGAAAATTTATCGTGATAATTCTGCAACAATATTTTTCTCCAAAAAAATCAAATATTTTAAATGTGCAAAACATATGGAATTAAAATATTTTGTTGTTAAGGAGAAACTTCAAAAACAAAGAGTGTCGATAGAGCATATTAGTATTGATCTTGATCTTATGATAACAGATTCATTAACTAAAGGCTTACAACCAAAGACATTTAAAAAAAATGTATATAGAATAGGTCTTGGTTGTATTGATGAATGAAATTTTATAATATTGTGACACTCTGAACTAATTATGGTGTTTTTGAAATAAAATGAACATATTTCTTGTTTATTATAATTGTATGCACATAATTTTGAAATTATTTAAAATGGGAATTTATTTTCAATTACTTAAAGACCTTTTATATTGAGTTGTAATGTTGTGATATACGAAAAGAAGTATGTGACTTAAGCTATATAACTCTACCATAACTCACATTTACATTTCACAATAATGTGATAATGATGATAAGTGTTAGATTCAACGTTTGTTTTATTTAAGTTTTGTTTTATCTTAATGGCCAAGTGAGAGAATGTAAAATTTTAACTCAATTAAGTCTAAAATAACTTGACCAAATTTAAAGTAGATAAAGTTTTAGTTTTAATAGAAGTAAAAGTCTATTCATTCATTCAGTTATTTGATGGAAGTACCGGATTAAAAGTTGATAATTATAAATTGATCCCTTACACCACACAAAATTATAGATAAAATTATAGCCGCCATCACTTAGGGTTTGTGTGATAAAGTTGAATTCAAAGTAGCTAGTAAAATCATATCGGACTTCTCATTTCTTTTCAAAAAAATTTGAACAAAGAACACCCACTATATGTATTCATCCTTTTGCAAAAGGAGAGTTAAGGCTAAAACTTGATGTCTCTCTCTACCCAAACCCTCACCCCTTCCAATCCTAATGGCACAAAAGAACAGCTTCACAAGAAATGAGCTGTTTTCCATTGTAAAGAAAAAAATAGAAAATAAATAAATGAAATATAAAAAGAGCTACGGTTTCTTCCCCATTTGAGGTTATACTGAGTATGCTAACATTGCAGGTTTACATCAGAATACGAACTACAGCAAGACCAACAGCAGTTATGGAAACAAGTGTACCTATGCAGTATTTTATCAAGTCATATTTTGCACCTTCCAATTGAGCTTCTAATGCGTGAATTTCCTGAAAAAAAAAAGTTTTATAATAAGACTAAAGAAAACAAAAAATGTCATGAATTCAGTTAAATAAACCAAAACCATTTCTGGTTCACGGAAAAACACTTACCCGATCAAGTTTGTTAGTGAGGTTAGATGTTACAGCATTCTGATTTGTAAGCTCATCCCTTATTCTCCTGCAGTTGTTAAAGAATACACATGCATTATACTGTTTCGAGTGGATTTTATGGGAACATAAACATATCTTTCACTTTCTTACCCTCTTTCAAGATTCAAATCCAATCTATGTTCAGCAGTGACTTTGTCGATTTCATGTCTGCGTCATAACCAATACCCTTATCAGGGGATGATCGTAATAGGGAATATGCACATTGTTACAGGCAAATGGAGATGCATGTTAGACTCAAAAGCCAGACCTTAATTCACTACGCATCTTCTCTATATCATGTTGAAGCTTCTCGTTCTCATGTTGCAACAAAGAAAAATGGTGCTTCTGCATAACTTAGTGTTCAGAAAGATCACTCATTTGAACAGACAAAGAGGCATCAACTCAGATCCAATCCTTGGGCAGCATCACAAGAATTGTTTAATATTCAACACTTACCTGTTTTTCCTCTTTCCCTAAAAAGTAGTTCTCATGAGATGTTCCCATCAATAATACAGAAAACATCGGGTCTAATACCAATGATGTTTCAAATTTGATTTTAAGAGTTGAACTTTACAGAAGTGTAAATATAAAGAAACCCATGATGTTGGCAGAGCAGAGCATCAGTTGACTAATTTGAAATCTCACAATAATCCTTGGTGTTTGGCCACTGTTAATCAACTTACTGAAGCAATTTCATCTAACTAAAACCATCATTCTATACTGCTTCTCCCATTCAAGCAATCAAATGTTAATAGTTGGAAACAAGTTTCAAAGTCCCAAAGCAAGTTATTACAGCATGAAGAGGACCCTAAACATGTTAACACTTTGGATAGCAATTTGCTAGGTGCCAAGAATTCAGCTTTCCTCCATCAATAAGAAACAACTCAACCTAAAGGGATTCAATTAATACAAAACATATAGATACATAAAAGCACTAACATCAATAAGTTCTCAGATTCCACTTACAATAATCAATGTACAGAAGTGGTACATACCTGAGAACTTTGAACTTCTGACTTTAGCTTGGAAAGATTGGCTTCTTGAGTCATTTCACTCTACCAAAGGACAACCTTTTACGAGTTAATACAAGAAAATAGGAATAAAATTTTGGAAAAGCAAGTAAACAGATAAGATTTATTCCATATAAACCGCTTTGCATTGTAACAAAAAAGTGAAATTTTGCAAAGTGAATAAGAGAAAAAGCCCATACTTTCTGCATCTCAGACTTGGAAACAACGGAAAGAGACAGATTTTCCAAGCTGCCATTCAAAACTTCAGTTATGGCAGCTGTTATGGCCTCGGCTTGCTTCGAAGGCAGACCTTCAGCCTCTAATCTCCTAACCTAAGGATAATGCACCCTTTCATTTTTCTTAACATTGAAATTTCCCAGTATCATCTTTTCAATCTTTAAAAAAACAAAAAAGAAATCTTTGAAATTACCAAAGCTAATGTGTCGATGAGAAACAATCTCTTTCCATTTGATTTTACGAGCTGCTGAGAAACCTGTCTCCATTGTGAGAAGGGAGAAGGAGAAAGTGACAATCGAATGGCTGAGGGAGGAAACGTCGAGACATCAAGAGGGGAAACCACTCCTTTGAATCTGCTAACTCCCCCTATCGTCCAGGAATTGGGTCCGATTTGACCCACCCGTTTACAAGCGGCCACGGCGGCCATTAAATGGGAAATTTGAATAGAATAAAAAAAATGCAAACTGAAAATCCCAAGGAAGAACCCACCAATCTCGTACAGATTGTGAAGAGAAAGCTTTAAGAAGAAAAGGAAAAGATGGGTTAGTAGTTATAAGACCATTTGGCTTAGAATTACATGAAACCCAAAAAAACAAGTATCTGCTGCCGCAGAGTTTGAGGAAGAAGATAAAAATGGGGATGGGATTTTGAGCAGCCAAAGAAAGTTTTAGTAATGGGGGCATTGCTAATGCTAGCTAAAAGGGGGGGTGCCATTGGTGGCTCTTGTCTCGGGAAATGGAAGGAGATATTTCGCGGTGGTTTCATCACTAATAATTTCAAGGAAAGAAATCCTTTTTGACTTTTCAAGACCACAAAGACTCAAAATTAGTAACTTCTAAATCATGGGATCTGCTTGTTTTCTGTTTTTCCGACAGTAATTCTATTTTTGGGTATTTAAGAAAGTTCAAATTTCATTTTTGATAAATTACATATATCTGCCACTTTAAAATTAAAATAGGGTTTGTATTTTCATCATTATAATTTTTATTTAATTATTTTAATTACAATAATTATTTAAATTAATTACTGTCGTTAAAATTTAATTAATTTATTAATAGATCATTGATGTGACACAAAATATTTTAACTTTTAACTAAAGATAGAGATTTGTCTATTGTTAGAGATTACCGCTTATTGAGACTTTTGATATCCAACATCTTGACATGCGATTTGCCAATTTTTTGTTTGGGCGAGATTCTAAGTTTTATTTTCATAGATTGTATTTGTATGTTTTAGGAGTGAAACTGGTCTCTACATACGTCACAGGACTGAATTTTAGTCTAACAAAGCTTAAACAGAAGCCAATTTTTGAACCCTTGAAAAACATACATTGATGCTTAAAAACAGGAAGTGAAGCAAGCAAGAACCTCAAGAAAGAAAGCACAAGCAAAATGAAGTAAATGCTGTGTGTGTTATTAATGAATGAATGAAGGATTACAAATAAAATAAGAAAAGTTTATATTTATAGTTGAGTTTAGCTGCATCTCACAGTAGAGACCAAATTATTCCAACAAATCAAATTCAAATCTATCTACAAACAAATTTAAACTTTTTTATAATCCAACAGGTTGACCAAATGGTTATTCACTCTGCATCTGGTCCTCCACCAACAACTCTCTCTGCTCATTATTTCTACAATTACTTTATTTGATGGCCAGCTACATATTCCAGATAAAAGCCCAACACTCCAAATTAACATGAACCATCTCCCTGTCTTCCTCTGCATCTAAAGCACACGGATTTGTTGCACACACAGTATGGGAAATCAATGGTAAATAAATATTGATTTTCATGTTATTATTCTTCCGTTTTAAGAGGATAAATACATTGTCGGTTGGCTTCTGCTCAAGTTGGTTGACTTGAAGAACTACTTGGTTTATAAGCTAGAGCTCGAAGAATATACGTATCCTCATAAAACCGGAAGCCAACTATGCCCATCAATGAAATCAACTGAAATAAACGGTTTTGCCTCCTGTCGTGTAAGTTCTCTCGCCCATGAAACTCGCCCACCAAATTCAGCTCCAGGTCCTGAGCACTTATACTGTCCGTAAAACACAGTCCTGCAGTTTAATTCGACACATTAATCGAACTTGTCAGCTACCTAAATTGACGAATTAATCAAATGAGGGAAACAAGGTTCTTTTTTTTCTTCTTTACATTTCTCTATTTTTGTCTCCCCAGTCATACCATCCTCTAGGGGTGATGATCTTGTCCATGTAAGTATAAACAAAGACCACCCTAGAGAAAACGCCCCAAGCCCGACCCAGGTAGAGGGCGCCCGACCCCGTGACCTTGCGTTTAACGAAGGAGAAGCCTGTTTCCTCAAGCATGCTTTCCCTTTTCTGGGCTGTCAAGGCTCCATAGCTGTTGGTTACGGCATGCAAGTGGCAGTGTTTATACAGGGAAAGCCCATCTCCGAATATGAAATCTACTGAACCTTGGATGTAGCAGTGTTTGAAGTAGTGCCTGCCAATGTGATCGTAAAGAGTATCTTGTGCTCCAATAAACTTGCAACCGATAAAGGCTGCTGCATCTGCTGATATCCTCAGTGCCACTGCTTGCTTTCCTAATGCACCTGACGGCGGTAATGGTGCTTTGTTCTACCAAACACAATCTACAACTTAAAGATTATGGCTGAAAAAGAACTAAGAAGAACGACACTGATGATTAACATAAATATAGGATGAAAGAACTGCTTCAAATTGGAAGTTGACATGAGACTGTAATCTAAAGATAATGGCTGACCTTGAAGGTGATGTTCTTTGCAATGAAATATGGAGAATTAATGGCGAATGTTGCAGAACCATAGGTGCCCAGTGAATGGCCTGACTGCCCCATTTTGTCAGCTGTGTCATCCCACTCAATCACGGTTTTGTCTGCACCAGCACCTACTATTGTAATGTAAGCCATGGTTGCAGGGATTTCAATCTTCTCTCTGCATTTGCCTTGCAAATTCCTAATTAGAAACTAAATGGCTATCTGCCACCTGTAAGTAACAAAGCTATAGAACAAACTCTAGATTTTACCTGTAAATTCCTGCTCCAATGGAGATTACAACCCGACAATGATTAACTACTGGAATCGAACTAATAGCCTTTTTCACTGTGGCAGACTCCGCAAGACTTGGTTTTTTGTTTACTCTTATGGTTAAGCAGGGCTGTAATTTGTTCTTGGGTTTTTCGAAGAGAGAGTGCTTGAACGAAGACTTTTGTTTAACCCAGTTCATATAGTCTTTTTCAATCACCTCATATTGGCTAAGCCTGTTTGAGGTTACTCCAAAACTTGCACCACCCAACACTAAAATAAACATGAATAGCCTCATTATCATTTTTCAATTGCCAGTAAAGCTATCAGGACTGCTTGAAGGACATTGATTGATTCTTGGGTTTATAGTTAAATGAGAATGGAGCTCATTGCATGGGTATTGAACTTAAAACTTTTGGGTTGCTATAGAATATTTAACGACCCCAAAAACCCAAAGAGGATGATGGAGTTGTAATTTAATGACTGGCAAGGGTTGGCTTGTATCTTGATGGGCTCTCCCTACCTGCCATTCCCTTTAGACCAAGCGGTGACTTCCAGTGGGTTCTTTTTGTCAGTTCATGGTTTTGCCAGGCATTTGCAAGAATCCCAACACAGGTCATTTGCTAGGGGCATTCCGTGAATGTATCATGGATGTACTCACCCTTCATTTTTCACTTTCAGCTTAAACATACATTACATGATTGAAAGCAACAAGAGGTCCAACACCAAAAATGAAGATGATGGACCCCCTTCCAATTACCTTCTTTTCCTCCCAAACAGAAGTAACCCACGTTAGTCCATCCTGGTGTGAAGTTACTAACACACAATAGGATTTACTTTTGATATAATAATTGCTGGCAAGTTTTGTCATGGGAATTTCTTGGGGTTTTCACTTTTCACTGCGCTTTGACATTTTTGGTATGACTGGAAAGTGGTGCAGAAAGTAGACAACATAAATAATGGAGGTGGACCATATTTGATGTCTCTCCCTATTTGTAGGTTGCTAATGAGCTAAGAGAAAGAACCAATGCAAACGATATTGTTACCGGGCACAGGCATGGAAGAATATGACAAAACGATACGCATTTCATGATTCAGAGTAGGGTCAACGTTAGATCCAAATGAATCAAAAATTTTGAGTTAATCGAATTGAAGAATTATATTTTATTATTTTAATTTGATTTAAAATTTTATCGAATCGAGTCGAGTGATATTAAATTTAAATCGAATATATTTATTCGAATTAAATTTAAAAAATATTTTAAGTATTTGTAATCACGGTCATCCACCGTAATCAAATTTGTTATTAACTTTAATCTTGTTATAATTTATTTATTAATCTATTATATACGATTTAATTTTTTGCTTTCTTATTTACTTCAATTATTTTTTATTCTTGTCACCATATATTTTGAAATTAAAAATATATTAAATATAAAAATGTGATTTTTTAATAAAAATTATCTTAAAGATAAAATATGAAATTGATACCAACATAAAATTTTAACATGAATATTTTATGACATCATTAATAATTTAATTTTAAAAAATTATAAATATTCAATATGATAAAACAATTCAATATTATAAATAGTATAAAATGTAGAATTTAATTTAATAATATAAATAGTAGATATAAATAAAATTATTATAATTTAGGTTTAGGATTTTTTTTTTTTGATGATTTTAAATTTTTATTTAGGGGTAAAGATTTTGGGGAATAAATGGGAGGAGTAAAATTTGGGGGAAATTGAGAAGGAGTAAAAGTTTTGAGAGAAAAGTGAAGAGATTTAGCAGTTTGGAGTAATAATGTAAATTATTATAGTTTGATATTCGGTTTATTTTAATTATTTGAGTTATTTAAATTCAAAAATTAAAGTCGATTCGAATTTGGAATTTGAAAAAAAAATTAAGTTGACTCGAATAATTTAAATAATTTAAATAACTAGAAATTTAAATTTTTTTTTGAGTGGAATAGAGTTTTGTAAAAACTTAATGAAAATTTTACGTCTTTTCTCATCTCAAACTATTACCAAGTTTTGCTTCAAGTCACACAATCTAGAGATTCGTACAAATATAAATTAATATTATAATTATGAATGATAATAACATTAATAATCCGGAAAAGTCCGGGTTTGGATCTTTGGTTTCATTGTTATATCAAATATGCTTAAACCAAACATGAAACAAATTTTTTTCTTTTGAAACATCTGAATAGGGACTGCAGAGAAAACATGGATAGATAAACAAAGACAAATTGCAGGTTTTGAGCCCACTTTTGATTTGGCTTTGAATTGTGTGGTGCATCTTTCTTGTTTATTGTTGTGTTAGAAGTGGCAGAGAGTGCAATTCTGGAACTAATTCATAGGACCTCCCTGCTGCCTTATTTCCAATTACCTACCTTTACTGAGACAGAGTGGCAGAATTTAAACCTTCGCATACTCTTGAGTGGCGAAAAGAGAAATACAAAAACCCATACCAGTAGTTACAAAGTGAGCAAGCCAAAAGAACAAAAAATGCAAAAATAAAAGTAAGCAAGCAGTAACAAAAACCCATACCAGTAACACAGTAAGCAAGCAAAATGAAAAAACAAAAACAAAACAAAAATAAAAGCAAGCAAAATGAACAAAATATTTCCGTTGCCGGGACTTGAACCCGGGTCTCTCGGGTGAGAGCCGAGTGTCCTAACCAACTAGACTACAACGGATTGATGATGTGAGGCTCTTTTTTGATATATTTATTAATTATTTGTTATTTTTAGAGGGTGGTAAGCAGGGTTTAGTTTGTTTCCCCATGTTTCTCACACTCTGCTTCCCTATCCATTACAACACTTTCTAGCTCGACCAGACTTTGTATTTTCAGTCATCTCAACAAGGTATGTTTTTTCTCCTCAATATCTTTCCCAAGCTCTTTGATTTCGGCTTCTGAATGCTTACTGTGTAACACCGAATAATCTGTGAGCCATCGGTTGAATTATTCTTACATTGATGCGGCCCTTGGCCTTTAGTTCTCAATTGATGTGGAAAAGTTAATTGCTTTCTAGCCCTTCGTTCCTGCGATTTTAGCTAAAGTATAGTGGAGTTGATAATGGGTCGTTTCTCTGATTAGCGTTTTGATTGATTGTATATTCTTAAGGATTTTCAAGCTACACTATTGATTGAGTCGTAGGAAAAGAAGCGAAATGTTCCTTTTAGATGTTGTCAAGGAGGATGAATGAATGATTTCATATTAGATTCAATGTAATGGAGTATACTGCTTAATTTTACAGAGGATCTGAGGATGTAAAATAGGCATTCTGGCATTCTGACATTTGTTTTTAATCTTTTATTCAATTCAAGTTGCCATATAATGTGGCTAATTGAGGCTTTTTTTAATGGAAAACAGCGAGTATTATAAAAATGAGTGTCTCTGGACTGATTGCCAGTCCCTCAAGATGTTGCCTTCGGCAACTTGACTGCAATCAAGGGTTGGTGTGCAGGCAAGTTCCATCTATTCCAATTGCCAGCAAACCTAAGGCAAAATTTGGCAAGCCTCATCTTGAAAGGTAGTGCTCTAGTAACATGAACTAGTAAACTTTGGGTTTGGTTATGTGAGGCCATGATCTTTTTTTTGTATTATGGTGCAGAAGTAGGTTGACAGTTTCTTTCAGAAGGTGGAAGATGCAGAAATCTCATCTGATAAAATGTGCAATGGATGCTTCCTATGGCGATATGGCTAGTGAATCAGGTGGTAATATTCATTACAAGGACTGAACCTTTTTCTTTTTTTCCTTTTTTTCATTTTGGATTTATTGTTTTGATTAGCTTTGAATAAGTACACATGCTATGTTAATAACCTTTCGTTGGAAGTTGAAACAATTTGAAAAACCTTTTTTACTTGCTAGTTTCTGCCTTGAAGAGATGTTGCACATGGTGTAGAGTTTAAACTAGCAACTATGTTGCATTGATGTATATTTAATCGTTTCTTTGGATCGATGATTGAGGGGAAATTATCTTAGTAGGTGTATATCCTTTCATAAGTCGGTGATAGCTGATTCTGAGTTCAAGATTGAATAATTTCTTTGTGATTCGGATATACTGTAAGCTCAGCTGTCGCATAGCTTTTGTTCTTTGAGCATGAAGGTAGTTTAACCCTGACATTGTTGGTTTCCTAATCAACTTGGATATACCTCTTATGTGTGTGTTTGCCAGGAGCCTACAAATTGCTCTTTGCTTATGGAGAATTGTTCCACTGAATTGTACTTTTTTCCTGATTTATTGTTGCTGACCCCATTTTATTAAACTTTGATATGTATTGTTAAAAGGCATTTACCTTATGGAATTTATTCAATAACTGCCTTTGCAGGAGCAGCTATGTTTCCTAGAATTAATATTCGGGACCCATACAAACGGCTAGGAATAAGCAGGGAGGCTTCAGAAGACGAAATTCAAGCTGCACGGAACTTCCTTATTAGTAAATATGGGGGGCACAAACCAAGTGTGGATGCAATTGAAGCAGCCCATGACAAAATAATTATGCAGAAGTTCTATGAAAGGAAGAACCCAAAAATTGACATTAAGAAAAAGGTCAGGGAAGTCAAACAATCCCGAGTTGTACAGGCTGTGACAAGCAGATTCCAAACTCCAGCCACTAAGTTCATTGTAAAAACATCCATAGCATTTATAGTGCTTGGAGTTCTCACTGTTCTATTCCCAACTGAAGAAGGCCCAACCCTGCAAGTAGCTATATCACTGATAGCTACCTTCTATTTCATAAATGATCGGTTGAAGAGCAAAATCCAAACTCTACTTTATGGGTATGTGATAACTTTATGGTGTTAACCTAAAATGTAACATGGTACCCTAGATATTTCTTTTCAAGGCATTTTCTCCTTTCTTCTTTTCTCTTTAACCCTCATCATAATACTGTTTTTAGTCGGCTATGAGATTAACATCAATGCTTAATACTTGTCAAGAAGATGAATGTTCCTTAGAGATCCTTCCATCTATGATCTATGGTTAGCAAACAGCTTCATTTCATGTTGTCTCGCCTCTTCTAAACGCATTCCTCAAACATCTTTGCTATTGAACCCCAAATTGTTGGAACGTTAACATGCTTTAGTAATCAATTTGTTGCTGCATTGCAGGGCTGGAGCTTTTATATTCTCCTGGTTGCTGGGAACCTTCTTGATGGTTTCAGTGATTCCACCTATTCCTATTCTTAAGGGCCCAAGGAGTTTTGAAGTGCTGACATCATTGATAACCTATGTGCTACTCTGGGTTTCATCTACATATCTTAAGTAGTGCTTAAGCACCAGGTTTTTCTTATTATAGACTCCCAATTTTGAAGTAATGGATAACCAAAGATTTTCTTGGTAGTAGCTCATTGATCATGTTATATTAGCTTATGAGAGCTGAGTCATATTTCTATTTTGGGCATTCATACTAAAGCATAGTTTGTGGATAAATTTTTTTTGTTGACTGGTAAAAAAATGTAAAACCAGTTCAAAGTAAAGATAGGTTGTTGATTTTCTGAATTGTGGTTTCTTACATGCTTTTACTTCTTGTTCTTTTCCCATCTTTGTGACTAAGATTCTAAATTGCCGTGGAATCTTTCTCTAGATTTTCTTTTTTTAAATGAACAGAGAATTTGTTTGTGGGGTTGCGAATTGGTTAGACAGAAGTTTATATGCTTAATTTGAATAACCTGAGCTCTAAGATGCCCCAGAGATTTAGCGGCTGAGAATAGCCATGCGATTGTTCATAGGTGTTTTGAGGATTTTTAGATGCATGGTGTCTGAATCTGTTCCACAATGATTCCTTGATGTCCTTTTGAGGAGCTTTTCTCTTCTCCACAATCAATGGTGTCTGCTTATTTGTTTTATTAGTTGCATTTTCCATATGCATACAGTTGCCAGATCTTTTGATTATGGGGCCTTTGATGTCTACAAGAGAATTGCTTGGTCATTAGCTCACTTCTGCAGCTTGAGGTAACCAATGAGGCTACCACCGATTCTTTACCTCTTCCCCTTACAATTGCTAGAGAATTGATTGAAAACTGTCCTTGTCAGACAAGTTTGCACCTTGTCGTAAGGCTGCAGAATTAGTGGTCACTGGCCACCTGTTGCTTCGAAATACTATACTATACTATACTATACTATACTATACTATACTATACTATACTATACTATACGTGTTTTTGGTGCATGTAAAAGAGGTGCTTGAAGCATTGAGACTACTGTCATTTATTTATGTTCATCTTCACTTCCCATCGGCATGTTTGTAATCAGGAGACTCTGCAACTTGATTTCTTTATTTGAAGATAATGAATGCATCAAATTGGTTTCGAGCAGGAAGTTAATTTGCTGGTTAATCAGAAGAAAATATAAATATTCCAAAGGTGTTTACAACCCTTTTAGTAGGTTGTCTGCATCTTGCCTTTTGGGTGATTTTAAGAAAGAAAAAAAAAAACAAAATAATAACAAACAAAAATCAAACAGCTACAAAAAAGATCAGGGTTTTGGCATTGATTTCATTTTTATTTTCCTGGTTTTACAAATTTGAGAAAACTCAACCTTTTATTTCAAGACAAATTCCACCAAGATATGTATGTCTTAAACCCCTACCTCATATCAGCCACACCTCTGCCATACCAAGTTCCCAAGTAAGCATCCATCATGTCAGTTGATGATTGGCCCATGTATAACAGCCTCATACAAGATATCTCTTGGCAGGGGCTAGCAACTATAATTTAGAGAATTGGAACCTAAACGTTGTGTCAAAAAAGCTTGAGCTGAGAGATAAGAGAAAGCACTGAAAACGCAAAACCATGGCCTCTGCTTCTCTCCTCAAGACTTCACCAGTTTTAGACAAGTCTGAGTGGGTTAAGGGTCACACCCTTCGCCAACCTTCCACTTCTGTGGTGAGGTGCCACCCTGTTGCACCCTCTGGACTAACTGTGCGTGCAAGCTCATATGCCGATGAGCTTGTCAAGACTGCTGTAAGTGTTCATATAGTTCTAACCTCTTCCACAACTTGCTCAAGATATATGCTAATACTAAGAAACTGAGCATTTGCTGAAAGAATGAACAATGATTTTACTAATTATTGGATGTTTGTAGAAAGCTATTGCTTCTCCTGGCCGTGGAATTTTGGCCATGGATGAGTCCAATGCTACCTGTGGGAAACGTTTGGCCTCAATCGGGCTAGAAAACACGGAGGCTAACCGCCAAGCCTACAGGACGTTGCTTGTTTCAGCTCCTGGCCTTGGTCAGTACATCTCAGGTGCCATCCTCTTTGAGGAAACCCTCTATCAAACCACAATTGACGGCAAGAAGATGGTTGATGTTCTTGTTGAGCAGAACATAGTCCCTGGTATCAAGGTCGACAAGGTAAATCTCATGCCCCATTTTGTGGAGGAACATCTGTTTTTTAATTCTAAGTTGTATGTGTTACTAGAAGCATGATATTATAAACCCTACAGGGTCTTGTTCCACTGGCTGGCTCAAACAACGAGTCATGGTGCCAAGGTCTTGATGGCCTCGCTCCACGTTCAGCTGCATACTATCAACAGGGAGCTCGTTTTGCAAAATGGTGAGGTTTTTATTCATATGGCCCTTCGTAAAGAAAATTTTTCAGATTTCCGTTAGCGTTTCCCTTGTGTTATCCATACAGACAAGTGACATAAGGATTACATACATATATTCTCATTCATTCGTTATGTTCATGCTATTAGTAAAGACATGCTTCCAAATGTTATTATAGGCGTACTGTGGTAAGCATTCCCAATGGACCAACCGAACTTGCTGTGAAGGAAGCAGCCTGGGGACTTGCTCGCTATGCCGCCATCTCTCAGGTAAGATGAACTAAATTTTATCACAGTACTGTCTCAATTGCATTTTCTTTGGCACTAGATAATCTTTTGGATATTTGGTCATACAGGACAATGGATTGGTTCCAATTGTTGAGCCAGAGATCTTGCTTGATGGTGATCACGGAATTGACAGGACTTTCGATGTAGCCAAAAAGGTCTGGGCTGAGGTTTTCTTCTATCTTGCCCAGAACAATGTGATGTTTGAAGGTATCCTCCTCAAGCCAAGTATGGTCACTCCCGGTGCGGAGTGCAAGGACAGGGCTACTCCTCAACAAGTTGCTGATTACACCCTCAGCCTCCTCCGCCAAAGAATCCCTCCAGCTGTCCCTGGAATCATGGTAACTGGCTACTATAATATAAGTTCTTTAACATGCCTAGAGGAAACTTAGCAGCTAATGGTTGTTTGGTTGCATTTTTTTGGCAGTTTTTGTCTGGTGGGCAGTCTGAAGTTGAGGCTACCTTGAACTTGAATGCAATGAACCAAGCTCCAAACCCATGGCATGTGTCATTCTCATATGCAAGAGCCCTTCAAAACACTTGCCTGAAGAAGTGGGGAGGCAGACCTGAGAATGTGAAGGATGCTCAAGAAGCGCTGCTCATCCGAGCAAAGGCCAACTCTCTTGCTCAACTCGGAAAGTACACCGGCGAAGGAGAGTCAGAGGAGGCCAAGCAAGGAATGTTTGTCAAGGGTTATGTCTATTAGCATGTTTGTATCTTCAACAGCTCTATGAATTTCCTGCACTGAAAATTTAATTGAAAGAGCAGAACACTGATCTTTCATTATAAACTCCTTTGTTTTCCCCTTTTTTTCCCTCTTAATAATTATGTTAAAGCATAAGAATTAGACCAATCCATACAAAAACTAATGTGAGCTCTGTGATCTTGCACGTGGAATACTAATCTAACTGCAAAATGTGACTTCAACCATAACTTTGCTCATCCTCAGGGAAATAAGACAAGTGCATTAACACCCATATCAGATACAGACAAGGTTTTGAATATTTAGGGAGAATGCTCACATGACATAACTCAGGCCCAACCTGGCTACTGTGAGAAGATATTCTGTTATCCTGAAATTGTCCATACCCTTATTTCAAACTGTAACGAAGAGTCTTACATGTCTAGACGTTGCTTCAACATGTGTTGTTAGCCTCCATCCCTTCTGCTACCATTTGTCATCATCAGTGCTCCATCTGCTTCTCCTTATTCTTATCAGTTTCTTTGCCCATCTATAGGCTGAAATGGGAATCCCACATCTGTAATGTTTTCCATACATAACTTGCATCAGGGTGTGGTTATTTGGACCGTCCTCCTATACAAGTATGGCATTACTCAAGTATTAATCACAGGCATTCTCAAATAGTCCTATTTGCTTTATCAGTCAAACAAAAAACAAAATTTACAAGACTGTTTAATAACATTATGGAATCCACAAATGTACCATTCATCAATGAAATCTCTCAGTTGGACTTAAAAACCAAGCAGATGTTTGTCAAAAATGAAACTGTCAATACTTCCAAGAATTAAAACAACTGAACTAGCACTGAAATCATTATCTTTTGGAGAAATTCCAAAAATATTATCTTAGTCTTTGTTAATACAAGCCAACTATTCTTTAAGGTACAACATTATCTGTTCTAAATTCTATCATCCTCCATTTGACCTCATGAACTTTATGAAGATCTCCAACACCCTTTTATGAATTTTCCATATCTATTCTCTCATCCCGATTCTGCAATCTGATTGAGAAGTCATACAATCCTCATACATAGCTTTGAATCTTTCCATGGATATTGGAACAGCCGCATCGCCGTTGCAAATGAAAAGCAGAGGGCTTCCAAGTTCCAACCAAGACAGCCTCTTAGTCACACTCCTTAATAAATAATTGCAGATATTACCCCTAAACATGTTGAAAGAACAATTAAATCATGTGTTTCAAATGCAGTGAAAGAAAAAGATAAGCATGTTTATATAGGTATAGAAAATAGTTAAAAAGTAGTTCTAACCTGATTGTTTGAGGCTTGCCCATGTATTCGATGAGGCTTCATATTTAAATCTATCAGTTTAGTATCGGTTTCGAGAAGGCCAACAGCAGCAGCAGCAGCATCTGCCCCATGAACAGGAGAGACCTTGTGATTTTGTTGCTTCTCTCCAACAGGTGCTTTAGGTGGATGATTTTGGCCTCTTCTGGTCTCATCTATATAAGCAGGTTTATCCCCTGGAAACTATATAAAGGACGAGAAATCAAATTTCAATGGCACATTAAAACTCCAGGAGGAAATATATGACCCAAATTCTTTACAGAGATTACGTAACAAACCTCTACTCTCTGCCTTAATAGAAGATTTCTTCCATGAGTTCTTTTACCTCCAACATGTACAATCATATCACATTGCAAACAAAGGGAACTTCCATCTATCTCGCAGTAAAAGAAAGCTATATTGGTAGCCAAGAGATGATGAACGTAAGTTTAAGAAACTTGAAACTTCTAATGAGCTGATATAGCAACAAAGCTCTATAATGAAAGGAAAAGACAAAAAGACACCTGCATACCAGGTGCATTTTCACATATGTCACAGCGAGGAACATCACTGGGATTTGCCAAACCAACCCGGACATGTCGGCTAGCAAGTTTATTGCACATGTGGACCTGTTTAAAGCAAGGGTTAAATTTTTCACCTGCAAACTATAACAACGAAAGAATTGAAAATCTAATCCATAACAAGTTTGAAGAAGCATCCTTTTGCTAACAATGCAAACGAGGTTTTCGAGATGAATAAAATCAAAAGATATAGCAATATATTTTTATCAAATTTTGCACTTCCAGCTGAGATTTTATAGAAAGAATAATCTGAACAGTTGCTTGCTTATGCTAGAAGTAAGTAGTACAGAAGAAAGAGCTTAAAAGACTCAATTTTGAAGAAGAAAAGAGGGACCTTTAGTTGCGTTTAATGGAAAACCAGATTCTGTCAATTATCTAGAAATAAACAATTGGACTTTCATGCAACCATGTCAAAATCCTGCCTCCTAAACAGAAGAACAACAGACCACAAAATCCCACATGGGGTGGGGGGTCCATTTGACAGGTAAAACAGACCCCCCTCCCCCAAAGATGTATATTTACATGAAAACTAGAATCAATTGAAGAAAGAACCAACCTTTTCATCACAGGCACGGCAAAGAGCAGCTTCATCCGCAGCACAGAAGACAATAGCAGGAGCACTTTCACAAGCATCGCAAAGGATTCGCATAGTTCTCTCTCACTCTCATTCTCTCCCAATCCACCAGCAAAACTATTCCTCTCTCTTTTTTACACAAAATGATAATAAGACACCCCAGAAACAAAAGAACCACCCCAAGTAAAAAGCAAATGAAAACAGGCCAGTTTTATAATCAAATGAATATGGTTAGTAGAGGCCACTGTTGTTGGGGTTGGTTGGTGATAATGATGATGATGGGAGGCAAAGACTTGGACTGGTGATAAGGGAGAAAAAATAATATATGTTTTCTTCTTTTTTTTTTATAATATTAGGAAAAGATTAGAGGAAATCTATAAAATGGCAACAAAGACAACAAATGAAATAATGACACAGAGAGAGAGAGAGGAGGGGCTGGAAGTGGAGGTGTTATTAAAGTTTGGCTTGATTGATTTGGGTATTTGCTTTGCTCCCTTGATGAGATGAGCACCACAAGTTTTCAAAGAGAGACTTGGCTTTTATTAGTTTTGAGTGGTTGAGCGCGTCTCTTGCTCACCACTCACGTATCTGCAATGGGACCCTGTTTTTTCTCTTCTTCCCAGTTTAACTTCCGTGTATACATCCATGGTGAGATGGTGGTGTGAGCAGGGAATTTTGTTAAGTTGTCATAAAGCACTCAAACCAACTTCTCTTATAAAGTGGGCTGTCTGGCTGATGATACCCTGTAAGGAAGCATATCTCGTTTCTATGATTGTTATACAATTCCCAAAACCTCTGGTAGGTTGGTTGTATCCCATTTAATCCTATCTAGATTTTTTTTTTATGGCAAATGTATTTTTCATGTGTCTTTTATATTTTATGAAAATTAATTATTTCAACTTTATAATTATCTTTTTCAATAATATAATCTCTAAAGTTATTTTCTTGAAAACTTTTCTTTTATCTTTCTTTTCTTGACAATTTATGGTCTAATAATAAATATCAATTATCTAAGTTTATGTATTAAAGCAATAACAAAAGGATGAAATTTTACATATTTCACCCTGCACAGTGAAGGTTCAACTATAGTCATGGTAATTGCTATGCTTGATTGGCTAAGGCTAAGGTGGATAGGGATGGCGTTTAAAAGTTAAAACAGAATGAATGCTTAATAATAATAATAATAAAAGTTAGAGGTGGCAAACAATTGCATTTCGAACACCAGTGTTTCTCTTTATATTAAAGTAGATGCCTTATTGTCAACTTCTCTCCTTCTATTAGTTAAACAAGACTTATTACTCTTTTGCCCACCGACAAAAACACTTATGAACTTCACAAAATGGGATCTTTTTATTAAAATCTTGTAAGAATAATTTTATTTTTTTAAATATGTGATTTTCAACCTTTTTTCCATTTTTTGGAGGATTATTTTAATATTCATATTATGAGATATAAATTCTTCATGCAATTCATATTCCTAATTGTAATACACATGTAGTTGGGGCCATAAGCAATAATTCTTGAGTCAATGTCGATACTCATAAGTTGCAAGGCGCTTTCTTTATAAATACTTCACCCTGTTCTCTTTTATTATCACTAAAGTTTCTCTAGAAAAATAAATTCTCCCACCTAGGAAAAAATCTTAAATTTTTCTACTTTCACTTTCCATAAAAATACAATATTTTTGGAATTAGATCAATAGTCGAACCAGTTAAATTATCAGTTCTCAGTTCGATAGATCCAGATAGTTCGAAGAAAATAATCTATTAAAAGATTTACAAAAATAAAAATATTAAAAACTTATAAACCCAGTTCAATAGATCCATACCACAGGTCAACCGATTTTATACTTTTTACCGAACCGATACCCCAAATTGATTCCTAATTTAGTTCGATTCAAACAACATTGTAAAAATGATTGTTTTTAAGGTTTTAAGAAGAACATATAACTTATCATACTATAAATGTGATAAATTTGTTCACTCGATTTTTTTAAATTTTCTTAGTATAACATTTTGTTACATTTATATCCTATCATTATGAAACTTTTTTAGATTCTAGTAATTTTTTTTTATTTTTACATTTTGAACAACAAGATCAAACAATTTTGTGCTCGACATAATATTAGGTTCCCCAAATTGGATGGAGGTATTGAAGATCATTTAAGGAGCATTGATTCATTAATGACTTTTAGAATAGCCAAGTTTGAAATTATGTTGAAGTTGTTTGGCGTTTTATTAGAAAGATGGAGGCCGAAAATGCATGCATTTCACTTTCCATGCGAGAAAGCAACTATAATGTTGGAAGATAACACTTTAATAACAAATTGGTGAATAACAATAATAAAATAGAGCAACATTGGCCTATTGTGGTTTTGTTATCAATTGTTGAGTGTTTGGCCAGATGAAAACCAAAATGAATATGATGGGAATAGTATAAAATTCACTTGGTTGAAGACACTTGTCAAACTGACCCCTCTAGGTAATGCAACTATTGAGCTGATAAATCCATGCTAGTGTCACAAGACTAGACTTAAGTCTCGCAAACCGCAGGACCTTAGGCGATTACTTTGCTTTGAATCTACCTAAGTCAACCTAACTCTCGTAAAAGTGAGAATTCTTGCAGAAATTTTCCAAGGCATCGAAATATAGCAGAAGCAAACTTGAAACGAAAGAGCAACGAAGAACAAAAAAGCCAAAGGAAAATAACACACACCAAATGTTTGAGTAAATGCTCTCAAATATATTCACAACTATGAATGGAATGATTACAAATGAGGGGGAAGGCCTTTATTTATAGTTGAGCTCCCCAAAAACCAACGGTATAGAATGAGTTACATCGACGGTCAATATTAGAGCCTATTTACAATTGAGAATCCTAAGGGATTTAAACTCTATGCAATCTTATCCTTTGGGATTTACACTGTTTATCCTGATAACTCTAGTTTTACTAGAGTGTTTCACTAGGCCACCAAGGCTTCAAGTAGATAGGCTTTTCCATGGGTTCCACGAGTCGGGCCAGTTCAATCGGGTTAAATGAGCCCCATTTCATCAATTAACCTCTATGGGACACTCTTTGCACAATCGTCACGAGCTTTGATCCACAGCTCGTGATATTCTCCCCCACTCATTCTCACAATGCCCTCATTGCATCCTTAAAATGGAACTGGTTTAACTCGCCTCAAAACTTTCTCAATGCCTTGTTTGATTCATGACTAGCCTCTTTGTTAGGTAGTCCTGCCCCTTAGAATACTTGCCTTGGCTTCCGTTGTCTCCTAACTTGAATAGTTTCTCTCCTTTTAGGTACATTTCGTTTGCAAGAGCTCGCCACTCTTTCTTGCCCACATTATGACCTCCCTCAATCGGGATCCCCTCAATTCACACAAATAGGCTTCGGATTCCCACATTGAACACCAAGTTAACCTTGAGTTTTTGGGCCAACTCTGGTTTATAAGCCCCTTGGCTTACCCATTTCAGAACCTTGAAAGGTCCCTTATGTCCTTGCTAAGCTAATAAGTCAGAATGAAAAACACTACAAAAGTGTTTGAGATTTACCTCACTTGTTGCATTTACTCGTCTCAGCTGCCCAGTTTGCATTGACATTTTCCCCCCACAGTCCAATGCACAACTTACCTTTCTCTTAGGTGGTAGCCCAACTGATAACTCAACAGGCTTCATATAGTTTGTCTCTCTTCTTGCATTTACACGGAGGTCTTCATAGCACTCATTCGATCTACTGAGCCAATGTTTTTCCCTCATGATATCCTCGGATAGTTGGATTTTCAAAAATACCTTCATTCCGCCCCTCATGTATCGACTCACCAACACAACACATTATTGTTGTCAAGTATCCAAGATGCATATATAGTCTGCAAAATGAACCAAAAAAGCATTAATCTTGTCAAGAAAATTTAAGCCAAGAACAAAGTCGTAATCATCCAAGTGAATTACCTCAAAGTCTTCCTTACCTTTCCATTAACCAATCTACATCTTAACTCTTTATGCTACTCCCACAGTTGGGACCTCTTTGGAATTAACAATCTTAATCTTTGTAGTTGATTCACTGATTGAGAGATCAAGTTTACCCATAGCTTTTTTTGATATGAACAGGTCCGATGCCATCATATCAATAAGAGCACTCTTCCTCTAACTTGCGATGTTGATGTCCATATACATCAACTCTTTCTACTTGCGATCCCTCTACTCTTTCGCAAAATTGAGTATCATTGACCCAAACTTCAAATCCTCACTCTCTGGTTTTGCTTTCACTTCTTTACTGATCACGAAAGTCTTAAATCACTCTAGAAAGTCTTGCATCCTATGCAGACCACAGCATAAGAAGGACTTCACTGGCTTCTTTTCATTCTTTTTTCCCCTCTTAGCTTTGATCCCACACACGATTGAACCAAGCCTCATTGGTACTTTTTCTTGCTCATCATCCTTTTTGATGGTAGAAAACATGAACCACTTCAAACAATCTCTTATCATATGTAGACCTTCAAAAAGGAAGCATTTCAACGGCCCTATAATAACCCTTTTTTAGTGGTGTCAAAAATGGTGGTTTCGGGACCACAATTCCAAATAGTAAGCTGGTAAATATTATTTATCTAATATTTTTGAGTCTATTAGAGTGTCGTATTAAAGTTTGATTCAGTGATTTTGATGTTTGGTTGGTTAATTAGGTAAAAAGGACTAAATCGTAAAAGTTAAAAAATCAATCACTGTTAGTTTAAATGTGTTAATTTACCAAAGAAGCATGATTGGATAGCCTTATATAGTAATCAAATCATAAGAAATTATAATGGACGATTAAGGGCTATTGTTTAATGAAATTTAAAAGTTTTAACTTAAGGTTAATTTGGTAATTAGATAAATATTAACTTAAACCAAATAGGAAAAAAATCATCTTCTTCTTCATCTTACAATTTTTTATTGAAACACCAATGAAAGAAAATCTGTAAGTGTTCGGTTTATGTCCTTCCTTGCATGTAAGTGATTTTGGCTTCCGTTTTTAGTGAATTTTATGTTTTTGAGATCCTTGTAGCTTAATCTAGCTAACCCAAAGACTACTTTGTAAAATTTTTAAAGGCTTTGTGACTTTTCATTTATGATTTTTAAGTGTTCTTAAGGTTGGTGGATAGATGCATAAGTTTGGTTGTTAAATAAGATTATTTTGTAAAGTAATTTTAGTTAGTTTTGAACTTAAGGACTAAATTGATAAAAATACAAAATTTAAGAAGGAATTATTGTGAAATTTAGTAATTTAAGGAATTTTAAGGGACTAAATTAAATTTGGAATTAGGGTTTTAAAGTAAATTGTGAAAAAATATGTAAGTTTTAGTTTTAGGGACTAAATTGCATAAAAGGTAAAAGTTTAGGGTAATATTGTAAAATTTTAATAAAGGGGTCATATGCATGAATCTAAAATTTATAAGGTATTTAAATGGTCAAATGAATTAAAATTATCATATAGATCAAGAAACGGATCAACCGGTAAACAAACGTGGGAAAGGAAAAATTGTTGAGTAGTCATTAGAGTCGTGGTTGTTGTTGATTGGTAAGTTCGTATAGACAATAAACTGATTTAATTTTTTCCTTTATGATTTAGTGAGTTATGTATGTTTGTGAATGAATTTCCTTGTATAATAATATTAAACATTAGATTGATAAAAATGCAATGAACTTGTATTTGAGGTATGTGATTAAAAATGTGAATTATATGATTGATTTCATGTGAATGTGATAATGGTTAAATAACTAAATGATAAGGTTATGAATTGAGGCCTATATGAACTTAATGAATGACTAGGATACAAATGACATGTCATTAAGATTGTTACCGTTTCGGGTGTTGGTCTTGAATGTCCTACTGATGGCTAAGATCATGCATTTGTTGGGGATTCTTCATAGCTCATGTGAACAAATCGTGTAGCTTATCATCATAACCCATAACTTATTGACCAAACCCATTTCATAGCTCGTGTGAGCACTTTTATCTCGCGTATCCAATGTTATTTCATTGTGGTTCATCTAGTGTAAACCAAATATGTGAAATGAATATATGAATTGGTAAATGATTATATGATATGGCAACTAATGATATGTAATGGCAAGTTGTTATATGAAAAATAATATGCATACCAAGTGTGGTTACTTGTATATGGTTTATAAGCATGAAATAATTATATGTTTCTTATGTGAATGTCACTAACCTTGTGAGATTTTTGATTTGCATAGGCCATCAATGAACATATGCTCTTGTTTGTATGATTGTATAACAATGTTTAAGTTGTATTAAACTTGATAAGCTAAGTAAATTTTCGTATGAACTTACTAAGCACTGTGTTGCTTACATCCATTATGTTTGGTTTCTTATAGATCATAGGAAGTTGTTGTCGATTAGAAGTCAAGTTGGAGCTTACACTATCCATTCATTGACTCGGTAGATTTTTGATACTTGTGTTAGGTTATAAGTGGCATTAAATAAGTATTTTGGGTTACAAGTGTGAAAGTACAAGTTTGTGTTTTGAAATGGTACGTAATGTTAAGTTCAAGTTGTATTTGAGATAAGGTGATATATATTGGTCATTTGGTTAATTTTGCTTAAGGTTTGTATTGATGAGGATAGTTGAATGTGTATAATTGTATATGGTATTTGAATGATGTTTGAATGGTGTTGAATGTTAGATAACAAATTTTTGAATTGAGATACCAATTGTTGTATATTGGTTAGGTACTTAGGATGTATAAAATATGTGTTGTTTTGGGTATGTTTTGATGATTTTTGAACAGGTTTGAATGTTGGCATATTGTGACTTGTGACATAAGTGTACTAGGAATAGGTAACTTATTAAAAAAAGGAGGTCCTTTAGGTGTACATGGGCTAATACAAGACCTGACACATGGTCGTATGCCCTACACAGTTATATGGCACGGTCGTGTGGCCTTGGTAATTTAGGTGTCATTTTGTCACACGGCCATAGTCTGTTACACGGTCTAAAGACACGACTGAGTTACTCTACCTACACGGTTTTAGCCCTTGGACAAGATTGGACAATAAAGACATGTCCCGTAGCTTCACACGGCTTCAACATGTCACGCGACTTAGTCACACGATTGTATGACCCCTGTTTTGTAATTTTTTATTTCATATTTCTGAAATGTTTCAAATAAGTCTCTACTTTGTTTTAACTTATGTTATAGCTTCTATAAGCTCGGTTTAAAATTGATAATATATGAATAACATGTTTTTGGTTATATGTTCGATGATTTAGAATCGTTTAGGGATATCTTTGTATCGATATAGCAGGATTCTATTTTGTTTTGTATAGTAGCATATTGTAAATTAATTCAACAATAGAAACGGGTGAGGGGTGGTACAGGCCCCCTCGATTTACTGTTGGGTTTCCTCTTCCTATTTTGTGATTTCTTATTGTTAGCACTATCATTGCAATTCACAACTTGTCCTTCTTCATTTTCCTTACCATTACCCTTCCCCTTGGGCTTGAAAGACTTGAACTTGTCTTTCCTCAGAACAAGCTCGATTAAGGACTCTGCCACGATCATAACTTTAGACAATTGTTAGACCCATCGACATTCCAATTCTTGCTTAACCCATGACTTCAAATTATCTATGAAAAAAAAAAGAATGCCTCCTTCTCACTCAGATCCATAATCTAGAGAATCAGTTCATTGAACTCCTTCACATAATCCTGAATTATGCCTTGTTACGAAAACCAACATAACTTAGCCCAAGCCTCTTTTTTAGCATTTTGAGGATAAAACAGCTCCTTGAACTCATTTTTGAAACTCATACCAAGTCCCAATTGGGACCTGGCCATGCCTTTCATTTATGGACCTACGCCGCCATCATAAAATTTCAAAATCAGTAAAATATTGAGTAATAATATTTACCTTAGCATCATCTTCCTTGATACCCATAGCACAAAAGTATTGCTCCATCTCCCACAAGAAGTTATCCACTTCTCTTGCGGGCCTTGCCCCCTTAAACTTCTTTTGTTTTGGGATATCAATCTCTCGATTCAATGTTGCACTCAACACCCCTTTACCCACGACATCTTGACACACAACAAGCTCTCTCGAGCTCCTCAATTTTTATGCTCAAAGCCCTTGTCATGGCCATTGTTTCCTCCTTCAAAGCCATCGCCAATACCTCAAGAACATTGTCCTTCACTGTTAGTTTATCTGTAGTGGAATTCATCATCTTTGCATCTCTTCCACATTGGAACCAAGATACTCCAGCATGGCTTCCTTGAGTTGCTCTTCTATGGACTCCTCGAGATTGACCACTCATTCTTCCAAAGCCAATAGCATGTCCTTCGATTGGCTAGCTTTCTTAGGCCTTTCACCGGTCTCTATTGGATCAATTTAATCAGTTACTTTTTTCAATCTCGAACCTTAGCTCTGATGCCAACTTTCACGAGGCTTGAACTTAAGTCTTACAAACCACGCGACCTTAGGCGATTTCTTTACTCCAAATCTTCCTAAGTCAGCCTAACCCTCGTAAAATGAAAATTCTCATAGGAATTCTCTAAGGCACCAAAATATAGCAAAAGCAAACTCAAAACAAAAAAAGCAATGAAGAACAAAAAAGAAAAAGGAAAATAATACTCACCAAGTGTTTGAGTAAATGCTCTCAAATATATTCAAAACTATGAATGGAATGATTACAAATGAGAGGGAATGCCTCTATTTATAGTTGAGCTCACCTAAAACCAACGGTACAGATTGAGTTACATCGACGGTCGAGATTAGAGTTTATCTATAATTGAGAATCCCAAGAGATTTAAACTCTATACAATCTTATCTCTTTAAGATTTACATTGTTTACGCTGGTAACTCTGGTTTTACTAGAGTATTTCACTAAGCCATCAAGGCTTCAAGTAGATGAGCTTCTCCATGGATTCCACAAGCCAAGCCATTTCAATTTGGTTAAATGAGCCCCATTTCATCAATTTACCTCTATGAGACACTCTTTGCGCGATCGTCATGGGCTTTGGTCTACAGCCCGTGACACTAGAGCTTGAATGATTTGGATGGTAAGAGGAATACTATTTTTGAACATATCTGGCAACATGATTCATGTCATGTATCTAAAACTATTTTCAATTTTTGAGTTTGTTTTGACTTGTCAAAAATTTAAAAGTTTACCATGTTGACACTTAGTTTTGATAGAAATCAATTTCTAGTGTGCCACTAATTTATAATAGTAGTTTGTGTTTCGACCCATTGTCATTAAGGTTAATTGTAGTTTTTGACCCTTGCCAGTGGGAATAATTGTGAGGCCACTGAGGTTTATTGTGGTTTTCTACCTATGTAGTTGTGGTTTATTATGGTTTTCGACATTTGTCATTAAAGTTAAGTGTGGCCTTATTACGTTATGGAAGACTATTTAAAATATTCAATTTTGTGAAAATTTGTTTAGCTTTCTTATTTGAAAACTTTGAGTTTTAAATAACATTATTAAGTATGAAATTACTCAAGTTATTGTCAAAACCATCTTTTAATTTTTGAAAAAAGGGGATCGACTTTAAAATGACAAATGGAGTCGCCACCGATCTTTTATTCGAGGTGTGATCGGATCACCTTGAGACGGATTATTTTGATAAAATATTTTGATTTATTAAAAAAATAATTTTGGTCTACAAAATCTAAAAAAATAGGTTCAGGAGTCAGTTACGTACGAGGAAGGATTAGCACCCTCACAATGCCCAAAATTGGTACCAAATTGATTAATTAATGTCCTAACGTCGAGAAATTGAAAGGATTTAGAATACAATAACTTTTTAAAAAAAAATTGAAGTGGATATTGAAATTCACTTATTCTAAAGGAATGAAATCTCACGCCCAACATGTTAGGGTATGACATTTCAAACCCACGATATCAAGATCATCTCATAATTTCCAAAATTCATGCATTGAAAAATAATTTTTTAAAAGGATACTCGAGGGTCTGGTCATACGGAAAAATCGAAACCCAGCAAGTTAGGGCACGATTTCTCGGATTTCCAAACACAAGATATTGCCTTATTTTTAAAGCTAAGAAAACACGAATGAAATCTTAAAAGGATATTCGGTTATTTGGTCAAACAAAAAACTTAAACCCAGCACGTTAGGGCACGATTTCTCGGATTTCCAAACACAAAACATTGCCTTATTTTAAACCTTTGAACAAAATGAGTTTTAAAACATGAACGGTGTTAAAACATGAATTTTTAAGCGAATAAAATACGATGGAATAATAACATACAACGCAATGTAATTATTTACAAGTGAAATGCTACACTATTGAATCGGAAATGGCAAATAAAGATAAAATAAGCATTACAATACGCATAATAGCAATAATCACCGAACATGAAATTAATGATAGGAAAAATAATAATAATACATACAAAGCGTAATATATATAAAATATATTTGAAATAAAAAAGTGATTTTAAACAAGTTTTAATACAAAAGATTTTAAAGGATTAAAAAGAAAATATAAAATATGAATAGATTTAAAAACATAAGTACATGAAATTATGAGGAAATTTAAAATAATATATTAAAACAAGTTCAAGAAGAAATAAACAACAAATAAATTAAAAATAATAAAAGGATTACAATTTAAAATATGATAGGTTCAATTGAAACAAATTCAAAATCCAACGAACAATTTAAAAACTAATAAAGTCAATAAATTAAACCTAAGGACCAAAATTGAAGACGCCCTGATGAATAGGGACTAAAAGTGCGAATATTCAAGTCCTCTAAATGCAACGTTTAAAAGTGGACGACACTGGAATGATGTACAAAGTTCAGGTGAAAAATTAAAGATTTAAAGAATGCCCATATGACCTAATCAGATTGCGACGAAATAGGGAAGGATTGAATGTGAAATATTCCCTCAGAGACCGAAACACGCGGATCTTGGCTGTATTCGGGTCGGGTCATTGGGTATTGGCCAATACGACATCATTTTGGAACCACTGAATCAAGCTCCAAACGGTGTTGTTTCAGACTAACTATAAGAACAAAAATAAACCCCAAATTACCAATACTCAGCCATTCTTAAAATGAAAAAAAAAAAAAAACAAAAGCCTTCATTCCCCTTCTCAGTCGCCGTGAGGGATTTTCCCTTAAACACTATTATTCCACCAGAAATGGTGGTTAGCGACACGCAGAGGTCCTACTTAGAACCAAGGTTCAAGCAATAAGACCACTTCAACGCCGAAATCCTCTTCAGAAATCCCGATTTCAACGAAGGAGGAGAAGATTCCAACGATCTATTAACGAAGGTATATCCCTCCCTTTCTTTTTGCTTATTACCCCATGCTAATAAAACAAGAAAAAGAAAATCAGAAAATATCCCAGATCGAAGAAAAGAAAATTTCAATCACCTTCCAAAAATTAGTTTCCAATTGTATTTCTGTATATTCTGTCTGCTGTAAAACAATTTACAAGATATTGATGGCCTTTTTATAGCCATCAAAATATGAATTTTTATATTTTTGTATATTTTTGCTATTTCTCTGCTATTGGTGGCCCTGTTTGCATGTACGAAAGGCGCGGACGAGGCGTATGGAGGTGCGTGGGGCATGCAGAGGCACGAGCAGTGGTGTCCGTAGAAGGCACGCGCGGAGGAGGCTACTGTGGCGCTGGAAAATTCTGAAGCTCTCCTAGGGTTTTCTGATTGCTGAAATTATTGGGCTTATTTAGTAGGTTAAGGGTTAGGTTTAATATTTGGGCTCGGGTTTAGGCCTGTTGTTTTTGTAATAGACTGATGGACTGTTTTGGATTTTTATTAATTTTGGGTTTTTATTCTATTTGTCTTTTTTGTTTGGTTTAGTCTTATTCTGTTAATTGGGCCCAGGCATAAATGGGCTCTTATAGTTGCCCCTCTTTCCTCGTTGTCGTGTAACGAGAATGGAGCAAAGACTTCAAAAAGGACCATTTTTGCTCGGTCTTCGAATCTTGGACTTCTTTTAGTGCTTTTCTTCTTTGGCTAGCTTCATTCTGTCCCATTGTATCTTTAGGGACAATTCAAGGAATTTAGACTTGTAGCTTCAATCTGCTCCGCCGGAGCTTGATAAAAATGTGGCTCCAATGTGATTTCAGGGAAAAGAGATTTGTAGTCTTTTCCACTGGAACTTCGAAGATATTGTAACATCCCGAATTAGGGCCTAGTCAAAACAGTGGTTTCGGGACCACAAATTTGACGTAATAAAATTTATTTTTATTATATTTTTATGGTCTATAATTTCACGAAATGATTTTGTGAAAATTTCGTTCGAAAATTTTGACGTTTGGCCACTCAATTTAGTCAAAAGGACTAAATTGTAAAAAGTGCAAAACTTGAGTTCTAGAAGTTAGAGGTGTTAAATTGCTATGAAATTTTAAAGTAGAGGTTCTTAAATGGTAATTAGCCCATTTGTTAAATTTTTGGACAAAAATGGATATGGTATATGTTAGATAAGATATTTTTTGTAAGGGCATTTTGGTCCTTTTGTAAATTAAATGAATTAAAAATAAAATTAAAATGCCAAATTTGTCCATCTTCTCCATATGGACGAAATTTACCAAGAGAAGACATGGCTAGGGTTTACTCAACTTTCCAAGCTCATGACCCCGAAAAACAAGATTTGGACCTAGAGCTAGAGGAAAATCAAAAATCGAGAAAGTTAGTAAAATGGTCTTTTCGGCATTCGAGGTAAGTTGGTGTGTAAATAACAATGAAATAGTGTCGTAATGTATGTTTGAAACCTAAATTGTGGTATTAAATTGATTTTACTGAATAACATGTTTAGTATATTATGTTGGTGAATTGATTTAATAATATGTTTATGATAAAAGGTGACATAGGGGTTGAAATGTTGTGCTTAAAGGTGTTTTCTATGACTATGGTTATTATGTGAAATGGAAAGTTGATATGTAAATAATGCATTTATTTTACTTGTTAAAAAATTATTTTGCTAGATATTATGGAAATCATTGGGTGATAACTAAAATCTAAAAATGTATGGAATGGGAAATTCTCGATTGAACTTTCAAAAAACCGAGAGATACGGACAATATGTAGCTAGGTCACACGAGTGATAAGGGACCTTCACCGTGTGCACAAGAAAGCTATGAGATGAAAAAATTTGATATGTAGCTAGGCCACATGGATGGTAAGGACTTTCACCATGTGTGCAAGAAAGCTACTGGGATAATAATTTATATGTAACTAGGTCACATGTGTATCTTGTGTGTATACCATGTGTACAAGAAATTACTGGGTTATGAGTAGCTAGGTCACATGAGTGGTTCCTAGTGTTGGATGCCATGTAGACAAGAAAGCTATGAGATGGAATGGCTAGGTCACATGGGTGATAAGGACCTTCACCATGTGTACAAGAAAGCCGAATTATGTGTATGTGGAGCTATGTCTTTGAGACCACCAAGTATCGGGCGTTTTCTGAAGGGGTTCAACGAGATAATTTACTAATGACGATTGTTGCAATCATGTTATGAATAAGTGCAAGTGTGAATGTGACCAATTTAGAAATGTAGAAAATGTACATATGAACAATATGATTGATATGTAATTGAAAATTGAAAAGATTGGTATAGGCAAGTGATGAACACAACTAAAGTGAAAGAGAGAGCAAAAATTTATAATAAAACTGTTTGGACAGTAGCAGTGACATGAGTTTGAAAAATCACCAAAAATAGTAGAACTTGATATATAAGTTGGATGAGATATTTATTTAAAGCTTATTAAGTCTATTTTCATATAAAAGAAACATAGAAAACAAATGATTCGTATATTTTCAGATATTTGAATTTCTGTGAGACTGGTTCAGAATGATTACGTGATCCCCTGTTCTGCCTTGGAAAAATCATTAAAATTTTAAAAAAATAATTGTGGGATATAATTTATATTCCTGAGATTCTGAATGAGTCTATTTTCAAATGAACTAAATAAGAAGGTCATATGAACTCTGTACAAGGAGAAAATTGATTTGTAGTGAAGAGAGGTCAGAATAGTCAAACAGTAAAATAGGGGAAGCTTTAATGAATAAACTGTATTGATTGGATAAACCAAAAATTTTGGAATTTTATGGTAAGAAGATACGTGAGTATAGTTTCATGAAAAATTAGTGGATCTTAATTTGGAGTTCCATAGCTCTAGATATAAATAATCTAATAACTATGACTCGAGTAGACAGCTTGAGATGAACATGAATAAAAAGTGGAACTATGTTCAATTATGATTGTATTATCTTGAGAACATATTGTGAAGATTTATAAAAGCCTGTTAATAAATCACTTATTATTTACATACTTACTTACTAAGCTTTATAGCTTACTTCCTTTCATGTCCTATATCTTATAGGGTTTGTATGCTAGCTCGAGTTGGAGATCGCCGGAGATGTAATCACACTATCAAGCTATCATCGTGGGGTAAAAGTGAATACAAACCTCTTAAGTTTATGGCATGTATAGGAAGCTTAGTCATTTGTATATGTCATAATTGGTTTGGCCTAAAATGTTAGCCTTTAATATTTAGTAGTTCATTTTGTATAATTTGGATGAAATTTTATGACTCAGTTTAGTACGTTTTAAAGTGTATGTATTTTGGTAATGCCTCGTACCCTATTCCGGCGTTGAATACGGGTAAGGGGTGTTACAGATATAATAATTCAGGGAGAAGAGATTCGTAATCTCAATCTTTTCTACTAAAACTTGAAGGAAATAAGGATTGATCCTCAATGTAATCTCAGGGAGGCGAGATTTGTAAATTCAACCTACTCTGTTGGAACTTCGAGGAAATAAGAATTCAAGGAGAAGAAATTCGTAGTTTCAATCTTCTCTGCTGAAATTTCAAGGAAATAAGGATTGATCCTCAATGTAATATCGGGAGGCGAAATTTGTAATTTCAACCTACTCCGCTAGAACTTTGAGGAAATAAGAATTCAGGGAGAAGAGATTTGTAGTTTCAATCTTTTCTACTGAAACTTCAAGGAAATAATGATTGATCCTCATTATAAACTCAGAGAGACGGGATTTGTAATTTCAACATACTTTCTGCTGGAACTTCGAGGAAATAAGAATTCAGAGAGAAGAGATTCGTAGTTTCAATCTTCTCTGCTGAAATTTCAATGAAATAAGGATTGATCCTCAATGTAATATCAGGGAGGCAGAATTTGTAATTTCAACCTACTCTGCTAGAACTTCGGGGAAATAAGAATTCAAGGAGAAGAGATTCGTAGTTTCAATCTTTTCTATTAAACTTCAAGGAAATAAGGATTGATCCTCATTGTAAACTCAGGGAGACGGGATTTGTAATTTCAACCTACTCCGTTGGAACTTCGAGGAAATAAAAATTCAGAGAGAAGAGATTCGTAGTTTCAATATTCTCTACTGAAATTTCAAAGAAATAAGGATTGATCCTCAATGTAATCTTAGGGAGGCGGGATTTGTGATTTCAACTTACCCCGTTGAAACTTCGAGGAAATAAGATCTACAATCTTCAGTCTGCTTCTTTGCTACCTCAGGAAGATAAGATTACAATCTTCAACCTGCTCCACTGCCGCTTCAGGGAAATGAGGCTGATGGCTTAAATCTGCTCCATTGCCAATACATGGAGATAAGATTTGCCAAATTCGATCTGCTCCACTATTGCTTTAGGGAGATAAGATCTAAAATATTCAGTCTGCTTCCTTGCTACCTCAGGAATGCCAGACTGCTATTTTCGATCCGCTTCACTACAAACTCAAGAAGACAAGATCTGCTATCTTCAATCTGCTCCACTGCAAACTCAAGGATGCCAGACTGGTATCTTCGATCGCTTCGCTGCAAACTCAGGAAGACCAGATCTTCTATCTTCAATCTGCTCCACTACAAACGTAGGGATGCCAGACTGGTATCTTCGATCTGCTTCGCTGTAAACTCAGGAAGACAAGATCTGCTATCTTTAATCTGTTCCATTGCAAACTCAAGGATGCCAGACTGGTATCTTCGATCCGCTTCACTACAAACTCAGGAAGACCAGATTTGCTATCTTTAATTTGCTCTACTGTAAACTCAGGGATGCTAGACTGGTATCTTCGATCCTCTTCACTGCAAACTCAAGAAGACCAGATCTGCAATCTTCAATCTACTCCACTGTAAACTCAGGGATGCCAGACTGGTATCTTCGATCCGCTTCAGTGTAAACTTAAGAAGACAAGATCTGCTATCTTTAATTTGCTCCACTGCAAACTCAGGGATGCCAGATTGGTATCTTCGATCCGCTTCACTGCAAACTCAGGAAGACCGGATCTGTTATCTTCAATCTGCTCCACTGCAAACTCAGGGATGCCAGACTGGTATCTTCGATCCGCTTCACTGCAAACTCAGGAAGACCAGATCTGCTATCTTCAATCTGCTCCACTACAAACTCAGGGATGCCAGACTGGTATCTTCTATCCTCTTCACTGCAAACTCATGAAGACCAGATCTGTAATCTTTAATCTACTCTACTACAAACTCAGGGATGCCAGACTGGTATTTTAGATCCGCTTCGCTGCAAACTCAAGAAGACAAGGTCTGCTATCTTTAATTTTCTCCACTGCAAACTCAGGGATGCCGGATTGGTATCTTCGATTTGCTTCACTACAAACTCAGGAAGGCCAGATCTGTTATCTTCAATCGCTTCTCGCAAACTCGGGGATGCGGTGGTATCTTCGATCCGCTTTGCTGAAAACTCAGGAAGACCAGATCTGATATCTTCAATCTGCTCCACTACAAACTTAGGGATGTCAGATTGGTATTTTCGATCTGCTTCACTGCAAACTCAGGAAAACAAGATCTGGGAATTCACCAATGTTGCGACATCGTCCTCTGGGGGACCTATCCTGTAAAATTGGTTTTATGTGTTTATGCTTATGCAAAATGGTTAGAATGCAATGATCAGAATGAATCTAATGCTCCTAACTAAATGTATTATGGACGACATTTGCATGAATGCAGAATGTCATGAGAATGGTCTTTTTACAATGATTATGATGTAATGACCAGAATGATTTGAATGCTCCTAACTAAATGATTATGGATGACGTTTGCATGAATGTAGAATGTTATGAGAATGATTAGGATAGAATGATCGAAATAAATCAAATGCTCCTAGCCACATGTGTTATGAATGATATGAATGCAAAAATGTCATGAAAATGATCCCTTTTTTTGTTTTTAATAGATACAATGATTAGGATGCAATGATCGGAATGCATCAAATGCTCTAACTAAATGATATGACATTTTCCTGAATGCAGAATGTCATGAGAATGATTAGGATACAATGATCGGAATGAATCAAATGCCCTTGACTAAATGTACTATGGATGATATTTGTATGAATGCAAAATAATTAGGATGCAATGATCGGAATGAATCAAATGCCTTTAACTAAATGTGTTTTGCATGAATACGGAATTTTATGAGAATGATCCCTTTTTAAATGCTTAAGGTGTCATCGCTCATTGTTTAGCAAGGTTTTATCACTAATGTATTATGCCGCCATCTTGTTTGGCTAGTATTCTTGACAGAAATCCTGAGAAAACAATTATATCCTACTCAACAGATTTGCCCCACTGCAACTTCAGGGTTTATCTCATTATGACTTAGGGGTATAAGATCTGAATCTTTTCCAATCCATCCCACTACAACTTAAGTGTATAGAATTTGTTTCATCTTCAATCGAATCCTGCTGTAAATGTTGAGTATTGAATCTGCATCTTCTTCAATCCAACTATTTGCAAATAAAAGGTATAGGACCTGTAACTTGTTCAATCAACTGATCACTCCCCAGGTGGCCTAACTAAATGTGTATGCATGATATTTGCATGAATGCAGAATATCATTTCTTCTAGAGAATGATTCCCCTTTTTCACTCAAGTTTAACATTGCCCATTTTTCGTCAAAATTGTATTACTGACGCAATATCTTGTCATTTTGTTTAATCACCATTTTTGACAAAAATCTGGAAAGATAGTCTTAATCTAGACTCATCCTCCACCAATATTTCCATCCCTTAAACTTGGTGGGTTTTAAACAATAATCCTGTTTCATGTTCTTTTATTATTCAGAAGCTTCTAGAGTAATATGTGAAACTCCTTTTATGAAAGTATTATTAGTCCACTAATCGTTATTTCAATGCAAAATGCTTGAAAAATATCATAACAATGGACAAGAAGGAAACTGATTAAACAAATAAGTTAAGAAAAAATAGAAAATGCAATCCAGAAGGAAATTTATTGGTAGTGTATTTTGAAACGAATAAAATAATTAAAGATAGCAAATTCAGAATGGGTAAGATGGAAACTAGGTGTCCTCGATATCGCAGCCTGAGCTTCTCTATTCAAACTTCTTGAGGACCAGTTTAAGCTTAATATGTGCTTAGGGGATCTAGATTACTTTGTCGATGCCCCAAGACGTCACATACTTCCTTATTGTTAATTCAAGCGTAGCGAGACTACTGTATGCCCCATTTTTGATCAAAATTTGAGCCACCCTTTTCGGGTTTTCAACTCAAACCCCCTTTGGTCTCTAAGCGCCCTTTTCGGGTTTTCGCCTTGGCCCCTCCTTTTTCTTTCTTCTTTTTTAATCTTTCCATTTTTTTTGGAAAACTTTTTATTGATTCTGAATTCACTGGATTGGGCAGGTCCTTGCCATCTATCTCAGTCAATATCCATGCTTCCTCAGAATAGGCCTTCTTTACTGCATAAGATCCTTCCCAGTTTGGCATCCACTTTCTTCTGAAGTCCCTTTTGCATGGGAAAAAATCTTTTTCAAAGCCCTATCATGAAATTTTCTAGGGCGAACCTTTTTGTTATAAGCTCGTATCATCTGACCCTGACAGGCATTTTCTCTTCAAATCCAATTGATCATATCAGGATTAAATCCATTCTTCCAACTTTAGTTCTGACAAGACTCGAGAAAAAGAATGTCGCCTTCAATAGACAAAACACTTTTATCCTATAAACAAAGGCACTGCCTGACGAAGGTCTTGACCAAAGTTTGATAAACATAGAGGATAAATGTAACTTCTTTATGCCAATCTTTACAAGTCTAGGTCATCTTTCTCATGATCCCTGTTTTGCTGCTTTTATTTATTTATTTATTTTATTTTATATTTTTTTGCTTTTTTTCCTCTCTGGCTGCCTTTGCTACACTGTGATGTGGCACCTTATCTTTGAACAGATCGTAATCTTTTGACATTGTGCGGTTAAATGTGGTCTTTTTGACTCTTTTTTTTTTTGGTATTCTTTCTTTCTTTTTCTTTTTTTTTTTTGTTCTGATGACTATCGACTTTGTAATATTGGCCTACAAAGCTACTACCACCCTCTTAGTGAAATAATTAATGCCTGCTAAAAGCTTCCAACGAGATCGTCCTAATAAACTCCATACTCCACATAGATAAGGTCTACGAAGAAATGAAGGAGGCACATGAATCTTGTCTTCATAAATTTGGCATTTACGGTATAACTGATGCAATCTCTTTTTATGATGGACTAGTAGAATCTGAATCTTATTATTAGCTTGGCTATCTTAAATTTATTAGCATGTGATCTTCAAATACCCTTATAGACCTCTTCTAGGATTTCCTTAGCCTCAACAGCATACCCACGTCTTAGTAGCCCAGGCATGCCTTGATATGCGAAAACATCTTTGAATTCTTGAAAATAGCTTAATGATGTCTTGCCTTATTTTTGCGATGAGCTAGGCTTCGATCTTTACTCCTTTCCTAGACTCGCAACATCCAGTGACCCTTTGGAAGGTAGAGTCTATTTTCATCTTGTTTTACCACCTTTAACAAATCAAAAGATAGACTACAATCTCTGTCATCTTTAAAGTCCTTAGATCCCTTAGACCCATATCTCATTCAAAAAGGGAGTTAGTAACAGTGTTGCTCATGTCTTGATATCTGTGTACCTATTGTAGGCACGAAGACAAATTTCAAAGAATAAATGATTCTAATGATGATTATTTATGTGGTATGATCATGAAAGAATATTCCAAAGAACAAAAGAATGTATAGTATGGAAAAGAAATAAAAATATTTACTCAAAAAGATGCATTTTATTGAAATAAAAATTTTGGACACAAGCCTATTTCACAAAAAGATTCTTGTTGCCTATAGGCTTAGAGCAACAAGCGTGTTTTGAATATTACTCTAAATTAGTTCTAAAGATACAAGGATCTCTTCCACAGTCCCATTGTTCAAAACACCCCAAGTATGTAAAGGCGGACGCTTGAAAACTTTTATTCCTCGATTCCTTCTTTGGATACGCCATTGGTGTTCTAATTTCTCGATTTCTAGGCTTCTGATGACTTTTTCAAGGAAATGCAACTCTGCTATCCCCACTTTCAATTATTACATTTTATTGCTTCTTCAGAATGATCAGGTTCTGAAAAATCATCGAACTTCACAATTCCCATTTTAATGAACCTTTCGACCAACTTCTTAAATGCAATGCAGTTATCGATTGAGTGACCCATTATTAACGCGTGATACTCGTATTGAAAATTTGAATCATACCATTTAGGGTACGGGGGTTGCATTGGTTTCAAGTAATGAGGAGCTACAGCGTGCATATCAAATAAGCTCTGGTATAACTCCTTATACGTCGTTGGAATAGGTGTGAACTGGGGTTTTTTTGAATTCGATTTTGGATTGGGGTTTTGCTTTGGGGGGACCTGATAGCTGGTATTTTCTGTCTTTGGCTAACTTACTATAAACGACTTCAATTGTCCCTTGTTATACCTACTTATGTTATTCGTTTCCTTTTCTTTCTTCTTCGGGCCCTTTAAAGTCCACTCTCCCCATTCCTTTGTTTCTACCAGAATAATCAGTTTGGCTCGACCATCCTTCAGGTTAAAACCTGAACCCATTGAGAAGTTCAATAAGGTCAAAGTATCGATCTGACATTGGGGTCCGATAATGACGGGTACCCCATGCGAATGCTCGTGTAACAGCTTGATTTAGGGGCTAATTAGAATAGTGATCTCGGGATCACTAATCCAAGAGTTGAGAAATTTATTTTCATGTTATATTATGAGTTAGAGTATGATAGAATGTGTGCATGAGAATTTTGGTACTTTAATTTTAATGATTTCATGCTTAATCGCGAGAAAGGACTAAATCGCATAAAGTGCAAAAGTTTCATTCTATAAGTTAAAAGTACCAAATGGCCATAGACTGAAAAATTAAGGTCTCTAAAAGGTAATTTAGCCCCTTGTAAGTGCTTGGCTGGCCATAGGGGACAAGGATTGACCAAGTTGGTCAAATTTGGTGAGTAGGTAGATTAAATTTATAGTTTAATATTAGAATAAAGAAATAGAAGATATCATCCTTCTCTCCATCTTTCTCCACCGAAATTGGCAAGAAAAATAAAGGTTTGAAAGCTCAAAATTTTTAGCAAGCTCTCCTTCATCCTAGTAAATGTTCTAGTGATCTTTCTTTGATAATAATTGTACTTTTAAAACCCCTAAAGCTTAAGCTTTCAAATGAAGGGACTATTATGCAACATGGTGAAATGTTAAGAGAGTTATCATGAGAGCTTTCATTGTTAATTTCTGCATTTTTATGGAAGAAAATGAGTCTTAGTTGTTTGATAAACAACTTTTGTGAAAGGTGTTAACATGAAAACACCAAATAGAACCTTGATAAAAAGGTTTTAAAGTTTGTGATTAATATATGAGATATTGAATCTTGATGACAGCTTTAAGAGCATTAAATGTTCACCTAGGCTTGCTGAAAGTAGAAATGTGATTAGAATTTATTTCTGACCTAGGGGCAAAATGGTCATTTTGCCAAAGTCTAGGGGCAAAATATTAATTTTGCCTAAACATGATTTTTGAAGTACTTTTATTAATATAGTGATTAAAATGAGTTAAATTGCTATTATAGAGCAAGAAGAATCGAGGATCCGCCTCGATCGGGGAAAGAACAAAGTCTCGGACTAAATCGACAAGTTAGCTCATTGTGAAATCGAGGTAAGTTTGTATGTGTTTTAAGCAACCTTTATATTAGCATGTTGAGGAATGCTTGGCATTATATTAATGCATGATGCACTACTAAATTGAGTAGTCAATGTGAATGAGATGTTGAAGTCCTAATGGGCCATATTGATTATAAAAAAAATGCTATCATTGAGATATGAAATAGATAAGGTCCCGTATAAGACCATGTCGGGACATGGCCTCGGTACTGAGTTGAAATCCTGTATAAGACCATATCCGGGATATGGCTTCGGTAATGAATATGAAAATCATATAAGATCATATTTAGGATATAGCATTGATATATGATAGGAAATTCCATACAAGACCATATCGGGATATGGCATTGGCATCTGAGGTAATCCCATATAAGACCATATTTGGGATATGGCATTAGCATCTAGAGGTGATTCCATGTAAGACCACCTCGAGGGCGTGGCATTGGCTTTACTTAAAGTAATGACGATAAACACACGTCTTTGATTATCCCATGTAAATAGTGGGATAAGCAGATGAATTTAGAAGTATAAATGTGAATGATATTTAAGTCATGTGGATGAGTGAATACAGGTACTTGTGAATGAGTCACGAAGAACCGATTTTTATATGTGGCACGGTATGTGCTAGATAAGGGCAATTGTATGTAAGTATTGTCAAGAAGCTTTGACCCATTTACGATTAGCTAGTACCATTGATGGATTATCTTATGAGCTTATTATTGCTATTTATTTCCATGCAAACTTACTAAGCTTTATGCTTACCCCTTTTTCATTGCCCTTCTTTCTTGTAGTATTGCTAAGGTAACTCGAGGATTATGGACGTAGGAGTTTGGAAATCACACTATCGATAGCACTTTGGTATAACAATTTTAGACTTATTTTGAGTATGGCATGTATAGGATCTGAGTATTTTGTTAAGTTGTAATCGTTAGTCAAAGTGTTGGCTATGTAAGTTTGTAAAAGTCATTTTGTAAATGTCCTTTTGAGTTAGGCAAGTACTTAGCAAACTCTTTTGCTTAATAAGATGAAATTCATGAAACGTATGTTCCTTTCATTATCTTGTATGTTGGAATGAGTTCATAGACTTGCTTATGGGATAAGAGTTGTATTGTTGTGAGTGGAAGCATGTATGTGTGCATTATAGGGTGGAAAGGGCTTGGTATATAGCCTACTAATTGTCCATCTAAGTAGACACATGGGCGTGGGTCTAGACCATGTGGGAGGCACGGCTAGCACATGGGCGTGTGCCCAGGCCGTGTGAAGTCTGCACCTCACACTTAGGATTTAAATCACCACACGGATGGGGTACACGGGCGTGTGTATAGGCCATGTGGGTAAGTTAGAATGCTAAGGTTTTGTACACGGGCAAGAGCCACGGGCGTGCCATGGCCGTGTGAATTAGTCAGTGTCAACCACGAGTGGAAGACACGGGCATGCCTTAGGGGCACACGGGCGTGTCCCTAGGCCTACACGGGCGTGTGGCCCCTATTTTGATTAAAAAGTTTTTTAAACTCGTGAAAGTTCCCGAAAAGATTCTGATACTTCTCGGAAGTATGTTTAGGGCCTCTTAGGCCGAGTATGTACGAGCGATGGGGTTAAACAAAGTTTTATAACCCTATTTTATATGTTTAAGCAAAATTAGCTGTGTAGTGCCTCAAACCCTGTTTCGATTCGAACATGGGCAAGGGGTGTTACAGCGCGTCTACTTGAGTCGGGACACTTATTGGGGAAAATCCTGGGGAATAAATGATGTCTTCGTTATCATCCATACTGTTGACCACTAGGCCTCCCTTTTTTTCTAGTCCTCTGGCTAGTAACTGGGTTAACTGGTCCGTCATATTCCTTTGGAATTATAGCATTTGTTCCCACATCTCTTGTTGAATTTTGGTCAATTGCTTCTGCATCTGTATTTTCATTTTCTCTATTCTTTCCAACCTTTGATCCATGAATTTTGTTCTCGCGTGAGTACCATAATGATGCTCAGTTCATTAGACTTTTGTCGGTTCCTCAGTTAGTTAAAATAATTTTACCTAATCAGGGTCTTTCTACAAATTTTAATGCATATGATGTGATGCAATGCAAATACATAAAATGCAATGCAAATGAATGGAATGAATGCAAAAAAGAAAGAGAGGCGTTGATTATAAATTTAATTCCATTAGAAGAACTTTTCTAGAAAATAAATTCTTTACATAAAGTGAATTACATATGTGGCTTCGTCCTCATAGCCTAGGTGAAGACACCAACCTTTTCCTCGTATCTGGATGTTATGGTCGTGTCCTATGGACCTTCTCAATAGATGTCTCTTCTAGCTCCTTGCTGTTTAATCCAAGCCGTGACTCATTGCTCAATTATCCCCATGATGCTCATTAGTTCCTTTAAGAAAATCGAGACATGATGGCTCTTGCACAGTCTTTGTCAATTTGAATCCTTCGGGCAAGGTTTTGCATTCCTCCGCGGACTATCAACCTTCTTCCATTGTGTTTACTTAGACCATGTCCGGACAACCGTATTATAATCCACTTTATCAAGAAATTCATTTTCCTATGAAAAACTCCTCTATTTAGAAATCGAATATTAATCAACACCCCCTTTCTATGATGATGCAATGCAATGCAATCAAATCAAAAGAAAACACGTTAGTACAAGAGAAATAAACAACACAGAACACCTATCCGGGTGACTACTAGGGTTTGGCGTGGCTCTACCTATGGTAGTCTCATAGGTCTCTCTATATGTGGTTTGGTTCTAAAGTTGAGGTACCCGAACCAGTAGATTCCTCGATCCTCACCCATTATAGGCTCATATAGGTCGAGTTCGTTCAGGAGAATACATTTCCCTATGGCTGCACGGAGATGAAAATCTCACGAAGACATAGATACGGATGTATCCCGAAAGCGATCCACTATCCTGCACGGAGGTGAAGACCTCACGAAGGAGTAGCTTCTCACTCCCACTTAAAAGGGTGTGACCCGACGGTCATGCAATATGATGCAAAAGTATTCTATAAGACTCGAACCACAGCAATCAAATGAGATGACGCAAGCGAATGCAATAAAAAGGATCGTAATTTTGCAGATCAAATTTTTAATTTTTGACAAAAGGATAGAAATTAATCAATTTTACAGCTTGACTCTCTTTTCGATTCCCCAGCGGAGTCACCAAGCTGTCGAAATCATCTTTTAATTTTTGAAAAAAACAGGGATCGACTTTAAAATGACAAATGGAGTCGCCACCGATCTTTTATTCGAGGTGTGATTGGATCACCTTGAGATGGATTATTTTGATAAAACATTTTCATTTATTAAAACAATTATTTTGGTCTACGAAATCTAAGAAAATAGGTTCGAGAGTCGGTTACGTACGAGGAAGGATTAGCACCCTCGCAACGCCCAAAATTGGTACCAAATTGATTAATTAATGTCCTAACGTCGAGAAATTGAAAGGATTTAGAGTACAATAACTTTTAAAAATTTTTTTTGAAGTGGATATTGAAATTATCTTATTCCGAAGGAATGAAATCTCACGCCCAACACGTTAGGGTATGGCATTTCAAACCCACGATATCAAGATCATCTCATAATTTCCAAAATTCATGCATTGAAAAATAATTTTTTAAAAGGATACTTGAGGGTTTGGTCATACGAAAAAATTGAAACCCAACACGTTAGGACACGATTTCTCGGATTTCCAAACACAAGATATTGCCTTATTTTTAAAGCTAAGAAAACATTAATGAAATCTTAAAATGATATTCGGTTATTTGGTCAAACGAAAAACTGAAACCCAGCACATTAGGGCATGATTTCTCGGATTTCCAAACACAAAACATTACCTTATTTTAAACCTTTGAACAAAATGATTTTTAAAACATGAACTTTGTTAAAACATGACTTTTTAAGCGAATAAAATGCGATGGAATAATAACATACAACACGAAGTAATTATTTACAAGTGAAATGCCACACTATTGAATCGAAAATGGCAAATAAAGATAAAATAAGCATTACAATACGCATAATAGCAATAATCACCGAACATGAAATTAATGATAGGCAAAATAATAATAAAATACATACAAGCGTAATATATATAAAATATATTTGAAATAAACAAAAGTGATTTTAAACAAGTTTTAATACAAAAAGATTTTGAAGGATTAAAAAGAAAGTATAAAAATATGAATAGATTTAAAAACATACGTACATGAAATTATGAGGAAATTTAAAATAATATATTAAAATAATTTCAAGAAGAAATAAACAAAAAATAAATTAAAAATAATAAAAGGATTACAAGTTAAAATATGATAGGTTCGATTGAAACAAATTCAAAATCCAACGAACAATTTAAAAACTAATAGAGTCAATAAATTAAACCTAAGGAGCAGAATGGAAGACGCCCTAATGAATAGGGACTAAAAGTGCAAATATTCAAGTCCTCTAAACGAAATGTTTAAAAGTGGACGACATTAGAATGATATACAAAGTTCAGGTGAAAAATTAAAGATTTAAAGAATGCCCATATGACCTAATCAGATTGCGACGAAACAGGGAAGGATTGAATGTGAAATATTCCCACAGAGACCGAAACACGCGAATCTTGGTTGCATTCGGGTTGGGTCATTGGGTATTGGCCAATAAGGCACCATTTTGGAACCACTGAATCAGGCTCCCAAAGGTGTCATTTTAGACTAACTATAAGAACAAAAATAAACCCCAAATTACCAATACTCAACCATTCTGAAAACGAAAAAAAAAGCCTTCATTCCCCTTCTCAGCCGCCGCCAGGGATTTTTCCTTAAACACTATTATTCCAACAGAAATGGAGGTTAGCGATGCAGAGGTCTGACTTAAAACCAAGGTTCAAGCAATAAGACCAGTTCAACGCCGAAATCCTCTCCAAAAACCCCGATTTCGACGAAGGAGAAGAAGATTCCAGTGATCTATTAATGAAGGTATATACCTCCCTTTCTTTTTATTTATTACCCCATGCTAATAAAACAAGAAAAAGAAAATCAGAAAATAGCCCAAATCGAAGAAAAGAAAATTTCAATCACCTTCCAAAAACTAGTTTCCAATTGTATTTTGTATATTCTGTCTCCGTAAAAAAATTTACAAGATATTGATAGCCTTTTTTATAGCCATCGAAATACAAATTTTTATATTTTTGCATATTTTTGCTGTTTCTCTACTATTGGTGGCCCTGTTTATAGGTATGGAAGGCGCAGACGAGGCGTACGGAGGTGCGTGAGGCATGCGGAGGCATGAGCAGTGGTGTGCGTGGAGGCATGTACGGGGGAGGCTGCTGCTGCGTTGGAAAATTCTGGAAGCTCTCTTAGGGTTTTTTGATTGCTAAAATTATTGGGCTTGTTTAGTAGGTTAAGGGTTAGGTTTAATATTTGGTCTCAGGTTTAGGTCTACTGTTTTTTGTAATGGACTGATGGACTGTTTTGGATTTTTATTAATTTTGGGTTTTTTATTCTGTTTGTCTTTTTTGTTTGGTTTGGTCTTATTCTGTTAATCGGGCCCAGGCATAAATGGGCTCTTACAGTTATGTCTTTAATTAATTAATGACTATTTTGGCCTAACTATTTTTTGGTATGCTTAATCCAACTAATGGTATGTTGATTATATACTGAGTAGTTTTACTCATTCCTTAATTTTCTTTACTTTTTCAAATTTTGATATATATATGTTAGGTAAAATTTTGCTATTAGGCATTGTAATTTTCTTAAGTTGTGGAATTAGTACATGTACTTTAATTTGGTCATTTTCAGTCCCTGTATTTTTAGAAATTGAAAATTTCAGTCCTAACCAAATGATAATTACTAAATTCATTAAGTTAAGTTTCACTATTTTTAAAATTTGATATGTCAAACATATTATCACATGTGCAATGTTATGTCTATTTGCAATTTTGACATATTACTCATAAAAAGTCATTTAATATATTTAATGACTGTTGTTTGCATTAAGACTAAAATTTTGAAATTCAAAAAATGTAGTCTGCATAATACATGTAACAACCTATTTTCAGTGGTATCAGAAAAGGTGGTTTTAGAATCTTGTATTCTGATGATCGAGTCATTAAATATTATTTATTAATATTTATGAGTCTATTGTAGTGATATATTGAGTTTCGACTTGGTAATTTATTGAATTGATAGTTAATTAAGGTACAAGGACTAAATCGTAAAAAATTTAAAAGATAATCACATTTGATTCTTAAGTTCCAAGACACTTAATTAGTAAATAAATAAGGTTTTGTATAGAAATTTGACGACAATAGGTTATAGTGGCCTGTTGAAACTTGATGTAACATCCCAAATTAGGGGGGGTGTATTTGGAGCATAATTCACGAGTTAGTAGGCTTGAAGAATGGTTGGGATGTGTTTTAGGAGTTCTTAAAGCTCTAGGACTAAAAAGGGAAGCTTTGGAAATTTTTGAAAATTTTGGGTTAGAAAGGGGATATGGGAAAGGAGGCCTTAAGAATAAATTTTGGCGGGTTATGGCTAAACAATCACCCTGGTAAAGTGGCTTCCATGCGCCACTTAAGGCTTGGGTTTGGCACCATAGCAGGTCAGGGGTTCGAGCAACGCTTGGCGCATGGGTTTTTATTTTTGGGTTGTATGCTGTGATGGGCTTAAGGTGAAGAAGGCTTTAAAAATTTAAAAGGTGAGGCATATGACATGAAAGTTAGGTGCGGTGGAGTGGCACGGGGTGTGGTTTAAGAGCCTTGGTATGATGACTCGGGTTCGAGTCGTGGTAGAAGTATAAGGAGGACGTTTTTTAGGCTTTGGCGTTGAAAGGAAAAAGGGCCCGATTATAAAGGCTTTAAAATTAAAAGATAGCATTCTATAGCAAGAAAGTCGAATGGGAGAGTTGGCACAGGGCGTGTTAGAGAGGGGGTTCTTTCTTGATCTTTGGAGGTCCTTGGTTTGAGCCAAACATAGCGACAAATCGTTTTATTTCTTTCTTTCTTTTATTTTTGTTCTTTGGCGTATGGGGAAGAATTTGGTGCACTTTGGACTCCCAAATTCTGTTTGGAAGAGGTAAGTTTGGTATTTTATTTTTATTCAATTTGTTTAAGAGGGATTAAGGGATAAGGAGTAAGATAAAATTAGATTTAATTGTGATAATTCAAGGCTGAAAATTATCACAAAATAGGGAGGAATTAGGCGACTTTAGAACTCTTTGAAATTTGTTTTGTACAAAGAAGAAGAGCAGAAAATTCCAACAATCTGTAGCTTTTCTTTTTCCCTTTACTCTTCGCTAAAATTCCACGGGAATTCTTCAAATTTTCAGCTTTCTTCTATTTTATTTGGCCAAAATCACCTTGATTTCTCCCACCTATTCTCCTTTTCTTTCTTCCACCAATGGCCGAATAATCTACCACTTTGTTGTCGATTTTCCTCTTTGTTATTATTAAAATTCCAGCATCTTCTCCTACTTTTTGTTCTTCTTTTTCACATAAGCGAACCTTGTTTATTAATTTAACCAACAATAGCGAATTCCTTCTCCCTACTTTGAGAAGTCTTGGCGAATATTAAAGCAAGGGTGTTCTCCTCTTTCTTTTCTTCAATCGGGTGGTAAGTGGTGGTAAGGATCGATTTTCATAAGATTTAGTTTTCAAGAATTTAAAAGCCAAAGGCTATTAGCTTTATTTATTAACCGATGGTAGTTGGTGAAGCGATTCGAATCGGGTGTTGTGATTAGTATCCAAAAGCGAGAAGGTAAGGATTCGGGTTCCAAAAGATGACCCTTTAAATTATTTGATTTGGCGAATATACTAACCCATGTATTTGGCGAATATAGGGACAAGTAGATCTAGTGTGATGACTCCTCCATTCGAGATTTAGATTATTCGTGGGTGACAGTGTGTACATACACACTTATAATAATTAATTAAATGCATGCTATGTGTAAACCGCTTATTGTAGATACTGAATTAGTACCTTAATGGTACAACGAGGATCTTAGTAAGTCTCTGTTAATATGAGATTGATAATAATGCTTTTGGGAAGCGTAGTTTATGTGATACATGTGATAAATGTATGTTATTATAAACTCTGTTATAATATGATTTGATATGGGTTGATGAGTGGAGGGCGTTATTATTAGTGTCGACGGACACGGTGTTTTGGTAACACTGCTTGTGACTACGGTCACCGTGAGGTTTGGTACCTCAGAGGTTTGGCACCTCATAGCGTCTCGTCCCGTGGCTTAGCACCACCGTGGGTTGGCCCCACTTTGAGATATGGGATTGGCCTTGATGATTTGGCATCACACGATGGGTTGGCCCCATCAATCGATTTGTGTCTTCGGACACCGGAGGTTTAGCACCTCCGGTGATTTGGTATCACATTTGTGACTTAAAGTCACCGAGTGGTTTAGTACCACCGGTGGTTTGGTACCCACAGGGGTAGAGAAAGGTGATATGGATGGTTAGGTTGGGTATATGACTTGATGCATGTTAATTGTTATATAGTGTGTATGATGTGGTATTCACCTGGGGAAGGGTTACATCTCGAGTCTTGGTGACTCACCTTCTCCTTTATTTTTTTTCGGGTGACACATAGTTCGCGGATATGGGTAGGAGGGACTTGAGGTGGCCATGCGTAAGAATTTAAATTTAATAGACTTTAAATTTTGGTTTATCTCTTCTCGATTGTTGATTTGATTTTTAATTGGGTTGTAATAAGGCCTCCGATATTTTATTTTGTTATTTTTCATATGTTGAATATTTGTTTTAAACTATAATATTATTATTAAATTAAAGTCACATGTTTTCCCAAATTAACGCGAAAATGTTTTCATCATGCCATAGCACACTTGTAATTTTATAATAACTTGGCTTAATTAAATTTTCAATTAAATCTAAGTATGCCTTTTGCAATACCACTAAATAAAAGGTTTTCGACAACTAAAAATTTTTACTTAGCAAAAGTGTTTCCAAAAATATTTTCCTTGTGTGAGACTAGATTCGCCATAATGTTTGGTAGGGTTTGGTCGTTACAAAATTGGTATCGAGCCAGTCAAAGCTTCTATTTGTGGGGCCCAAGGCCCAAAAATGTTTTAGTAGGCCTTTTAATTGTTTTTGGGTTTTAAAGCGGCATGGCCGAGTCTCCAAGACCGATTCGCCTGTAAGTACATCTAAACCTCTTTGTGAATTATATTCAGAGAAGGGTAGGAAGCATGGAACGTAGATAGACTTATAGGAACTTGAACCCTAGGATTAGATTACTCAAACACACAAATGAACATAAGACTTAAAGAACTAAACCAACCTATGACTTAGTCAATGAGCTAGGTGTGGTAACCCCTGACGCCTGTCTAGGATTGGATCCGGAAGAGCCTGGTATTTAAGCAGTCCTCGTGACTCACCTCCTCTTGCAGTATCCTACAGTGCGTAGCCAGTTCACCCTAACTCGGAGGGCTCGGTGGTGTGGCAACCTCTGTGTGCATGTCTAGAAAGGTTCGATGGGAGCTTGGTATTTAAGTGATCCGCGTGACCCACCTCCTCTTCACTCGAATCCTGCCTGGTGCGTAGCTTTGGTTCACCCTGACCAGGAGGGCTCGGTCATAGGCTAAACCCAATGATTAAAACCCGAAAAGGGAATTAGCCATGTTTTCGAAAAAGAATGAAACAACAAACCCTAATGTTTTCAAAACTTGTGCAATAATTTTTTTCTCAAATCCGAGAACATTATTTTTACAACGTTTTCCTCAAAAAACTTGATTTGTGGAAAATTACAAAAATGCCCTTAGGGTAAAATTACTAAAATGCCTCGATTCATAAATATCAGTTCAATGGTTTTGCTCAAGATTTCAACTATTTTATAAATATTCAACACCTTAGCTTTGAAAATCATCAAGAAAATATTTTGGTTTTGGAAAATTACGAAAACGCCCTCAAGTCGCAAAATTACCGAAATGACCTTGGTTTGGAAATCTTTACAAACATCACTATTTGAAAAGGAACACTTTTAAAAAAAAAACCCTCGGAGTTTTACAACTGTTAAAAATATCCCTGACTTATTAAAATTTTGAAATTGCCCCTGAATGACAAAATTACCAAAATACCCTGGTTTCAAAACGATGCCGTATCTCTAAATTTTACAGAGTTTTCAGAAAAACCCTCCAGTGTTGGGAATTGCAAATCAACCTACTTTACTAAAGTTTTAAAAATTTCTTTTATTACGAAAATACCCCTATAGGAAAAAGACGAAAATACCCTTGGGTTAGAAATGGGCAGAAATGTCCGAAGAGCGAATAGGTATGGAAAGTATTAAGGAATGGATGCAAGAACTTCTTTGTGTGAACTAGGTTAGGAAACTGAAACCTTGTTTGCTCGAAAGAATCTCTGATTAAAACTCTACCCATAAAAATTTCTTCGCGAATAAGAAAGTGGAACAAATGCTAACGCATAAAATTTTTCTTAATCAGATTAAAAGCGCGGTAGATAGAATGAGTTCCAGAGGACGAGGACGCCGTGCGCAGTAGGGGTAGGATGATGGTGTCTCGAACCCGTCAGTCGGGACAAGGTTCGAAAGCAGTACCACCGCCACCACCACCTCTAGCTTTTAGAGTCAAGAGCGAGATCGCAATGTGGTGAGGCGGTATCGCAAGTCGTTTTTATGAGTCTTGGAAATGGTGGTGAAATTTGGTGGAAATCTGGGAGCTCAAAATCTGTTCTCGAGCTAATTCGGTCAACGGGGGAAGTGTTTGAGGTGTGTCGGGAGTGGCACCTAGTGCGTGAGAATCTTGGCTAGAGTCAACCGAAAGGATCATGGATGATCTGGACTGGATCGAGGAAGAAAAATTGAAAGGGTCGATCGCTTCTAAAGGATGAAGCGTGTCGGTGGTGGTGACGATAGCTTGAGATGGCGCTACTGCAGATGATCGACTTGGGATTATTTCAAAACCACCTATCGGAAGAAGTATGTGGGCACCGATTATCAGATGCTCGAGGAAAGCCTTTCTAGGGTTAGTACAAGGAACTAAGTCGATTAGCGGAATATGAGGCGGAGTTTTAAGGTGAGTAGGTATGCTAGAGGCATCGTGGCTCTTGAACACGAGTACTGTGTCCGCTTTGAGGACGGACTCGAGATGATTTGAGGTTCTTGATTGCCCTACAGCAAGTGCGTGAGTTTTCATCTCTAGTGGAAAAGGCTAAGGTAGCCGAAGGGATCAAGGAGGCTGTGAGGCAAAACTATAGTAGGAATAATCAAAAGAGAGGCTTTGGATCGCCTGAATCGGGCAGTAATATGGAGAAGAGGGCTAGATTTGGGGAATCAAAAAGAGCCACAAAGCCTACTCAGTGGCCACCTCAGTGTGCTAGATGCGGGAAATCCCACTAGGGAGAATGTTTGGCTGGAAGTAGAGGGTGCTTTGAATGTGGATCGTTGGATCACCGTGTAAGGGATTGTCCTCAGAAGTTAGCTAAGAATCACCCAGAGGGTTAGAACCGTGCTCAGGTTAGAAATGAAGGCCACCACAGAGGGGTCGAGGTGCAGCTAGAGGTAATGATAATGGTAACGGGCGTGGCCGAGGTGCTGAAGGTGCAGAGGCGAGGCAACCAAGGTTAGTTTATGCGGTTGGCCGTCATGAGGAGGAAGATGTGCGAGATCGACAACGGGTAAGTTTCTTATTCGAAATACTCTTAATTGCCTTGGTTGTGGTTACGTTAGTTCGTTTTCATGTTGCTAGTAAAGTGTATGGAGCTTGGATTATGGACTTAGGGAATGTGTAGAAAGTATGATAGACCTTTAAGATCGAGTGCATAGCGATGGCGTGGGGTGATGAGTTAAGGATACGATTGGACGATAGTAAGTAATTTCGAGGACTAAATTATTTTTAAGGAGGGTAAAATTGTAACATCCCAAATTAGGGTCGTCTTACTGGAGCATAATTCACGAGTTAGTAGGCTTGAAGAATGGTTGGGATGTGTTTTAGGAGTTCTTAAAGCTCTAGGACTAAAAAGGAAGCTTTGGAAATTTTTGAAAATTTTGGGTTAGAAAGGGATATGGGCAAGGAGGCCTTAAGAATAAATTTTGGCGGGTTATATTTGAACAATCACCACAGTAAAGTGGCTTCCATGCGCCACTTAAGGCTTGGGTTTGGCACCATAGCGGTCGGGGTTCGAGCAACGCTTGGCGCATGGGTTTTATTTTTGGGTTGTATCTTTGTGATGGGCTTAAGGTGAAGAAGGCTTTAAAAATTTAAAAGGTGAGGCATATGACATGAAAGTTAGGTGCGGTGGAGTGGCACGGGGTGTGGTTTAAGAGCCTTGGTATGAGGACTCGGGTTCGAGTCGTGGTAGGCGCAAGGAGGACGTTTTTTTTTAGGCTTTGGCGTTGAAAGGGAAAAAAAGGGCCCAGTTATAAAGGCTTTAAAATTAAAAGATAGCATTCTATAGCAAGAAAGTCGAATGGGAGAGTTGGCCTGGGGCGTGTTAGAGAGGGGTTCTTCTTGATCGCTAGAGGTCCTTGGTTCGAGCCAAAGATAGCGACAAATGCGTTTTATTTCTTTCTTTCTTTTATTTTGTTCTTTGGCAGATAGGGAAGAATTTGGTCGCACTTTGGACTCCCAAATTCTCACTGGAAGAGGTAAGTTTGGTATTTTATTTTATTCAATTTGTTTAAGAGGGATTAAGGGATAAGGAGTAAGATAAAATTAGATTTAATTGTGATAATTCAAGGCTGAAAATTATCACAAAATAGGAGGAATTGGGCGACTTTAGAACTCTTTGTGGGGAAATTTTTTTAAGAAGAAGAGCAAAAATTCCAAAGAATGTAGCTTTTCTTTTTCCCTTTGCTACGCTAGAAAATTCCTCGGGAATTCTTCAAATTTTCCAGCTTTCTTCTATTTTATTTGGCCAAAATCACCTTTGATTTCTCCCACCTATTCTCCTTTTTCTTTCTTCCACCAATGGTAGAATAATCCACCATTTTGTTGTTGATTTTCCTCTCATTGTTATTATTAAAATTCCAAAGATCTTCTCCTACTTTTTGTTCTTCTTTTTCACATAAGCCGAACCTTGTTTATTAATTTAACCAACAATAGCCGAATTCCCTTCTCCCTACTTTGAGAAGTCTTGGCCGAATATTAAAGCAAGGGTGTTCTCCTCTTTCTTTTTCTTCAATCGGGTGGTAAGTGGTGGTAAGGATCGATTTTCATAAGATTTAGTTTTCAAGAATTTAAAAGCCAAAGGCTATTAGCTTTATTTATTAACCGATGGTAGTTGGTGAAGCAGATTCGAATCGGGTGTTGTGATTAGTATCCAAAAGCGAGAAGGTAAGGATTCGGGTTCCAAAAGATGACCCTTTAAATTATTTGATTTGGCGAATATACTAACCCATGCATTTGGCGAATATAGGGACAAGTAGATCTAGTGTGACCGACTCCTCCATTCGAGATTTAGATTATTCGTGGGTGACAGTGTGTACATACACACTTATAATAATTAATTAAATGCATGCTATGTGTAAATCGCTTATTGTAGATCTGTAATTAGTACCTTAATGGTACAACGAGGATCTTGGTAAGTCTCTCTAATATGAGATTGATAATAATGCTTTTGGGAAGCGTAGTTTATGTGATACATGTGATAAATGTATGTTATTATAAACTCGTTATAATATGATTTGATATGGGTTGATGAGTGGAGGGTAGTATTATTAGTGTCGACGGACACGGTGTTTTGGTAACACTGCTTGTGACTACGGTCACCAGAGGTTTGGTACCTCCAGAGGTTTGGCACCTCATAGCGTCTCGCCCCTCGTGGCTTAGCACCACCGTGGGTTGGCCCCACTTTGAGATATGGGATTGACGCCGGTGATTTGGCATCACACGATGGGTTGGCCCCATCAACCTGATTTGTGTCTTCGGACACCGGAGGTTTGGCACCTCCGGTGATTTGGTATCACATTTGTGACTTAAAGTCACCGGTGGTTTAGCACCACCAAGTGGTTTGGTACCACACGGGTAGAGAAAGGTGATATGGATGGTTAGGTTGGGTATATGACTTGATGCATGTTAATTGTTATATAATGTGTATGATGTGGTATTCACGGGGAAGGGTTACATATCGAGTCTTGGTGACTCACCTTCTCCTTTATTTTTTTCGTGTGACACATAGTTCATGGATATGGAGCCGGAGGGACTTGAGGTGGCCATGCGTAAGAATTTAAATTTAATAGACTTTAAATTTTGGTTTATCTCTTCTCGATTGTTGATTTGATTTTTAATTGGGTTGTAATAAGGCCTCCTGATATTTTATTTTTGTTATTTTTCATATGTTGAATATTTGTTTTAAACTATAATATTATTATTAAATTAAAGTCACATGTTTTCCCAAATTAACGCGAAAATGTTTTCATCATGCCATCGGGCACACTTGTAATTTTATAATAACTTGGCTTAATTAAATTTTCAATTAAATCTATGTATGCCTTTTTGCAATACCACTAAATAAAAGGTTTTCGGCAACTAAAAATTTTTACTTAGCAAAAGTGTTTCCAAAAATATTTTCCTTGTGACAGACTAGATTCGGCCATAGTGTTTGGGCCGGGTTTGGGTCGTTACACTTGAAATATGGCCTAATTTTATGATAAAATTTTGATTAAAAATAATAAAATAATAATGTAATTAAAGATAAGAAAAGTTTATGGAAAGAGAATTGCTCATTCTCATCTTCCTCCACCGTTCGAACACCATTGTTGATGAGAAAAGAAAGCTTCAAAATTCCTTGGAGATTCAACTATTGCATGTAGGGTATTCGAGATCCATTTCTTGTAAATTTTATGTTTTTGAGATCGTTGTAACTTGATTTAGCTAATCGGTATATTTATTTTCAAAGCTATTAAAGTTTAGAAAAGTTACCATTGATGAATGTTGAAGCCTTAGTTGTTAAATGGTTTGATTATAAGCTTAGATGTGAAATAGGACTAAATTGTAAAATAAAATTTATTAATTTTAAGTTTAGAGACTAAAATGAAAATATTTAGAATTTGACATGAAATTCCTATAATTACTAAATGTAGAGGGTTGCATGAGGATTTATTTGAAATTGGATTGTAAAATGGTGCTTAAATGTGAAAGATATGCTTGTTTCGATTTTAGGGACCAAATTAAATAAACGACAAAACATTAGAGAAATTATGTAAAATGAAATTAATTTGTCATATGAGTTGAATAAGAGGTTATAAAGTAATTAGTACTAATATTTTGAAATGAATTACTATATAGATCAAAAATTGAATCAAGTAGAACTTAACCGAGGAATAGAGAAAATTACAAACTAGTCCCTGGCACCTCGTTTATTATCGTTTTTCTAGGTAAGTTCATAAAATGTAGTGTATATATATGTAATTGAGATGTTTTTGATTGAATTGTATATTTGTGTTAATTGAATATACCTTGAATTTATATACAATTGATATAAAAAGGCTATGAATGGACTATATTGAAAAAGATGATACCATTGTGTAAATTATGCCCGAATGAATGATATAATAAGATAAAATTGGAATGTCAATAGGGTTATTCGCACACTATACGGGTTATGTAAAATAAATTATACTGAATGCCCTGATGTACGGAGAAAGTAATTGTTATTGAAATCTAGAGTTGTTGCAGATTACTTACTGAGTTTGTCTCTATAGAGATCCTGGTGTGTTGTGGAGGAAAGTGTAGCCTACGGGCTTAACACTTCGATGCTCAAGTGTGTATTGGTAGGGGTGAGAGAAACTGGGTTTGACTTGAAAAAATCGAATTTTTTTTCAAATTTTGAGTTAATCGAGTTATTCAAGTTAACTTGAATTTTTTCTTCAAATTTCATGTTCGAATCGAGTTGAGTTTTCAAATTTGAATAATTCAAATAAACCAAATACCAAAATATAATATATTACATTTTTACCCCAAACTTTTTACTTTCCCCCTAAAAATTTTACTCCCTCCCACTTCCCAAAACTTTTACTCCCCTCCCATCTCACCCCCATCTACCCCAAACCCATTTTCGCCCCATTTTTTTGAATATTTCCCCCCAAAATTTTACTCCCCCAAACCCTCAAAATTTTTTGTTTTCCCCTTAAAATTTTACTTCTCATCCTTTACCCCCAAATCAAAAATCAAAATCATCCAAAAAAAAATCTCTAAACCTAAATAGTAATAATTTTATTTATATCTACTATTTATATTATTAAATTAAATTTCACATTTTGTACTATTTATATTATTGAATAGTTTAATCATATTGAATCTTTATAAATTTCTATTAAAATTGAATTATTGATGACGCCATAAAATATTCATGTTAAAATTTTATGTTGATATCAATTTCACATTTTATCTTTAAGATAACTTTTATTAAAAATCACATTTTTACATTTAATAAATTTTAATTTCAAAATACATAGTGAAAAGAATCAAGATAATTGAAGCAATTAAGCAAGCAAAGAAACTAACCCGTGTATAAAAGATTAATAAATAAATTATGAGAGGATGAAAGCTAATAACAAATTTGATTACGGTGGGAAAATTTAATTACGATAAGTGACAGTGGTTACAAGGACCCAAATTAATTTTTTAAATTTTAACTCGAACAAATATATTCGATTCGATTCGATTCGAATTCCATCTCACTCGACTCAATTCGAGAAAATTTCAAATTGAGTGAGGATGAAAAAATAGGATTCGTCAACTCAATTAACTCAAAATTTTTCATTCAATTCGATTCTATTTGATCGAATGCTCACCCTTATCTATTGGTGGTATAACTTGTTTGATCAATCAGGTGTGTTTTTGGTGGTTACCGCGTATCCATATTTGTTTATTATAGTTCATCAGGCTAAATAGTTATTGTAAAAGAGATGTTGATTGAATGGTAATATGTATCTTGTGATTGGGAGTGGATGTTATAATCGAATAACATGGAATTGTATCGAATGGAATGAATTGAAATGCTATATGGTTGAATGTAATATACTCACCTTGTATTTGTGAAATGTGGTGACAGTAAAATTATATATTAGTTAATTTGTATGTTATTTTGATGAGAGGTGAGTTTTAATGTTTCAAAACCTAATAACTTACTAAGCATACTTAATGCTTACTTCGTTTTACTTTTTATTTTCCATAGTTGGCATTTTGCGGAACGTGTCAATCGGATCACTCCCTGAGCTCACACTATCTAGCTTATGTCTCAGTAGTCTTTTAAATCATTCAAAACTTAGTTACATGGAATGTAAATAGGAGTCATATTGTATATATGTTATTTTGGAAATTGAATATTGAGGTATGATGTATAAAAATGTGTGTGCATATTGGAAATATGGTAAGTTAAGGCTGGAGCTTTTTGAATGGGTACTTTTGAAGGTAGTTGATTATGTTTATGAGGTGATATTGATGTAGTTCTTTGGTATGAAAATGTGATGGAGTTGCCAAAAACTCATCACCTGAATTTTAGCCAACGAACCACCATTAGTGGTTAAACTCAATTGTGCAAACATGGCTTGTAACTCAACCATCAACTTCCAAATCAAAGCATCAACAACCACATTCGCTTTGCCTAGATTATACTCAATCACGCAGCCATAATCTTTCAGTAGCTCAATCCATCACCTCTATCTCAAGTTTAACTCCTTCTAAGGTAGGAGATGCTTACGACTCTTTTGATCGGTGTAGATAACACATCTCTCACCATATAGATAGTGATGCCAAATCTTGAGCACAAAGACCACAATAGTTAACTCCAAATTGTGGGTCAAGTAATTATGCTCATGTGGCCTCAACTATCTCGAAGCATACGTTACTACCTTCCCATCCAGCATCAAAACACACCCGAGTCTCATATACAATGCATCATTGTAAACCACATACTTTTTCCCAAACTTTGGTTGAATCAACACTAGTGCCTCAATCAACACTGTCTTAAGCTTCTGAAAGCACTTATGTCTCTCCTCAATCCACTCAAATGACGCATTCTTCTGAAGTAGCTACGTTAAGGGTGCAACTATGGTAGAGAACCCTTCAACAAATCTCGAAACTAACCAGCTAATCCTAGAAAACTTCAAACCTCAATAACATTCCTCGGATGCTTCCATTCTAGAATAGCCTTGACCTTCTTTGGGTCAACACCAATCCCCTTAGAAGATAACATATGATTGAGAAATATCACCTCTCGAAGCCAAAACTTGCACTTTCTCAACTTCACATATAGCCGATTCTCATGCAGAATATGAAAGGCAATCTGTAGATATGCATCTTAATCATCCTCGATTCAAGAATACACGAGAATGTCATCTATAAAGACAACTATGAACTGATCCAAATACGAGTGAAAAATCTGATTCATCAAGGCCATGAATGCTACAGGTGTATTCATCAACACAAATGACAACCAAAAACTTGAAATGCCCATACTGAGTCATGAACGCAGTCTTTAAGATATCAACCTCTTTCACCTTGAGCTAATAATACTCATGTAACAGCCCGATTTAGACCCTAGTCAGAATAGTGGTTTTAGGACCACAAATTTGAGGTCAGAGAAATAATTAAATATTATTATTAACGTTTGTGGTATGTGATAAAGTATGTGTGAAAGTTCTGTTTGAAAATTTTATCGTTTGTGTGTCGATTTGTGAAAAAGGACCTAATCGCGTAAAATGCAAAAGCTATGTGTTAATAGTTAAAAGTGCTTAATTGCCATGTCTTATTTAATGAAAGGTCCTTATGTTGTAAATGGACCATTGGTCTAATGAATGGACATAGTTGGACATGAGTTAGTGGATTTTAAATGGAAACATTAAGGTTAAATTTGTAAAATGATAATTAAGTTAGTATTAATTAAAAAAAATGAATTAATGGCATGTGTGTTCATCCTTGCTGAAAATAAAAAGGAAAAAGAAAAGAAAGAAAGAGTATTAGGGTTCGACTAGAATTTGGCTTGATTGAGGTATGTGTTTTGATCCGTTTTTTATTATTTTTATGTTTTTGTGATCGTTGCTTCGTGTTCTAGCTAGCCCATGCCCTAATTTTTGAATTTGTTTGTGATTTTGTAAAATTCCATTGATGAATGCTTGAGCTTTGTGATAGTTGATGATGAATAATGAGTAATTGTTAATAGATAATAATGATTTATAAAGTGATTTTTTGAAAAAAATGTCAAAAATTGATTAAGTTGTGAAATGTGTATATTAAGGGATTGAAATGTGAAATATGGGCTGCTAGGGGCACTATGGTAATTTGGCTAAGCATGGATTAAATTGGATTTTTTGAATTTGATGTATTTGTGAAATAAGGACTAAAATGTCTAAATGTGTAATTATGAGGGCTAAAGTGTAAAATGATTTAACTATGTGTTGTGGATTGTTTTGGATGAAAATGTGATTGAATGAGTTGAATATGATATTATATAGATCAAGAAAGGATAAATTCGAACTTAGATCGAGGCAAGAACAAAGTGCTCGATTGATCGACTAGTGTCATTGTTTTTGCGTCGAGGTAAGTTCATGTATAATACGAATTGTTTAAACAATGTTCACCTATTATGAAATGTTTGGAAATGTGATTGTTGAGTTAGTAATGCGATATGTGAGCTCGAAGATGTAACACCACAAACCTGGTCAACACATCATGACCAAATCCGGCATGTCACAGGGAAAACGTGTTGAAGAAAATCGAGTTACTGATTAAATTCTAGAGAAAACTCTTTGTTGTTCTATGTTTGTAGAAATCAGGTGCAAGATTAGTTAAAAATCGATTGCATTTAAGTGTAGAAACTTAAAATTTGAAACCATTTAGGTTGTCGAAAACATTTGAGTTGTCTTTTATTTCCAAGTGTTTGTATTACCCGATGGTAAAGTTTTGAAAACCATTGCGTTTTGTAGTTTAGAAAAACCTTGCGCTCATGTTTTTAAATTAATCAAGTAACTTACTTAACCATGTTCGAAATCAAATCCAAAACATATAAATAATTCAAAACATAATTTAGAAGGTAGTAGACAAACCCAAATAATAAAAACACATATATGAAATAATACCCAATTTAAAAATCCAAGTAGAACCAAATGTGTTTAACGCATGGCCACCTCGAGTCGATCCGGCTCCTCATCCGCGATCTATGAATCACCTGAAAAGATAAGGGGAAGGTGAGTCACCAAGACTCAGTGCATAAATCCTCCTCTCGGATAATGCAACATACTTACACAAATCATAACCAAGCAATACATATAATGCACCCTAACCTAGCCATCCATAACTCCGTTTCTACCCCGTGTGGTACCAAACCACTGGTGGTGCCAAACCACTGGTGACCCAAAGTCACGATATCCCATAAAAATGTGGTGCCAAACAACTGGTGACCCAAAGTCATGAAATATCAATAATCCAAGTGTGGAGCCAACCCACGTGTGATACCAAATCACTGGCGACAATCCCGATAAATCAAGGCCAACCCACTGTGGTGCTAAGCCACTGGGACGAGTCGCTATGAGGTGCCAAACCTCTGGTGACCCAAAGTCACAAAATAATCTATGGTACCAAACCACTGAAGGTGACAAACCTCTGGTGTCCCAAAGACACGGATATCAAATCTTCCCCCTCTTCTCATATCACCCATCACAATGCAAAACTCATACAAATCTTGCCATCATGCTTTATTATGAATCATATAGCAAATGTATCACAGAACATGGTATTAAGCATCATATAACAAATCATATCGAAATAGACTTACCTGAATCCTTGCTCATACCCTTACGGTATCATATCAAGATCTACACAATTTCCGGCTTTTAACATATTCAGGTTATTAATATTTTACTTAGTTATAAAGTGTGTAAGTTACACACCTGTTACTAACGCAAGCACTAAATCCCAAAGATCCGATCTACCACACTAGATCTCCTTGCCCTACATTCGGCCAAACCACAAAACTATTAACAAGGCCATTCAGCCATACCAATAAATCCCAAAGGGTGAGATTACGCATACACAACACCACCCTTACCTTTCTGCCTTACTAATGCTAATCCCAACACAAGGTACGCGAGACTGATCTCCCCCCTACAATCGGCTACCAATACAACTTAGCCTCAAAAGCCTTCGGCTTTTCCAAATAACTTAAAGAATGATAAACTTTATAGATTCTTACCACAGCCTTAATAAGTCACTTGACAGAGAAAGAATGGCTCAGATCCACTGCTTCCAAAGTCCCAAAGTACCTAGAAGAAATCGATTCCTATAGATGGTTAGAAATCTATTACCAATATGAAAGTTGACAGAGAGAAAAGAAAAGGAACAAAAGGTATTCAGCTAAGACACTTACCCCTTCTCAAAATCGATTGAAGAAGAACCGAACAAGATCCACCCTTGTTTGATATTTGGCCAAAGCAACTAGAAGTAAGAAAGGAAATTTTCGATAAAGGTTGAGTGGTGAAGGAAGATTCGGCTATGGTTGATAGAAGAGAAACAATTGAGATTTGGTTCAAAAAGAAAAAAGAGAATGGGAGAAAAGATGATGGGTATTCGACTTAGGCTTAAAGAAAAAGAGATTAAGAGGTTTCGACAAGAAAAGAAAATAAAGGAGAGGATGGGATCTTGAGCAGTTATGAAAAGAAGAAAAAGAAAGGTGGGTGAAAGAGAGGTTTGGCCAAGCACCTTAATTGTCCAAAAGAGAAGAGAAGAAGATGCCAAGTGAGGGTTTCAATTTTCAAAGAGGAAAAGAGAGAATGCTAGAGAGGGTTTTGGTTTGTTTCTTCACCGAATACACCAAGGCTTGCTAGCCGAAAATGTCACCTAGCCTCCCTCCTAAGTCTCCCAATCGGTTACTTCTCTCATACCAGAGTCCAGATTTTTGCAAACCACCCTAAATCACTCCTGGCCAATCATTCTAATGAGTTTGAATTAATCAAACTCCTAAATCCCCTATTCTCCATCTTATCTGAAAGAGTTTGTGCTGAGCACAACTCTTCCCCCTTGGCGTCAAAACAATAAGCGAAAGTGGAATTTCACGCTCGAACTGAGCTCTCCTTCCTGTATGTGGCGTCAACCACAGGGCCCTAAGTGGCACCTCCTTGCCACTTTACCAAGCCCAATCTTGTGCTTAAATCCCCAATTATAGCTCCTTCCAAACTCCTTTTAACTAACACTTAACAAAACAAATTTTCCCTACAGCTCGAGCCTACCTTTGGCTTATAACTAGATCTTACAACACCTCAAATAATAACACAACAGTCCATACTCATGCAAAACAATTCAATCACAAATAACCCCTATTCAGGATATTACAGTTCTACCCCCCTTAAAAATAATTTCACCTCGAAATTACCTGGTCAAAAGAGTTGGGGGTATTGCTGTCTCATCATATCCTTTGGTTCCCATGTAGCTTCCTCCACTCCATGGTTTCACCACAACACCTTCACTAATGGAACCGACTTTTTGCGCAAAACCTTCACATCTCGATCCAGGATCTGCACTGGTTCCTCTTCCACAGTCAAATCTGGATTTACCTCAATTTCCTCCACTGCTACAACATGCGATGGATCTGGACGATAGTGCCTGAGCATGGAGACATGGAACACATTGTGTATTTGACTCAACTCTGCTGGCAGCTCGAGCTAATAGGCTACTGGTCCCACTCATCTCAACACCTTATATGGGCCAATAAACCTCGGACTCAACTTGCCTTTCCTTCCAAACCTCAACGCTTTCTTCCATAGCGAGACTTTCAAAAAGACCTTGTCACCCATGGTAAACTCTATATCCCTCCGCTTGAGATCAGCATATGACTTCTGTCTATCCGCTGATTCCTTTAGATGAGCCTAAATCATCTTAACCTTATCCTCAGTCTCTGCAACCAACTCTGGACCTAACACCTGTCGCTCACCCAACTCTATCCAGCAAGTAGGTGTGTGACATTTCCTACCATACAACACCTCATACGGTGCCATCTTAATGCTGGCCTGATAACTATTGTTGTATGCGAACTCAGCTAATGGTAGAAATTCCTCCCAGCTGCCTCTGAAGTCCAAAACACAACCCCTTAGCATATCCTCTAGGATTTGTATAGCCATTTCGATCGTCAAGTCGATTGCGGGTGAAAAGTCAGGTTGAAATCCAACCTCATTCCTAAAGCCTGATGCAAAGCTCTCCAGAACCTCGAGGTGAACCTTGGATCCCTATCCGAGATAATTGATACTGGCACACCATGCAACCTCACTATCTCGGCCACATACAACTTAGCTAACTTCTGAAGCAAATAATCAACCCTCACCAGTATAAAGTGAGCCGATTTGGTCAAGCGGTCCACAATTACCCAGACTAAGTCTTTCTTACTAGGCGTGAGGGGTAGCCCACTGACAAAGTCCATGGTAATCCTTTCCCACTTCCATTGAGGAATCTTTATCGGCTGAAGTAAACCTGACGGCAGCTGATGCTCAGCTTTGACCTGCTGACACGTTAGACACTTACCCACAAACTCAGTCATTTCGCTTCAGCCCTGGCCACTAGAACTGCTTCCGCAAATCCTGGTACATCTTGCTACCTCCAGGATGCATAGCGTATGGATTGCTATGTACGTCCTGAAAAATCCTCTGCCTTAACTCGACATCCTTCGGTATACACACTCTCCCTTGGAAACACAATACTCCATCACTGGACAAGCTGTAATCTTCTAAACCACCACTCTGAACTTGCAACCTCCGAGCATTCAAGCCCTCTTCCACTAACTGTTTCTCCTTGATATGCTCAACCCAAGTTGGCTTAACCTGTAATTCCGCCAAAAGACTCTCATCGTCATACAAACTAAGACGACCAAACATCGCTCTTAAATCCTCTACCACCTTACGGTTCAACGCGTCTGCCACCACGTTGGCCTTGCCCGGATGGTACTCAATCGAGCAATCGTAGTCCTTCAATAGCTTAATCCATCTGCGCTGTCTCAAGTTTAAATATTTCTGAATCAGAAGATATTTTTGACTCTTGTGATCTGTGTAAACTATCGACTTTTCTCCGTACAAATAGTGTCTCTATATTTTCAGAGTGAAAACCACTGCAGCTAACTCCAAGTCATGTGTCGGATAGTTAACCTCATGCGGTCTCAATTGTCGAGACGCATATACCACTACTTTCCCTTCCTACATCAGCACACATCCCAAGCCAGTATGTGATGCATCACAATAGACCGTGAATACTTTTCTAGCCTCAGGCTGTACCAAAATCGGAGCTTCAGTCAAAATCTTCCTCAACTTGTCGAAGCTTTCCTGCTATTTCTCCGACCACACAAATGAAACTCACTTCCTCAATAGCTTAGTCAACGGTGCTGCGATTAGAGAATATCCTTCCACAAATCTCCGGTAATACCCTGCCAGACCTAGAAAACTCCGAATTTTAGCCACCGACCTAGGCGGTTTCCAATCCAACACAGCTTCAATCTTGCGAGGGTCCACTCTAATTCCTTCAGCGGACACTACGTGACCTAAGAAAGTCACTTCTCTAAGCCAGAACTTGCACTTACTAAACTTGGCAAATAACTGCTTTTCCCTCAATATCTATAACACTACTCACAAATGCGCCTACGTCCTTGAGTACACCAATATGTCATCTATAAATACTATGACAAATTGGTCCAAGTACTGCTGAAACACCCGATTCATCAAGTCTATAAATGTTGTCGGTGCATTGGTTAACCCGAACGACATCACCAAAAACTCGTAATGCCCATACCGAGTATGAAATGCCATCTTGTGGATATTAGCCTCCTTCACCTTTAGCTGATGATACCCAGACCTTAAATTAATCTTTGAGAAAATTAATGCCCCTTGTCGATCAAACAAGTCATCTATCCTCAAGAAGCGGATACTTGTTTTTGATCGTCAGCTTGTTCAACTGGAGGTAGTCTATACACATCCGTATTGTACCATCTTTCTTTTTGACAAAGAGTACTGGCGCTCCCAAGGCGAAACACTTGGCCGAATAAAACCTCAGTCCAACAACTCCTGAATTTAAGCCTCCAGCTCTACTAATTCCTTCGGCGCCATTCTATACGGGGCAATAGATACTGGCACAATTTCGGGTAACATATTTATACCAAATTTAACTTCCCGATCTGGAGGCAGACCCGAAAGTTCCTCTAAAAATACGTCAGCAAATTCCTTTACTATTCGGACATCCTTTATAGCAACCTCCTTAGCCTCCAAAGCACACACCCAAACCAAAATCACATCACAACCCTTCCTGACCATCTTCTTACGCTTCAACGCCAATACCACGTTGGATAGGTAATATCTTCTATTACCTATCATTACTACTTCTTCTCCCTTAGCCATTTTCAAAACCATGCGCTTAGCCATGCAATCCAAACTTGCTTGGTACTTTACCAGCTAGTCCATCCCAAGAATAAGATCGAACTCCCCAAACGGCAGTTCCATTAGATCAGCCACAAATACTACCCTTGAAGTTATAGGGGTACCTCCCTATACAGCTTATTTACTTCTACAGAGTGACCTAGAGGGCTACTTACTATCATCTCCCTAGAAGTAGTTTCAAAGTCTAGGTTCATGGTCTCTACTATGCTACTAGCAATATACCAATGAGTTGAACCCACATCAATCAAAGCAATATACGATAATATAAAGATTAAGAACGTACTGGTCATGACATCTGGTACGTCGCCCTCCTCTCGACGTCTCATTGATATACCAACCCACGCCTCGCCGATGTTGCTCGTCCCTCCGCCTAGTGTGCGCGCCTCTACCGAGCCATTACCTCCCTACCGGTGCCACGACCCTCTCGTGGTGGTGGTCCATCATTTCAACCGCGTGACCACGACCCTCAAAATGAATCCTGGTTAACTTACGTGGACAGTCCTCACACGATGATCCAAATGAACCACACTCAAAACATCCCTTTCCACCACCCAACATCCTCCCCAATGAGATTTCCCACATCGATTACCTTGGTGGTCCACGATTAGCAGCAGAGGCCTTCCAGATTGATTCGGCCCACTCTGTTTAACCCTTTTCTAAGAGTTACCGGCCGACCTCGAAGATCCAAAACCTCTCTTGTGTCTATTCCTATCCAAATTTTGTCTTACGACTCCTTTACCCCTTCGACTACCTTGGCCTTTTCCACCAACACAAAGAACTCTCGCTCCTGCTTTGTAGAAGTAATCAGCAATCTCACTCATCTCTCAATCCATCCTCAAAACGACACATCGTTCATGTTACAGAGCCACGATGCCCCTAGCATACCGGCTCAACCTTAGAAATTTTGCCTCGTACTCGAGATGACTTACTCCACGAACCAAATTTTTAGAATGCCTTCATTGCGCATCAATATAGCTGGTCCCGACATACTTCTTCTGGTAAGCTTCCTTAAAATAGTCCCAAGTGAGATCATCCACTGCTGCACTATCCCGAACTGTGAGCCACCACTGGTATGACTCATCCCGAAGAAGCGACACTATCCCTTTCAGTTTTTCCTCAACAGTCAGATCCAGGTCATCCATGATTCGCTCTGTCGCCTCTAACCAATACTCAGCCGTATTGGGCACCACACTAGATACTCCACGAAAAAACTCAGCTCTATTAGCTCAGAGTCGCTTAGGGACCGACTTTTGAGCTCCCATGCCTCCACCTGCTCCAGCCACCCTTTCCAAAACCCGTAGCATTGCCTGCGATACTACATCATCCCCCGTCTGATCCTGATATTCCACATCAACGGATGGTGGTGGTGGCATTTCATTTTCGGACCCCTGCCCAGACCTAACGGGCTCTGACATGGTCATTCGGCCTCTACCACGACCACGCACATTACGACCACATCCCCTCGAATTTATATCTATAGTTGCGATTTATCTGTTTATGAGATTTTTATGAATTAGCTTCTGTTTCACTGATTACCCACGAATAAGTTTTATGTAAAGAAATTTGATAGTGGTTCTTTCGATCATCACACAGTTTTCAGTTCAATTTCCCTACCCTTATTTCACTTGTAGGGGTATTCTCGTAATTTCACTACCCGAGGATATTTTTGTAATTAGCCTATCGGGGTATTTTAGTAATTAAAATAGGGTTAATTCAAAAACTTTTACAAATCATAGATATTTCCAAAATTTTCCCGAAATCGGAAGGTGTTTTGGTAATTTCACAAACTAGGGTATTTTCATAATTTCATAATCTAGGGGTATTTTTGTAAAATTTTTTCAAAAATATGGTTCTTTGGTGATTTTGTGAAATAAGGGTGTTTTGGTAGTTTTGCAATCCGGGGGGTATTTTGGTAATTTTGAAGTCCAGAGGTATTTTGGTAATTTTATAAATCAAGGGTAATTTGGTCTTTTTCCAAATCAAGGGTACTATGGTAATTTTAAAACTAAGGTTTATAGTATTTCGAAACAAAAATGGCTGGTCCCTTTCGGGTTTTAGTTATTAAATTTAGCCTGTGGATAGGTCGTCTCAGCTAGGATGAACCGTCACTACGCACCAAGTAGGATTCGGGTGAAGAGGAGGTGAGTCACTAGGACTACTTAAATACCAAGCTCCCCCTTGAATCCACTCCTAGACATGCGCATAATGGTTGCCACACCCTTGGCTTAGTGGCGTACTCACAAGTTTGTTGAGTGGATCATTAAGTCTTATGCTATTTATGTTGGAGCAAGCTATTCCTAAGGTTCAATAATTCCTATTCTACTAGTCTACGATCCCGAGATTCCCATTTCCCTACATATAATTCACACAACAGTCAGAAGTACTTACCTGGGTGGATTGGTGCCGGAGACTCGGTGCCATGCTTTTCAAACCATATATTTCTAACCAAAAACATTTTAAAACCAAACTTTAAAACCTTTTTTTTGGGGGCCTCAGGCCAACAGCCGAGCCTTTGAACTTGGCTCTGATACCAAAAATGTAACACCCCAAACCTGGTCAACATACCATGACCAAATCCGGCATGTCACAGGGGAAAACGTGTTGAAAAAAATTGAGTTACCGATTAAATTCTAGAGAAAACTTTTGTTGTTCTATGTTTGTAGAAACCAGGTGCAAGATTAGTTAAAAACCGATTGCATTTAAGTGTAGAAACTTAAAATTTGAAACCATTTAGGTTGTCGAAAACATTTGAGTTGTCTTTTATTACCAAGTGTTTATATTACCCGATGGTAAGTTTTGAAAACCATTGCATTTTGTAGTTTAGAAAAACCTTGCGCTCATGTTTTTAAATTAATCAAGTAACTTACTTAACCATGTTCGAAATCAAATCCAAAACATATAAATAATTCAAAACATAATTTAGAAGGCCTCATTACAAACCCAAATAATAAAAACACATATATGAAATAATACCCAATTTAAAAATCCAAGTAGAACCAAATGTGTTTAACGCATGGCCACCTCGAGTCGATCCGGCTCCTCATCCGCGATCTACGAATCACCTGAAAAGATAAGGGAGAAGGTGAGTCACCAAGACTCAGTGTATAAATCCTCCTCCCGGATAATGCAACATACTTACACAAATCATAACCAAGCAATACATATAATGCACCCTAACCTAGCCATCCATAACTCCGTTTCTACCCCTTGTGGTACCAAACCACTGGTGGTGCCAAACCACTGGTGACCCAAAGTCACGATATCCCATAAAAATGTGGTGCCAAACCACTGGTAACCCAAAGTCACGAAATATCAATAATCCAAGTGTGAGGCCAACCCACATGTGATACCAAATCACTGGCGACAATCCCGATAAATCAACTGTGAGGCCAACCCACTGTGGTGCTAAGCCACTAGGACGAGTCGCTATGAGGTGCCAAACTTCTGGTGACCCAAAGTCACGAAATAATCTGTGGTACCAAACCACTGGAGGTGCCAAACCTCTGGTGTCCCAAAGACACGGATATCAAATCTTCCCCCTCCTCTCATATCACCCATTATAATGCAAAACTCATACAAATCTTGCCATCATGCTTTATTATGAATCATATAGCAAATGTATCACAGAACATGGTATTATGCATCATATAGCAAATCATATCGAAATGGACTTACCCGAATCCTTGCTCATACCCTTACGGTATCATATCAAGATCTACACAATTTTTGGCTTTTAACATATTCAGGTTATTAATATATTTACCTAGTTATAAAGTGTGTAAGTTACACACCTGTTACTAACGCAAGCACTAAATCCCAAAGATCCGATCTACCACACTAGATCTCCTTGCCCTACATTCGGCCAAACCACAAAACTATTAACAAAGCCATTCAGCCATACCAATAAATCCTGAAGGGTGAGATTATGCATACACAACACCATCCTTACCTTTCTGCCTTACTAATGCTAATCCCAACACAAGGTACGCGAGACTGATCTCCCCCCTGCAATCGGCTACCAATACAACTTAGCCTCAAAAACCTTCGACTTTTCCAAATAACTTAAGGAATGATAAACTGTTATAGATTCTTACCACAGCCTTAATAAGTCACTTGACAGAGAAAGAATGGCTCAGATCCACTGTTTCCAAAGTCCCGAAGTACCTAGAAGAAATCGATTCCTATAGATGGTTAGAAATCTATTACCAAATGCCGGAATCCGGCTTTTGCTCCTATCAAAGTCGACAGAGAGAAAATAAAAGGAACAAAAGGTATTCAGCCAAGACACTTACCCCTTCTCAAAACCGAATGAAGAAGAACTGAAGAAGATCTACCCTTGTTTGATATTCGGCCAAAGCAACTAGAAGTAAGAAAGGAAATTTTCGATAAAGGTTGAGTGGTGAAGGAAGATTCGACCATGGTTGATAGAAGAGAAACAATTGAGATTAGGTTCAAAAAAAAAAAGAGAATGGGAGAAAAGATGATGGGTATTCGGCTTAGGCTTAAAGAAAAAGGGATTAAGAGGTTTTGGCAAGAAAAGAAAATAAAGGAGAGGATAGGATCTTGAGCAGTTATGAAAAGAAGAAAAAGAAAGGTGGGTGAAAGAGAGGTTCGACCAAGCACCTTAATTTCGAAAAGAGAAGAAAAGAAGATGCCAAGTGAAGGTTTCAGTTTTCAAAGAGGAAAAGAGAGAATGCTAGAGAGGGTTTCGGTTTGTTTCTTCACCAAATGCACCAAGGCTTGCTAGCCGAAAATGTCACCTAGCCTCCCCTAAGTCTCTCAATCGGTTACTTCTCTCATACTAGAGTCCAAATTTTGGAAAACCTCCCTGAATCACTCCTGCCAATCATTCTAATGAGTTTGAATTAATCAAACTCCTAAATCCCCTCTTCTCCATCTTATCTGACAGAGTTTGTGCTGAGCACAACTCTTCCCCCTTGGCGTCAAAACAATAAGCAAAAAGTGGAATTTCTCACGTCGAACACGAGCTTTCCTTCCTCAGTATATGGTGTCAATCACAGGCCCTAAGTGGCACCTCCTTGCCACTTTACCAAGCCCAATCTTGTGCTTAAATCCCCACTTAATTATACTTAACCCCTAGCTCCTTCAGCTCCCTTTAACTAACACTTAAAAAAATAAATTTTTCCTATAGCTCGAGCCTACCTTTGGCTTATAACTAGATCTTACAACAACTCAAATAATAACACAACAGTCCATACTCATGCAAAACAATTCAATCACAAATAACCCCTATTTCAGGATATTACAGAAGATATGTGCCACTAAGTGTGCGTGATAGAATAGTTACTGCGATGAATTGCACTAGGTGTGCGAGACAAAGAAATGTATCAGTTGTATTAGTTGGAACTATGTGTGCGATACTGAGACATCTTCAGTTTAATGTGATGGCACTAAGTATGCGATACTATTGTAGCTTCGGCTAATTAAATGGCACTGAATATGCGAGTTCATCAAACATTTAAAGAGGACCAGACAAATTATGGCTTGAAGCATTGAGTGGTAAATGTGATATATAAATACATGATGATACAGGTATGTGATCGCTGCAAAACAATCTAGTTTTAATATTTATAAAAGAGTGATCGAACCTATAAAGTGACTGCGACAACGATAGAGGCAAGCGCAACTATCGAACAGTAGTATAACTCAAGCAAGAATATCTTATCGAACCCAAGGAACCTAAAAGTACTACTACTCACTTTCTTTCTATTATTTAGCCTAAAATATGGAGTGATTGGTTTATTAATCTAAAACAAATTAAATACTTAAACTTAAATGCAAAGACAAAAGAACAAAACTTTGGGAAAAGACTTTGAAGAAAACTCAATTGATAAAGACGATACCTTCGAGAAGAATCCACCTATGACTTCACTTATTATCTACCTTTTCAATTCATATGATTTCTTTACTTAGCTTGATCTGTGAGACTCCCTAACCTATATTAAACCTTCTCTCGAAGCGAATAATGTCTAACCTTAGGTTAATTAGTGGAACTCTTATTCTCTTATAATAACCCCCTAAGGAAGCAGTAAATCAATCAATGGACTCCCATATTAGGTTTCACCCTAATCCGGCAAAATCTCATAACTCTATCTCTAGGCGCCCTATCAACTCCGCTTAATTATGCTAGATTTACACTTAGGCAGGGTCTATTCCTCCTCCACCTAAGCACATCAGATAAATTTAAGCAACATAATTAAGAACAAACTAAGTATTTATCATATAAACTGAAAGAATTAAATAACAAAATCTGTCATAGGTTTCATCTCCTTTAGGTATCTGAGGGGTTTAGTTCATAACTAAACAAGAAAACATCTCAAGAGAAAAGATAAAACAAAACATAAGAAATCCATAAAACCCCCTGAAGGAATTGAAGAGGAGATCCTCCGTCTTGAGTAGAACTCTGACTCTTCGAGATGGATCAATTGGCTATCTTTGAGACAATCCCTGAATAAGAAAGGCTTGGCAGAAAACTCTACTCAATCCTCAACCCCTTGAATAGCCGCCTTGGGGTGTTTTTATAGACTTTTAGGATGCTTTACTTGTCTCATAAGTACTCATAATCCAGGTACAATTCGTCCTAGGTGTTTGAGTAGACTTAGGATTGCGTTTCTTGGGCTCTAAGCATCTTATTCCTAGTGAAATTACTCTTTCCCGCGATAGGGGCACGACTAAGGCATGCCAATATAAATTAAGGCTCAGCCCGTGTCTCTATTCTATTAATTTAGGCACGGCCATGGCACACCCATGCAAGTCGAGGGATAGGCCGTGCTTCGGGTCTGTCGATTGGGGCACAGCCATGCAAATCGAGGATAGGCCGTGTTGGGATTTTTGTCGATGAGACATGGCCGTGTAAATTGGTGACAGGCCATGTTCTAGGTGGATAGCAAGGTACGACCGTGTGGAATAAAGCCCAGGCCGTGTCAACTTCTTGGGTTGGCCCAATTTGGTCCATTTTAAGCCCGTTTTACGTTCTTTTTATCCTTAGATGTTCTCCTGAGTATAAGACATGAAAAGAAAGGATTAAGAGCACCTTTTTACATAAATCGTGGATAAATTCATCCAAAAGCATACTAAATGTGGGATTAAAATATGTTACTTTTACGGTTTATCAAATACCCCCACACTTAAGCTTTTGCTTGTCCTCAAGCAAAATTCTCAACTTACAATTAAAACGAACTTTCCATAATTCATAATTCCTATTAATAATGCCTCATCATAATTCATAGATAATTTATACATGGATAATTTAATTTAAAGAGCCCTAAAGTTTCAAACGAGATAAGTCATGATTTTGTAGCATGAAAACATAGGTGTCTCCCTTATCTAAGTAATTTCCTTTAATTCAAAACCTACAAGGATTGACATCCTCACGTAAGATTCACTCAAATCACTCAAGTGTTTAAGGTTCAAGAAATAAGCACTCTAAGTCGAACTCGAAAAGTTAATCCCATAGGCTTGCCTGAAAACCAAATCTCCACCACTGTATATGAGATGATACATAAATCAAAAGGTCTTTAATCAGGGTTGTAACGGGGCTAGGGTTAAAGGTGTGGATACAGGCTTAATTAGTGGTTATAATCGAGACTGACTTGACAAATTACCTAACTAGAAACATTGAACTAAATATGAATGTTGACTTCGAATGAAAACTAATAATATCACTGTTGATAATTACTCTATAGTAAGGAGTGTTTTGATAATACTTTAATACGAGCTTTTTCTTCAACAACTGGAGTTTAAATGCTCTAAGCTCTTTTATATACTACTAATATTGAATATATTCTTGAAATATATATATATATATTTAAGAACAAACTAAAATAAACATAATAGAAGGAACTTTGGTGATTGAAATAGCCTAATTCGGCAATTAATCAAATTAATTCTCGATAAAGGGGTAGTCAAAGGAATGTTGATAACAAATACAAAGGGATTTTGGGTTAATACTAGTGGGTGAGTCAATAGAAAGGTTGTTAGGATTCAATGGGGTTCATTAGGGGTTAATTTGTATAGGTAGGCTTTTTAGTGGAGTGAACGAGTTAAAACCTAGGTGCCTTTATCATCTCAGTGTATCAAATCATTAATGTGGTCTCTGCATGTATAAATGAGGCAAGTTCTAGAATAATAATTCAAATTTGACACACTCATAATCAATTAAAGTGAGCACGAAAAAGGGTATATGCTCTATAAAGCTCAAAATCTCACACAAAATTGTGGGTGTTTTGACATCAATGCTTATAAATTTTGAACTTCAAGGTGATACTTAAATTAGGTTCGATAACCTATCAATTTTAATTTTAGAAAGTAAACTTATCATGATCGATTCTCTAGTATCCTTCAAATTTAATCATCAATGCACAATTAACTATGAATTACTCTAGAACATATCAATAAAAATCATAAATCATTAGAAATTTCATCCTAATTAGTAATATGAGAAATATACTTAAGATCAAGACTAATTTTAGGATTTGAGAATTATGCAAAAAGTTAGGCACTATTACCCCCCACACTTAAGATGTACATTGTCCTCAACGTATAAAGATAGATAATGAAATTTATGTGGCAAATCAAAAAGATAAGTGGGGAAAGTAATACTCCCTGAGATCTGGATGATCCTGGGCGTCTTTGGTGGCGGTGATGGTGTTTTATATGGGCCCGGTGGAGTGGCTACCGAGAAGCAATTTGCTAGATGAAGAAATTGGGTAGCCTGTGAAGATATAGCCAAGAGATCTAGAGAAATAATAATAATATACTAATAATAAATTTAAAGATTAAGGAAATAAAAATAAGGAGACTAAGAAGAAAACTGAAATTGAAAGAAAATACTAATGGACTAATGAGTCCTTATTGTTGGATGGTTTGCGAAGTGGGTGTGACCTCGAAGGCTATGGTGTGTGATTCCCTAGCAGCCTTTAGATTCGAAAACCAAGAAACTACTATGAAATAAATTAAATTAAATAGAAAAGAAGTATAGATAAGGAACATAAAGGAGACGAGACAAGAAAAATAGAATCGAAAAGGTTTCCGACATGAATTCATGTTGAGGTTTCCTCTAAGGAGATGATGCTTACGTTTCTTCGACATGATCTTTGTGTTGCTCTGCTCAAGTGTCTTGGATTTTTTCTATGAATAGGGAAAAAAATTGAAAGAAAAGAGAAAGAAAGAATAAGAAAGAAGATGGGACAAAGAGGACGGGCTGTGGGGTTTTAAATAAAATTTCAAATCTAGCTTGTTCCCACACCCGTGTGTCGAGGGTGTGTTGATTCACACGGCTGCCTAGCACTGCCGTGGCTAATGGCGTGTTGCTTCTTACATGCCCGTTTCTTAGTCAGCCACTCCCGTTTCGAGAAAGGCAATATCCACATACGATTCAGAGGCACGCCCATTCTTATTTTATAGGCACCGTGCTTCAGGGTGGTTGGACTCGTGACGTTGGGAAGTGGTTGGACTGACTTGCACGACCCTGCTCTTGTCATTGTGGCGGTTCTGATGGTCCACACAGCCACGGACACGGCCATGTGTAAGGTCGTGTGGTTTGGAAATCTGCACTATTGTGTTAGTTTCCAACTAAATACTTAGGAAAGAAAGATGGAAAGAAAAGAAACTGAAAATAAATTTGAAAATAAATAGTGTTAATGTTCAGGTTGCCTCCCAAGAAGCGCTCGTTTATAGTCTTAAGCTAGACTGTTCTCATGTTTGAAAATTTTAGGGAGGTTTAAAGGTTTGAATATATTCCCTCATGCTTGCGATTTTATTTTCATGACAAAGTTGGAGTCGAGAAGCATTTACCTTAAATTTATCGAATTTTGGGTTACTTACCTCGACTGTGTTGTGGGGGAAGATTTCGTGTACCTTGGGAAGAATTTTTCCCTTTGCCCTTGTGACATCCTAAAATTAGGCCTAGTAGGATTAAGCCCAATGGGCCTTAGGCGTAGTAGCATTTAAAATTTTTAGAGAATAGGAAATCGGCTTAAGTGCAAGTTGGACCTTTTAGATAAGTGATTTTGAAGGTTAGGGGCTTTATGAAGTCCCGGATCAAATATTAACTTTGGGGAAATTTTGGTTTTAGGTGAAAAAACCCAGAGGTTGGCGGGTAGGCCTTAAGAATAAAATGTGGAGGAAAATGACACAAGTGGAGTGTGTGGTGTAGTGGCAAAGTGACGCCACTTAAGGACAAGGAATGACGCCACAAGGAAGGAAGGAGGTCCAATGTTCTAATTGTAGCATTTGCATTCCTTTTAGATTATTTTATTAAATGAATTTAGACCTTGGCCATAGGGTTATATTTAGTTGCGCATGGTTTAAGACATAAGGAGCTAGTTGGTAAAGTGGCTAGCGGCGTGGATTATGTTATAAGGGAGCACAGGTTCGAATCTCATGAGAAGCAAAGGAGTATTTATTTTATGAGTGGACGGTAAGAGTTTTAGTTGAATTTAAACACTCTTGACTAAGGGATCCCACATCGAAAGATACAAGGAATGAAGGTGAAGAGCTAGCTATATAAAGAGCATGCCAGAGGAGAGTTAACATACCTTGGTGGGCGTTGGGCACGGGGAGTGGTCGCAGCTAGATTTAGCACCGAGTCCTATCGGTGTGTAACTCTCTACTCTAGTTGTAGAGCGGCAAATGCCGAAGTGCCGATCACGAATAGTAGCCACACGAGCGTGCGAGTGCACGTGTGGGGCTTCGACGCGATAGTTGAGGCCATCAGTAGTATTCTTGTGGGTTGGGGCTGCTTGGGCCACGATGGGTGAAGTAGGCCCAATGGGCCCGTGAGCCCAATAGAATAAATTGTATGATGATGTAGTATATAGTGAACTAGACTAGGTGGAACTTATATATGTGGATAGATTTGTGTTAGATGGGCCACACGAGTGTGTGGGCCCGAATGGGCCGAAATCGGGTTTTAGGCCCAACAGTCTGGTAAAGATCGAAAATGGTAGTTGAGTCGCTCAAGGCGACACTGGGCCTTTAGAAAGGCCATTTCAGGTACAAAATTACTGAAATACCCTTGGTGGGTATATTACAAAAATACCCTTGGTAGGTAAATTACGAAAATACCCTTGGTAGGTAAATTACAAAAATACCCTTAGTGAGTAAATTACAAAAATGCCCTTAGTAGGTAAATTATGAAAATACCCTTGGTGGGTAAATTACAAAATACCCTTGGTGGGTAAATTACGAAAATACCCTTGGTGGGTAAATTATGAAAATACCTTTGGTAAGTAAAATTACGGTTATACCCTTAGAGGTTGATTAGTTTGATTATGTCGTATTTATTATTCTGATTATGATGGGAATTCATTTCATACGTTATCTTTGATATATAAATTGCATATATGTCATACTGCATACACGAATTATTATGTCATATTGCATGGGTATGATGAGAGGAGGGGGAAGGATGATTTAGACTGTCACCAGTGGTTTTGACCACACAGTGGGTTGGCCCCGCTTTCCTTATTATTTGTGACTAGTCTTAGTGGTTTTGACCAGTGGTTTTGACCACAGGATATTATTTGTGACTACGGTCACCAAGTGGTTTTGACCACACATGGATTATTGTGACTCGTCCTAGTGGTTTGGTACCACGATGGGTTGGCCCTACATGTTGATTACGGATTGTCATCGATGGTTTTGACCACACGGTGGGTTGGCCCCACCATATGATTTGTGACTACGGTCACCGGTGGTTTTGACCACACTTATATGATTTGTGACTACGGTCACCGGTGGTTTTAATCACCGGTGGTTTTGACCACATGGGGTGAACACAGGAGTTCGGTTGGTTAGGTTGGGTTTGCATGATTTGCATATTGACATATCAAATGTGTAAGTGCCTTGTTATTATCGGGATGGGGATTTACACACCGAGTCTTGATGACTCACCCCTTAGTTAAATTTTGCGGTAATCATTAGATCGGGATTTGGGAGCTGAGGTGGACTCGTGGAGGCCATACATATGTTTACTCGTAAATTTATTTCTTTTATTTGGACTTATTTTTATTTCGGCTTTTGTTATGTAATAAGGCCTTGGTATTTTATTTGGTTTTAGCTTTTAAATTGGTTACTGCTTATTATTAAATGTTTAATGCGGGATTTTCCTAAAATGTTAATAAACCTTTCCTTATTTAAAATTACTTCAACTCAATTTTCACAACAAATACAATTTTTACAAACTAATAACAACTTTGTAAAATGGGCATTAAATGAATCAGTTTTATATACAAACCACGAAATGTCAAGTTTCAAAAGAATCTGAACTTTTTAACTAACGTACAATTTTAAACATTCCTTTCATGTGACATGCGGATCCCGTTCGTAACGTTTAGTAGGGTTTAGGTGTTCTGACCCTCAAGTCTGTTGAAGTGATGTGAAGATCGGCTTTGTCTAACAAAGACCGGTCTCCTATTTTAAAGTGATTTGATGTTTCTATGAGTGCTCGGTGGTTCTTTAGGTTTTACTTTGTGTGGATATGGCTTTTCTTTGGTGTATATCTTACGCTCTTCTAAATTGTTGATAAATGCGCTTTCGTGTTGGCTCGCTTTTGATGCTTCGTGATGTTTCTCGCAATGGAGGTTGAATAATTTGATTATCTATTGAAATGACTTTCTTACCTTCATCTTACGTGGTTACGCCGAGTCGAGAGCTTGAAGATTGGTGATTCATCTCCTACACAGTATGAGTTCTCTTGTGGCAACATCAATTTTAGTCTTGGCGGTTGAAGAAAAGGTCTTCCTAAAATTAAAGGGATTGAATTTTCCTCATCCATGTCTAAAATAATAAAATCTCTTTGGGAAAATGAATTTATCGATTTTTACTAAAATGTCTTCAATAATGCCCCTAGGAATTCTAACAATTTTATCAGCTAGTTGGATACTCATCCTAGTTTATTTGGGCTTCCCTAGACTTAGCCGTTTAAACAGTGTATAAGGCATGACATTTATACTTGCCCCTAAATCAGCTAACACATTATCAATAGTTAAACTACCAATTAAACATGGAATCGTAAAACTCCTTGGATCTTTTAATTTTTGCGGTAGTCAATTTTGTAGCATTGCTGAGCATGTTGCATTAAGTTCCACATGGTGCTCTTCATCTATTTTGCGTTTGTTTGTTAAGAGCTGTCTTAAAAATCTCCTTGAGTCGGGCATATGAAAAAGAGCTTCAAGAAGAGGTAAGTTAATGTGTAATTTCTTTAGAATTTTTAGAAACTTACCAAATTATTCCTCTGAATCATCTCTTTTCAATGCTTCGGGATAAGGTATTCGAGGGTGGTACTCTTTAATTACCGATTTTTCTTGTGCTACCTCAATTTTACCTGTTTCTTCCTTGGTTTCTTGTACTGGGGTGGGCTTGTCTACCTTTGTATCCTCTTGAGATGTGATGGCTTGTATCTATTGTTTTGGGTTTATTTCTGTGTTGCTTGGTAGACGTCCTTGTTGACATTCTGAAACAAGCTTTGTGAGTTGTCCCACTGACCTAGTGATTTCCCTGACTTGTTCCTTGATTTCTTTGATCGATATTCCTTGGTTATCAAGTGTTGTATCAGTTCTTTGGAGACGGGCATCTGTGTCTGCCATGAACTTTTTCAACATCTCTTCAAGACTTGGCTTCTTTTCCGGTGGATAAGGTTGATTTTGGTAATTTGGAAGAGGTTACTGCCTTTGATTTCCTTGTCCTTCCCACGAAAAATTTGGGTGGTTCTTCCAGCCTGGATTGTAAGTGTTACTATAAGGATTATTATTAGATATGAAATTGTTACCTATATAGTTTGTCTGCTCGTTTTACGCTCCCGGTTGGTAAGGTGGGTACTTAGAATTCGCCACATTCCCGCCGCTTCAGATTGCATATTGGATGTACTTGTGAAGAACATAAATTATCAAGCTTTTTATTCATTAACTCCATTTGTGTTGACAACATTGTCACTGCGTCTATATTAAAAACTCCGGTTGATTTTGTCGGTTTAGCCCTTGTAATTTGCCATTGATAGGTGTTCAACGGCATCTTCTCAATAAAATCGTAAGCCACTTCAGGAGTTTTATTATTCAGAGTTCCACCGACTGATGAATCAATCATTTTCCTTTTTGGAGAATTCACACCATCGTAAAAAGTTTGGACTTGAAGCCACATAGGTAATCCGTGGTGTGGGCATCTTCTTAGGAGATCTTTATATCTTTCCCATGCATCATATAATGTTTCTGTGTCATTCTGCACAAAAGAAGATATATCATTCCTAAATTTGGCCGTTTTGGCTGGTGGAAAATATTTTAAAGGAAATTTTTTGGTCATTTGATCCTATGTGGTGATTGACCCTCGTGGTAACGAGTTCAACCACTACTTTGCTTTATTCCTTAATGAAAAAGGAAATAACCGAAGACGTATGACATCATAGAAATGCCATTTATTTTGAAGGTATCACAGAATTCTAAAAAATTAGATATATAAGTGTTTGGATCTTCATCCTGCAAACCATCAAATTGAACAAATTGTTGAATCATTTGTATTGTATTAGGCTTTAATTCAAAATTATTAGTAGCTATAGCGGGCCTAACAATACTAGATTATGCTCCTGTTAAATTAGGTTTAGAATAATCATACATAGTACGCGGAGCATTCTGTTCTTGCACATTTGGTGGTGGATTGTTTTCGTCCATCCCTTCAGTAGGATTGGATCATTGTTGTTCTCCTCTTTGATAGTCTAGGGCTCGTCTAATTTCTCTGTGATTTATGAAAGCGGTAGCTTCAATGTCACTTTCAGATTCTAATGGTCCTCTCGGATTTCTTCTAGTCATAAACTAGATGTACCTGCTATGAAAAGAAAGGAAGAAATTTAGAAAAACAAAAATATATGTATAAAAATAAGAATAATTAAAAATAAAAAATAGTGGCTAAAGTAATAGAAATAGAGTTTTCTTAATATTTTAGGAGTCCCCGGCAACGGCGCCAAAAACTTGATCGCTGCAAAACAGTCTAGTTTTAATATTTATAAAAGAGTGATTGAACACAGGTCGATTGCGACAACGATAGAGGCAAGCGCACCTATGGAAGCGAGAGTATAGCTCGAGCAAGAATATCTTATCGAAACCAAGGAACCTAAAAGTACCACTACTCACTTTCTTTCTATTATTTAGCCTAAAATATGGAGTTATTGGTTTATTAATCTAAAACAAATGAAATACTTAAACTTAAATGCAAAGACAAAAGAATAAAACTTTGGGAAAAGACTTTGAAGAAAACTCAATTGATAAAGACGATACCTTCGGGAAGAATTCACCTATGACTTCACTTATGATCTACCTTTTCAATTCAAATGATTTCTTTACTTAGCTTGATCCGTGAAACTCCCTAACCTATATTAAACCTTCTCTCGAAGCGAATAACGTCTAACCTTACGTTAATTAGTGGAACTCTCATTCTCTTATAATAACCTTCTAAGAAAGCAGTAAATCGATTAATGGACTCCCATATTAGGTTTCACCCTAATCTGGAAAAATCTCGTAACCCTATCTCTAGCGCCCGATCAACTCCGCTTAATTATGCTAGATCTACTCTTAGGCAGGGTCTATTCCTCCTCCACCTAAGCACATCAGATAAATTTAAGCTACATAATTAAGAACAAACTAAGTATTTATCATATAAATCGAAAGAATTAAATAACAAAATCCATCATAGGTTTCATCCCCTTCAAGTATCTGAGGGGTTTAGTTCATAACTAAATAAGAAAACATCTCAAGAGAAAAGATAAAACAAAGCAGAAGAAATCCTAAAACCCCTCGAAGGAATTGAAGAGAGATCCTCCATCTTGAGTAGAACTCGACTCTTGAGATGGATCAATTGGCTATCTTGAGACAATCCACGAACGAGAAAGGCTTGTAGAAAACTCTGCTTAATCCTCGACCCCTTGAATAGCCACCTTGAGGTGTTTTTATAGACTTGTGGGATGCTTTACTTATCTTTTAAGTACTCATAATTCAGGTACAATTCGTCCTAGGTGTTTGAGTAGACTTAGGATTGTGTTTCTTGGGCTCCAAGCATCCAATTCCAAGTGAAATTGCTCTTTTCCGCGGTAGGGGTACGACTAAGGCAAGCCCTTGTAAATTGAGGCTCAGCCCGTGTCTCTATTCTGTTGATTTAGGCACGACCATGGCACGCCCGTGCAAGTCGAGGGATAGGCTGTGCTTCGGTTCTATCGATTGGGGCACAGCCATGCAAATAAGGGATAGGCCATGTTGGGCTTTTTGTCGATGAGACACGACCGTTTAAATTGGTGACAGGCCGTATTTTAGGTGGATAGCAAGGCACGACCGTGTGGAATAAAGCCCAAGTAGTGTCGACTTCTTGGGTTGGCCTAATTTGGTCCGTTTTGAGCCCGTTTTACATTCTTTTTATCCTTAGGTGTTCTCCTAAGTATAAGACATGAAAAGAAAGGATTAAGAGCACCTTTTTACATAAATCGAGGATAAATTCATCTAAAAGCATAATAAATGTGAGAGTAAAATATGTTACTTTTACGGTTTATCAGTATGTATGGAACCTATGTGGTTGATGTTATTGTGTATGAGATCAATGGGTGAATATGAGAATGAATGATGAAAAAGAGATGGTTTGAGTGGCATTAAAAATGCTTGCACTTGAATCTATAGATATGGTATGAAAGTGAGCAATAGCTAGGGGTGAGATTAGGTAGTGATGTGAATTGAATCAAACGATAGTTAATTTGGTTATTGAATCTAAATTGTTGAGTTAATTATGTTATATTACGAACTTACTAAGCTTTAAAGCTTACTGTGTGAAATATTTCTCTGTTTATAGTGTCATTAAAGCTAGCTCAAATTCGGGGATCGTCAGCTACTCAATCACACTATCGGCCTTCTATTTTGGTACCTTTATGGAAGTTGTATATATGGTATATGGCATGTATAGGCTAGTAAGGTTGTGGGATGATTTTGTTACATGTTTTGCTATGTGAAAATGGTGTAAGTAATGTGTAAATATGGTCTTGTATGAATGGCCATTAGGGTATGTTTTGGAGATATTGAAATGGTATATTTCATACTTGATTTGGTAGTTGAGAATGGTGATTGAAATGTATGTTAAATGATGTTGGAATTAAACATGTAGGGATGACCCAAATTGGGTGGCAATTTGGCCTTGTAAATGGCCTATAATTTTCCACACAGGTGAGCACACGGGCATGTGTCTTGCCTATGTCCATCACTGTCCTTATTCGATGTAGGTCAGGCTTGCACACGGGCCAGACACATGGGCGTGCGACAGGCCATGTGACTCAAGTCAGAGTTGCACACGGGCCAAACACACGGGCGTGTGACAGGCCGTGTGATCCTATTTAGAATCGCTCACAGGGTAAGACATGGTCTGAGGCATGGCCGTGTGAAGTACATGGCCTATCCACGCTGGCATGTGCCTTGTTTTAGAAGAAAAAATTTCTAAGTTTGTGAAGTTTTTGTATGAGATCGGTTTAGTCTCGAACCCTCTTTAAAGCATGTTTAAGGTCTCTTAGACCTACTAAAGGGACTTGTGTTATTAATTACTTTGATGTGTTGATGTGTGAGCCATGATGGTATAAATGTTATGATTTGACCGGTAATACATCATAACCCTAGTCCGGTGATGGATATGGGTTACAAGTGTTACATTTTACTAGTATCAAAGCTACAATTTAGTCGATTCTAGAACTAACGTAAGCGTAAGAGTCTAGCTATACATGCCATATATATGCCTATGATAGTGTGATGATTCCTGACAGTTAAAAATAAGTTTTCATTCAGTAAGTGGATCCCGATCGAGCTGTTGGTGATGATGTTGAGAGTAATTCGCCTACTCTCGCTCATGGGATAGCGCCCGCTAAATCTAGGCCGATTGCTAGTAATCACGAGGGAGAGGCAAAGCAAGCCTTCTTCTAAATGATGAGTGAGTGGTTTACGAGTTCGTTCAAATGAATCTGGCTGCTCAACAATCTCTACCCCCGTAAGTTCCTGTATGCCACAAGTTACAGACCCAATCCGATTAAGTAAACCTCTAGTAGATAAAATTCGTAAGTATGGGGCCGAATAGTTCAGGGCCACAGTTGATGATGATGCCGAACAAGCTGAATTCTAGTTTGAGAATTCCATTAGAGTGTTTGATGAATTATCATGTACTCCTGATGAATGCCTTAAGTGTGCTGTCTCACTGTTGGGAGATACGGCATATAATTGGCGAAAAACATTGATATCTGTGGTTCCGAGAGAACGAATTACCTGGGATTTCTTTCAAACTGAATTTCGAAAGAAATATATCAGTCAATGATTTATAGATCAGAAACATAAAGAGTTCCTTGAGCTGAAACAGGGTTGTATGTCTGTTACGGAATATGAGCGAGAATTTGTGAGATTGAGCCAGTATACACGAGAATGTGTTTCGACAGAAACTACTATGTGTAAATGATTCATCAAAGGGTTGAATGAAGACATTAAACTTCTAGTTGGAATTCTTGACTTGAATAAATTTGTGGTATTGGTTGAAAGAGCTTGTAAAGTCGAGGAGCTTAGTAAAGAAAAGAAGAAAGTAGATTCAGAAGCTAGAGACGAGAGAAAAAGGTCGATGAGTAAGTTGTATCACTCTTCATCAAAGTGATTCAGAGATGCAACTAATCGCCCAAATGCTTCGATTGGATATTCGAGTAGAGATCGTGTGAAATAATATACAAGTTCTAAAGCTCAAATTCCAATGGAATCAAGTGTAGGCAGTGTCAGAAGCAATAAGCCTGAGTGTAGACAGTGTGGGAGACGTCATATTGGTGAGTGTTAAGGAAGTATAATAATAGAGTTTCTTATAAACGTGGATTACGGGATCACTTCATTTAGGATTTCCCAGAGTTGGCTGAGAAAGATAATGCTCAGAGTGCGAGGCTGAGTAACACGGTAGCTAAGGGTAGACCACCGAAACACCAGAAATGTAAGTGGTAGTTAAAGAGGAACAACGGATACAGCTGTGAGATCTGAGGCTAAACACCTGCCCGAGCCTACGTTATTCACGCTCTTGAAGAAGAGTCATCTCCAAACGTCATTATTGGTACTTTTACTATTTACGATACTTCTGTGATTGCATTGATTGACCCAGGTCTACTCATTCATATATATGTATGAACTTAGTATCTAGTAAGACTTTGCCTGTAGAGTCTACTGGATTTGTAATTAGAGTATCGAACCCTTTAGGCAAAAGTGTCCTGGTTGACAAAGTGTGCAAGAATTATCTATTGATGTTTCGAGATAATAGTTTTCCAACTAATCTGATGCTATTACCATTTGATGAATTTGATATAATTCTGGGTATGAACTGACTAACTTTGTATAATGCTATTGTGAATTGCAAACGAAAGAGTATTGATTTGAGAAGTCAGAATGGTGAGATAGTTTGAATTGAATCCAGTGATTTGAATAGGCTATCGGCTGTAATACCTTCGATGAAAGCTTTGAATTATGTGAAAAGGGGATGTGAAGCTTATCTTGCATATGTGATAGATACAAAAGTGACAGAAAAGAAAGTTGGATCTGTGCCTGTAGTTTGTGAGTTCCCTGATGTGTTTCCTGAAGAATTACCGGGATTACCTCCAATACGAGAAGTTGAGTTTGGCATTGAGTTAGTGCTAGGGATGACCCTTATCTCAACAGCTCCATATAGAATGGCTCCGAAAGAATTGAAAGATTTGAAGTCTCAGTTGCAAGAGTTGATAGATAGAGGATTTGTTCGACCAAGTTTCTCGCCCTGAGGTGCTCCTGTGTTGTTTGTGAAAAAAAAAGATGGCACTGTGAGGATATGTATTGACTACCGACAGTTGAATAAAGTGGCGATAAAGAAAATTACCCTCTACCACAAATTGATGATTTGTTTGATCAATTAAAGGGAGCTATAATGTTTTCGAAAATATATTTGAGATCGGGATATTATCAGTTGAGAGTCAAAGAATCAAATGTGCCAAAAAACTGCTTTTAGAACGAGGTACGAGCATTTTGAATTTTTATTATGCCTTTTGGACTAACAAATGCTCCTGCAGTATTTATAGATTTGATGAATTGGATATTTAGACCGTATTTGGATCGATTTTTCATTGTGTTTATAGACAATATTTTGATTTATTCTTGCTATGAGACACAACATGCTGAGCATTTGAGAATCGTGTTACAGACTCTGTGTGAGAAGCAATTGTATGCAAAGTTTAGTAAATGTGAGTTCTGGTTACATGAGGTTGGTTTTCTGGGACATATAGTGTCAGCTGTGGGGATACGAATTGATCCGAATAAGATTCAATAATTTTAGAATGGAAACGTCCAAGAAATGTGTCTAAAGTTTGCATTTTTCTGGGACTAGTAGGATACTATAGACGATTTGTGAAAGGCTTCTCGATGATTGCAACTCTGTTGGAAAGATGTTAAATTTGAGTGGTCGGAGAAGTGTCAGCAGAGGTTTGAACAGTTGAAAGCATTGTTAACAGAGACACCAGTGTTAGTTCAACCTGGATCGGGTGAAGAGTTCAAAGTTTACAGTGATGCTTCATTGAATGGTTTAGGCTGTGTGTTGATGTAAGAAGGCAAAGTTATAGCCTATGCTTCGAGATAGTTAAAACCGCATGAGAAGAACTACCCAACACATGATCTTGAATTAGCAGGTATTGTATTTGCATTGAAGATTTGGTGTCACTATTTATTTAGAGAGAAGTGTCACATATATACTAATCATAAGAGCTTGAAATATCTGATGACTCAGAAAGAATTGAATTTGTGACAATGGAGATGGTTAGAATTGCTAAAAGATTATGAATAAATAATTGACTATCATCCGGGAAAAGCTAATGTTGTTGCTGATGCTCTGAGTCAAAATTCTTTGTTCGCTTTAAGAGTAATGAGTACTAGATAGAATTGTGTGGTGATGGTTCGATTTTAGCCGAATTCAAAGCAAGATCATTATTTTTATAGCAAATTTGTGATGCTCAAAAAGTTGACAAAGAAATGCTAGCAAAACGAGCTTAGTATGGTTTGAATTTTGATTCAAAATTTCGAGTTGATAATAATGGTCGTTTGAAATTCCAAGATCGAATTTGTGTTTCGAGAAATTCAGAGTTGATTCAGTTGATTTTGAACGAAGTCTTAATAGTCATTTATCGGTTCATTCAGGAAGTACGAAAATGTATAATGATCTGAAACAATTTTATTGGTGGCCTGTAATGAAAAGAAATATCTCTGATTTTATTTTAAAATGTTTGATCTGTTAACAAGTTAAAACTGAACATCAGGTGCCATCTAGTTTGTTACAACCGATCATGATTTTTAAGTGGAAATGGAAGAGAATCACGATGGACTTTGTTTCGGGATTGCCCCTGTATCCGAGAAAGAAATATGCAATCTGGGTGATAGTTAAAATATTAACGAAATCAGCTCATTTTATTCCAGGTGAGAATGGATTACTCGCTTGATAAGTTAGCTGAATTGTATGTTTCTGAGGTTGTGCAATTACATGGAGTACCATTATCTATTGTGTCTGATAGAGGTCTGAGATTTATTTCGCGATTTTGGAAGAAACTGCAAGAGGCTTTAGGTACAAAGTTGCACTTCAGTACTGCTTTTCACCCGCAGACAGATGGTCAATTCGAGTGAATTATTTAGATTCTTGAGGACATGCTGAGATGTTGTATTCTCGAGTTTGAAGGTACGTGGGAGAAGTACCTGTCGTTGATTGAATTTGCGTATAATAATAGCTTTCAGTCAAGCATTAAAATGGAACCATATGAGGCTCTTTACGATCGTAAATGTAGAACACCATTGTACTGGACTAAACTCAGTGAAAATAAGATTCATGGGGTTGAATTAATAAAAGAGACTGAGCAAAAAGTGAAAATGATCTGTGATAGTTTGAAAGCAGCATCTGATCGAAAGAAATCATACGTAGGCTTGAAACGAAAAGATATTGAGTTTGCAATCGGGGATAAAGTGTTTTTGAAAGTGTCTCCGTAGAATAAAGTACTTCGATTCGGCAGAAAAGGCAAGTTGAGTCCGAGGTTCATCTGGTCGTATGAGATTATTGAACGTATTGGGCCAGTTGCTTATAAATTGATGTTGCCACTTGAACTATAGAAGATTCATAATGTGTTTCACGTATCGATGCTTCGACGATACATATCTGACCCATCGCACGTGATTGACCCTACTGAAGTTGAGATTCAGACTGATCTATCGTATAGGGAAGAACCGATCCATATTTTAGCTCGTGAGATCAAAGAGTTGAGAAATAAGAAAATTGCTTTAGTGGAAGTGTTATGGCACAGACATGGGATTGAAGAGGCTATGTGGGAACCTGAGAATACTATGAGAGAGAAATATCCAAATCTATTCACCAATAAGATTTTCGGGGACGAAAATCCCTAAGGGGGAGAGTTATAACAGCTTGATTTAGACCCTAATCCGAACAGTGGTTTCGGGACCACAGATCCAAGGTCAGAGAAATAATTAAATATTATTTTTGATGTTTGTGTTATGTGATATAGTATGTGTGAAAGTTTTGTGTGAAAATTTTATCATTTGAGTTTCGATTTGTGAAAAGGACCTCATCGCGTAAACATTAAGGTTAAATTGGTAAAGTGATAATTAAGTTTATATTAATTAAAACAAAACATGCATTAATGGCATGTGTGCTCATCCTTACTGAAAATACAAAGGAAAAAGAAAAGAAAAAAAGAGTCTTAGGGTTCGGCTAGAATTTGGCTTGATTGAGGTATGTGTTTTAATTTGTTTTTGATGATTTTTACGTTTTTGTGATCATTGCTTCATATTCTAGCTAGCCCATCCCCTAATTTTTGAATTTGTTGGTGATTTTTTAAAATGCCATTGATGAATGCTTGAGCTTTGTGATAGTTGATGATGAATAATGAGTAATTGTTAATAGATTATAATGTCTTGTAAAGTGATTTTTTGACAAAAATGTCAAAAAATGGATTAAATTGTAAAATGTGTAAATTGAAGGATTGAAATGTGAATAAATGTGAAATATGGGCTGCTAAGGGCACTATGGTAATTCGGCTAAGCATGGATTAAATTGGATTTTGTGAATTTGATGTATTTGTGAAATAAGGACTAAAATGTCTAAATGTGTAATTGTGAGGGCTAAAGTGTAAAATGCTTTAACTATGTGTTGTGGATTGTTTTGGATGAAAATGTGATTGAGTGAGTTGAATTTGATATTATATAGATCAAGAAAGGAGAAATTCGAACTTAGATCGAGGCAAGAACAAAGTGCTCGATTGATTGACTAGTGTTGTTGTTTTTACGTCCGATGTAAGTTCGTGTATAATATGAATTGTTTAAACAATGTTCACCTATTATGAAATGTATGGAAATGTGAATTGTTGAGTTAGTAATGCAATATGTGAGCTCGAAGATATGTGGCACTAAGTGTGCGTGAATAGAATAGTTACTGCGATGAATTGCACTAGGTGTGCGAGATAAAGAAATGTATCGACTATATTAGTTGGCACTATGTGTGCGATACCAAGACATCTTCGGTTTAATGTGATGGCACTAAGTGTGCAATACTTTTTAGCTTCGGCTAATTAAATGGCACTGAGTGTGCGAGTTCATCGAACGTTTAAAGAGGACCAAACAAATTATGGCTTAAAGCATTGAGTGGTAAATGTGATATATAAATACGTGATGGTACATGTCTATACGGAACATATGTGGTTGATGATATTGTGTATGAGATCAATGGATGAATATGAGAATGAATGATGAAAAAGAGATGGTTTGAGTGGCATTAAAAATGCTTGTACTTGAATCTATAAATATGGTATGAAAGTGAGCAATAGCTAGGGGTGAGATTGGGTAGTGATGTGAATTGAATCAAATGATAGTTAATATGGTTATTGAATCTAAATTGTTGAGTTAATTGTGTTATATTGCGAACTTACTAAGCTTTAAAGCTTACTGTGTGAAATGTTTCTCTATTTTACAGTGTCATTAAAGCTAGCTCGGATCCAGGGATCGTCAGTGACTCAATCACACTATCGGCCATCTATTTTGGTACCTTTTTGGAAGTTGTATATATGGTATATGGCATGTATAGGCTAGTAAGGTTGTGGGATTATTTTGTTACATGTTTTGCTATGTGAAAATGGTGTAAGTAATGTGTAAATATGGTCTTGTGTGAATGGCCATTAGGGTATGTTTTGGTGATATTGAAATGGTATATTTCATACTTGATTTGGTAGTTGAAAATGGTGATTGAAATGTATGTTAAATGATATTGGAATTAAGCATGTAGGGATGACCCAAATTGGGTGGCAATTTGGCCTTGTAAATGGCTTATAATTGTCCACACGGGTGAGCACATGGGCGTGTGTCTCACTGTGTCCATCACTGTCCTTATTCGATGTATGTCAGACTTACACACGGGCCAGACACATGGGAGTGTGACAGGCCATGTGACTCAAGTTAGAGTTGCAGATGAGCTAGACACACGGGCATGTGATAAGCCGTGTGATCCTATTCAGAATTGCGCACGGGGTAAGACATGGTCTGAGGCATGGCCATGTGAAGCACACGGTCTATCCACACGGGCCTGTGCCCTATTTTAGAAGAAAAATTTTCTAAGTTTGTAAAGTTTTTGTATAAGATCGGTTTAGTCTCGAACCCTCTTTAATGCATGTTTAAGGTCTCTTAGACCTACTAAAGGGAGTTGTGTTATTGATTACTTTGATGTGTTGATGTGTGAGCCATGATGGTATAAATGTTATGATTTGACCGATAATACCTTATAACCCTAGTCCAGCGATGGATACGGGTTATAAGTGTTACAACTCAAACCTCAAATCGGTCCACAAAAACACCATCGCTCCGTTGAACTAATCAAATAGGTCATCAATCCGAGGCAATGGATACTTGTTCTTGATGGTTAACTTGTTTAGCTGTCGATAATTGATACATAGCCTTAAGGTACCATCTTTCTTCTTTACAAATAACACCGACGCACACCAAGGTGATACGCTCGGTTAAATAAACCCTCGATCCTACAACTCTTGTAATTGGATCTTCTCCTCTTTGAGTTATTTTGATGCCATGTAATAAGGTGCAATGAGCACCGGTACGATACCAAGATAAACCTTAATATCGAACTCAACTTCCTGATCTGACGACAAGCTAGGTAGCTCCTCTAGAAAGGCATCAAGAAAATCTCCACAGTGCGAATGTCCTAAACCCTCAAATCCTTACTTCCCAAATTGAGTGCATAGGCTACGTAAGATTTGTAACCTTTACTCAATAGCTTTTCAGCCTTGTCTTTCCAAACAATCCTAATCAACCTGATCCCATTTTCTCGGACTTAAATACTATCGATTTTGGTGGCTCGATCAGCGTCTCCTCTACTACCTTAACCTTTTCCACCAAATCATTAAAGGACTCAGTGCTCAGTGCTACTTGATATACCCAAATGCCTCGATTTAGCCCAAATTGAAACATCTTACACCTCTCATTCTCAAAGAATACCATCTCAGGAGCATATTGGCTGAGTCGCACAAACTCAAACTCTTACTCAACCATAAACATACTTTCCTAAACTAGATCCAAAAACTCCCTCTTTCTAACATCTAGATACTGCTCTGCCAAGTACTTCTTTCGAAAAGACTCCAAAAAGAACTCCCAAGTCAAGTGATTAGCAGATGTACCGTATTCCACCAGTGATGAGCTTCATCGTTTAGTAAGGATACGGTGCAACCCAACTTCTCATCATCCGAGCATCCCATCTGCTTAAAGATCCTTTCAACACTCTCCAACCAATATTCAGTAATGGTCGGATCAACTCCTTTAGCTCCTCGAAATTCTTTACCACCCAAAGCTTAGACTCTTTCGAGTGGTGATAAACCATAATTTATGTATATATTAACCCCATGCTTAGTTTATTTTTGGATGAATTTTCATTAGATTTGATGAATTCGATGCTCCTAATCCCTTAATTTCATGTTTTACACTCATGAGAGCTTAGGAGTTGAAGAGAACGAGAAACAGGCCAAAAAGGGACAAAATGGGCCTACCTTAGAAACCAACACGGCTGGACTATCAAACACGGCCGTGTGTTATGAGAAGAATTGAACACGGCCCGGATCAACGTACACGGGCAAACCATACGGCCGTGTGTGGCGAGCAGAAACTAGCACGATATAAGGAATCGAACACGGCATGTCACATGGGCGTGTCCCTGCCATATCAAAGTTAAATTCTATTTGGAATATGCTACTTGTGGGCCAAGAGAGGTGTTCCAAACCCTATATAAACACCCTGGGGGCAACCTAAATGAGGATGCTGAGGAGAAGGTAGAAAATACTCGAAGACAGCCATCGAAAGTAGCTTAGGAGAAGGATTTCTATCAAGACTAAAGATCTCCTATCATGTTCTTTAGAAGTTTTTGGGTTTTCTTATGTTTTGTTGTTTTCCCTATTTTAAGATGTTTTCCTCTATCAGTATGAACTAATCCCTTAGATACCTAAGGGGATGAAACCTAAGACGGATCTTATTGATATTTGATTTATAAGATAAATACTTGTTCTTATTCTTAATTGTGAGTTTTTATTCTTGTTTTGATAATTCAGGTTATTGATTCAAGTCGAATGTGCTTATTCAGAGGAGCAAAAGTCCTTGTTTAAGAGTAGATCAACACAACTAAGTGAGTTGATTGCAATCCTAGAAATAGGGTGACAAAAATCTACTGGATTAGAGTCAAATCTAATAAGGGAAACCATAGATCGAGTTAATGCAACAATAGGGGTTTTAATTAGAAAGAAATTTCAATTAATCAACTTAGAGCCAGTTGTTTTTAGTCTTGAAAAAGATATTAACATAAATTAGGGATTTCTACGGATTAAGTCAAGTGAATAAATCGTATGAATCAAAAGTAATAAGTGAAGCCTAGGTGGATTCTTCCTTGGGTATTGCCTATTTCATAAAGTTGTCTAAATTATTTTCCTAATTCATTCTCTGTCATATTTTTAATTAATTTTAGTTTTAAAGAAATCACTCCAATTCTTAGGATAGATAATAAGAAGATAGTAATCACTAGTACTCTTGGTCCTTGTGGATACGATATTACCGGTCTTAACATAACTATACTATTGAACGATAGGTGCGCTTGCCTTTATTGTGATCATAGTTAGTTAGAGACACATCAAGTTTTTGGCGCCGTTGCCGGGGACTAAGATATTAGGGACGCTAAATTTTTAGTACTTTAGGCATTCTTATTTCATTGCAATTTAATTTTACTTTTTATTTGTTTCTTACTTCTCTAATTTTTCTTTCTTTGCTTCTAGCAGGAACTTTTAGTTTATCACTAGAAGGAACCCATCAAGACCATTACTTTTTGACAGTGATATAGAAGGTACCGCTCGTAGAAACCAAAGAGAAATAAGGTAAAGTCTATAATACATAGAAGAAGAGCAATAGGGAGATCCCAATACTACTAAGAAGATGGCTGATAATAATCCACTACCTCTTGTGGTTGTCGCAAACCCGGTGAATCAAAATCCTACACCTCGTACTATGTATGATTATGCTAAACCTAATTTAACAAGAACTAAATCAGGTATTGTTAGACCTACTGTTGCTGCAAATAATTTTGAACTAAAACCTAATAGTATTCAGATGATTCAACAATTTGTTCAGTTTGATGGTTTGCAAGATAAGGATCCAAACAATCACTTGGTAAATTTTTTGGAATTCTGTGACACTTTCAAAATAAATGGCATTTCTGACGATGCCATTTGCCTTTGGTTGTTTCCCTTTTCATTGAGGAATAAAGCCAAATAGTGGTTAAACCCGTTACCACGAGGATCAATCACTACATGGGAACAAATGACCGAAAAATTTTTACTTAAATATTTTCGCCAGCTAAAATGGCTAAGTTGAGGGATGATACTTTCTTTTGTATAGATGGATTTAGAAACACTTTACGATGCATGGGAGAGATATAATGACCTACTGAGAAGGTGCCCTCACCATGGGTTACCATTATGGTTCTGTGTTCAAACCTTTACAATGGTGTGAACCCTCAACTAAGCGATTGATTGAGGCGACCACCGTGAGACACTAAACAATAAAACACCTGAGGCTATTTAAAAATTCATTGAAGAGATGTCGTTGAATAACTATCAGTGGCAAGTTATGAGGACAAATGTAACACCCCAAACCTGGCCTAGACGTTATGATCAAATCTAGCATGTCACATAGAAAGGTTGTTTAAAACTTGCGCTTTCGTTAAAAGTTTGTAATATTTTTGAAACTTCGAGCCTTGTTGTTTATGAAAAATCCAATTTAATTTTTAGAGTTTCTTGTAAAAACCTTATTGTTATTATTTTCGAAGATTTTGTTTATAATCGAAATTAGATTTAGTGAGTTGCGAAAAAGTGATATTTTGAAAATAAGAAAAATCCAGAGTTTTATCATTTATAGTTTGATAACCGTTCGTTAACATTTTGAAAAAAACTCGGCATTCAAATGTCTAATAGTTTAATAATATCAGAATTGAAAGTTAAAAGAAAAATAAAATCCCAAAGGCCTTGTTGCAAAACGTTAAACCCAAAATTAAAGTAAACCTTAAATTTAAAGTGAAATGGAATTTACTAAGGTTTAGATGTATGGCCACCACAGAGTCCTCCGCGGCTCCAAATCCACTAACGCTGGGGATCACTTGCAAGGTTAAAACGAAGGGGTAAGTTACGAGAACTCAGTGTGTAATCCCCTAATCGGTCATCAACTAGGCCCGAGCCCATATGAAAATAAACTGGGCCGAAGCCCTTACAGAAGCAAACTGGGCTGAAGCCCTACTCAATACAATCTGAGCCTTAACCCTATTAACATAATAAAGCAGATAATGCACGCAGCCCAACCTAATAATCCATCTGCTACACACCACCCGTACCAGCCCAACACACCTGTGGGGATTTCTAAAATTGACCCATCCATCCACTACACACCTCGATGGCAGTCAAGCTGCTCATCACAGAATTTGTGGTGAAGCCACCAGATATCAAAATATACGTGGCATAGCCACCAGATAGATTGTGGCAAAGCCACCAGAATATGTGGCAAAGCTACCAGAATATACTTCTTCCGATCATCAATCCCAACCCCATGCAAGATGTCGTGACATAAATAATTCGTGCATACAGTATGTCATAATCATAATCAATCATATAAATATTTCACACATATCACTTAAACTACCACTAGGGGTATAATGGTCATTTACCCTCTAGGGGCATTTCAGTAATTTACCTATAATGGTCATTTACCCTCAGGGGTATTTGATAATTTACCCTTCCAAGGGTATTTCAATAATTTTACGCTCAACGGCCTCTCCGAAGGCCTATTGTCGCCTCAAGAGACACAAGACCCTTTTTGGGTCTCTATGGAATTGTTGGGCCTAACATCTATTTTAGGCCCAAATGGGCCCACATGCTCGTGTGGCCCATTTGCATGCTTTCGGTCTCAGATTTCCAGTTTTCGCAATCGCACTTACCCTTTGACAGTTTTCCAACATTTTTGCCCATGTGGGCCGAATAGCCCATTGGGCCCGTTAAGCCCATTTGGCCCGATTAGGCTAGTTATAGCCTCAATATTGCGAGAGTGTTCGTGACACTCTCCACGACTTAACGTCACGATTCGAATCTTGATTTACCACTATGAGCACTCGTACACTCGTGTGGCATAGTTGCCGATTTTTTAACTTTTGACTTTTGGCCGATTCGTTAAACGTCACATGCAATCATTCAAGGGGTGTGAGATTACACACCTGATTTGGAATACGAATCTCAAAACTCTCTAAAGCACCTAAGGATACAATAGGTTAACAGCTAGTCTTCTTGTTCGCTATACCTAAAATATGAGCACATAGAATTATAGACTTAACTGACCCACCAATACCATTCTTCCTTCTGAAGAGGGTTTTCAATCCACCTCTACCGTTCAAAGATACGCCCTTCTAATGAAAGAAACAAAAATTTTAGAACGCCACTCCAGATACTAATAAGAGCAATGGCTTTTCAGCCTTAACGAAATCAATCCAAACAAGAGGACCATTACCCCTAGCCCACCATGTCTTGAACTTACCAACTATCAACCAATATCTCATAGCAGTTGAACCAATACGACACAAGTTTGCAACCTAGAGAATTTGGCCCTTTAACAAAAGAGGGCAAGAGGGGTTCAAAAATAAAAAGAGTGAGCAGATTCTGTCTTGCAAAAAGAGTGAGAGTTTCGGCTTAAAGGAAAAGCAAAAAGAAGGAAAAGAGGGATAAGAAATAAGATATTACCTTGATCACTGAAGATTCGAATAATTAGATTCGGCAGGCCAAGAATACCCAACTTCAGACTAGCCAAAGTTCAACTATTAGCAAAGAAGAGATGACTAATTCAAAAAATGAGAAGAGAGAATTCAGTTGTTGAAGAAAAGAGTAAAACACAATAAAGAAGAAAAGAGAGTTTTGGCTATGGTGTAGAAAAAGATGCAAATGGGAGAAATGGAAGGTGAGTTTCGGCTAATACAGTTCAGAGGATACTAAGTAAAGAAAATGTTTTAGGGAAGATGAGGAAAAGGGAGAATAGCAACTTGGGGTTTCAGCAAAGTGATTGGAAGCAAAGTGTTTCAAAGTGCTAATACTGAAAATGAAAAAGGGTCAACACTCACAATAGGCACTCTTGAAACCAACGGCACACTCACTACCCAATACCGAATATGCTACTAAGTGACCCCTTATTCTTTCTTTTTTTCTTTTGACCGAATTCTCCCTCCCATGCACTTCCCATTTTCGGCCAAACTCCTCCACTCCAACAGTTTCACGATTTCCTCCCCAAATCACTCCACCATTCACTCTCCACCTCTCATTCAAACTGTTTGACCACTTCAAACCTTCACCAAGTAGAATCCCACTCCAACTCCACCTCTTCCTCTTCTTGAGCACAAAATAAAACTCCCTTTTTGTTGGTCATGGGATTCAAACCCCATCCCACCAAGCTTCCAAATTGACGCCACAGCCACCATACCACACACCTCACTTGTGTTAGCAAAACACCAACCAATTACCTTAAACCTTACTTCCAACAATCCTCCCTTCTAAAGTGCCCAAAAACCAAAATTTTCTCAGGGCTTGATCTCGAACCCGAGCCTCCCTAGGACCTCCAAACACACCCAAATAACAAGCCAAGCTAGCCTAACACATGGAATAGTGCAAAATGCTAGACCCTAAATTTTAGGATGTTACAGTTCTACCCCCTGAAAGAAATTTTGGCCTCGAAATTTACCTGATTAAAAGCGTTGAGGGTATTGCTGTTACATTGCCTCCTCTGGCTCCTATGTAGCTTCCTCTGAACCATGATTTTGCCACAATAGTTTGACCAGTGGAACAGATTTTCTTCTCAAAACTTTAAGCTCCCGACCCAAAATTTGCATTGGTTCTTCTTCAAATGACAGATCAGGTCTGACCTTAATTTCTTCCACTGTCACTATATGAGAAGGATCTGGGCGATAACACCTCAATATAGAAACGTGAAATACGTTATGCATCCGGTTCAACTCTGGAGGCAACTCAAGCTGGTAGGCGACCAGTCCCACACACTTCACTATCCGATATGACCCAATGAATCTGGGGCTCAATTTACCCTTCCGTCTGAATCTCAAAATCTTCTTCCAAGGTGAGACCTTCAAGAAGGCATAATTTCCCACTATGTACTCAATTTCCTTATGTTTAAGATCCACATATGACTTTTATCTATCAGAATCTTCTTTCAATTGACCCCGAATCAACTTCACCTTCTCCTCAGTATCTAAAATCAATTCCAGACCCAACAACCGTCACTCACCCAATTCTGTCCAACAAGTAGGGGTACGACACCTACGACCATACAACGCTTTGTAGGGTGCAATCTGAATGCTGCGCTAAGGGTAAATAATCTTCCTAACTACCTCTGAATTCGATCACACAGCCGCTTAACATGTCTTCCAGAATTCAGATTACCCTTTCCGACTGACCATTAGTCTGTGGATGAAATGCTTGTTAAAGTCCAATCTTGTACCTAAAGCTTCATGTAATGCCTTCCAGAACCGAGATGTGAACCTTGGGTCCCTATCCGAGATGATAGACACTGGTACCCCATGCAGCCTCACAATTTCTGCCACATACAACTTGGCCAACTTCTGAAGTGAGCAGTCAGTGCGAACCGATATAAAGTGAGCGGACTTAGTCAACCGGTCAACAATTACCCACACTGAATATTTCTTAGTAGGCATCAAGGGTAGCCCACTAACAAAATCCATCGTTATTCTCTCCTACTTCCAAAGTGGAATCTTTATCGGTTGTAGCAATCCTGAAGGCAACTGATGTTTCGCCTTCACTTGCTGACATGTCAAACACTTGCTCATAAAGTCGGTAACTTCACGTTTCAACCCTTGCCACCAGTATTGTTCACACAGGTCTCAGTACATCTTGCTTCCACTGGGATGCATAGTGTAAGGGCTACTATGTGCCTCCCACAGAATCATCTATCTTAGCTTAGAGTCCTTCAGCATACAAACTCTTCCACAGAAACATAATAACCCTTCATTGTTCAACCCAAAATCCACTGTCTCTCCACTTTTCACTTGTTGAAGCCGAGAACCTAAAGATTCATCCAACAATTGCTTCTCTTTAATCTAACCTACCCATGTCGGTTTCACCTGAAGTTTCGCTAACAAGCTACCATCTTCATAAAGGTTGAGATCAGAAAATATTGCTCTCAAGTCCAATACCACCTTACGACTTAATGCATCTGCCACCACATTGGCCTTACCCGGGTGATACTCAATCGAGCAGTCATAGTCCTTCAGCAACTCTATCCACTTCCGTTGCCTGAGGTTTAATTCCTTCTAAGTAAGGAGATACTTCAGCCTCTTATGGTCGGTATAGATAATCGAATTTTCCCTATAGGTAATGTCTCCATATTTTTAGAGCAAAACACTACCGCAGCTAGTTCCAAATCGTGAGTAGGATAGTTCACCTCATATGGCCTTAGTTAACGAGATGCATACGCTACCACCTTCCCCTCTTGCATCAGAACACATCCCAAACCTGTGTGCGACGCATCACAATAGACAACAAATTCTTTCCCAGCCTCAGGCTGTATCAACACTGGTGATTCAGTCAGAATCTTCTTCAACTCTTTAAAACTTTCATGTTGTTTATCCGTCCACACAAACGGTACCCCCTTATGTAGCAATTTAGTTAGAGGTGCAACAATCAATGAAAACCCCTCAACAAACCTTCTGTAGTACCCAGCCAAACCCAAAAACTTTAAATTTCTGATACTGACTTCGGTGGCTTCCAATCTAATACTCTTCAACTTTCCAAGGATCAACCCTAATCCCCTCGGCAGACACAACATGCCCCAGAAATGTCACTTTCTTCAGCCAAAACTCACACTTACTGAATTTGGCATAAAGTTGCTTTTCTCTCAATATATGCAGCATAACTCGAAGATGAGAATCATGCTCATCCTTCGTTCTTGAGTACACCAAAATGTCATCTATGAATACCACCACGAACGGGTCTAGATAGGGTTGGAAGACCGGTTCATCATATCCATAAAAGTGGCTTGTGCATTTGTTAATCTGAACTGCATAACCAAAAACTCGTAATGCCCATAACGAGTTTGAAATGCAGTCTTGTAAATATCTGCCTCCTTAACTCTTAGCTGATGATATCCCGACCTTAAATTTATCTTCGAGAAAATCGAAGCTCCTCGCAGCTGATCGAACAGATCATTAATCCTTGGTAGTGGGTATTTGTTCTTAAAAATTAACTTGTTCAATTGGCGATAGTCAATGTACATACGCATTGACCCATTCTTCTTCTTCACGAATAACACGGTGCTCTCCACGGAGACACACTTGGTCGGATAAATCCTCGATCCAACAACTCTTGGATCTGAGCTTTAAGTTCTACCAACTCCTTTAGTGCCATCCTATAAGGGGAGATAGACACCGGAGCTGTTCCCGGTAATAGCTCAATGCCAAATTTGACCTCATGATTCGGAGACAACCCGGAAGCTCTTTAGAAAAAATGTCCAGAACTCCTTCACGGTTCTGACATCCCCAACAGACTATTCCTTAACATTAGATGTGTTGACAAAAGCTAGAAATGCCCCACACCCTTAACGCACCAACTTTTTGGCCTTTAATGCTGAAATCACATGAGACAGATAATTCCTTCTTTCTCCTATCACGATCACCTCCTCATCCTCTGGAGTCTTTAATACCATACGCTTAGCAGCGTAATCCAAGTGTGCACGGTGTTTAACTAGCCAGTCCATGCCTAGAATAAGGTCAAACTCGTCGAACAGCAGTTCCATCAAATCCGCCAAAAATACCACTCCTTAAACTTCTAGAGGCAGTTTCTAAACAACTTGTTCACTACCACAGATTGTCCTAGAGGGCTAACCACAAACATTTCTCTAACAGTAATCTCCAATTTTATACCCAAAGTCCTAGACACAGTACAGGCAACATATGAATGGGTAGATCCGATATCAATCAAAGAGGTAAATAGCACATAAAATATAAGAAACCTACCGGTTATGACGTTTAGTGCATCACCATACTCTCGACATCGACCCGCATAAACCAACCTCGGTTGCCTTGCATCTGTGTTACCAACACCTCCGTTCGGTGCTCCACAACCTCGTCCAAATCTATTTCCCCTCTAGTTGGACCACATCCTCTCGGTGGTCACGACCACCTCTCCCCGGTCAGATCTGATCTCGACCTACCATCTGTACCCTAACAGGCTTCAGAGGACAGTTCTTTATCAAATGATCCCTAGACCCACATTTGAAACACCCACCAGATCTTCTCTAGCACTCCTCCGGATGTGTTTTCCCACACTGCATACAAGGTCACAACAGACCCACAATAACTGGCATCCTAACTCGAGCTAGCTCCTCTAACCTGGGCCTCTTTTGAAAACCCCTAGAAAAATTGACTGACCCAAAACCTCTTTTATTCTTGCCCCTTTTCCTATCTCAATTTTTCCTCTCAGAATGCTTCACTTCTTTGATAATTTTTTCTTTCTCGATTAAAGTGGCAAAATCTCTTTCCCGCTATGGAGCTATCAGTTCCTGCAGCTCACCCCGCAGACCATCCTCGAACCATACACAGTGCTCATAATCGTTCACAACTATACCCCGTGCGTAACAGCTCAAGCACAGGAACTCTGCCTCATATTCCACTACTTATTGGTTTTTTTCAATCGAATTCAAGAATTTTTTCCTTCGAGCGTCCTCATAACTAGCCCTGACATACTTTCCCTGGAACTTTGTCTTAAAGAAGTTCCAGGTGATACGATCCATTTGAGTACCTTCCCTAACAGTGAGCCACCACTGGTATGCCTCATCTCTCAGTAGGGATACTGCCCCTTTAAGTTTCTTTCAAGTGGTGCAATCCAGATCATCCATAATCCATTTCAACTGCCTCCAACCAATATTCAGCAACATTTGGGGCCACACCAGAAATGCCCTTAAAGACTTTGGCCCCGTTTGACTGGAGTCGCTCAGAAATACACCCACGAGCTGCCGACCCAGTACTTGCTCCAGCAACCCATTCCAAAACTCACAGCATAGCTTGGAACAAAGCATCGTCCTATCCAATTCGGTCATGAGACCCTATTTCGGTCACTGGTGACGCAGGTGCTTCTATTTTAGGCATGTGCCCTAATGCTAAGGATCCAGCCCTAGCACCTCGGCCTCTACCATAACCACGTCCACGTCCTCTTGTACTCATACTACTAAATCGAATTAATCTGATTAAGAATTTTATGAATTAGTATATAATTCCAATGTTTATTAACAAATATTTTATGGAAAGCAGATATAAGAGTTGTTCTCCTAGATCGAATTTCCTAATGTTTCAGTCTCTACAGTCTTAGCTCTAATAGCTAGCAGTCTCAGTATATTATCACTAACTCTAGTAGTTTCTTACTAAAGTCATCTCATCATAACATCAGATATAAGGTAAGAGAACTTACGAATTTGGTGCTGGAGACTCAGGTGCAATACTTCCAATAAAAATATATTTTATGGTATTAGAGCCAGGTTACAAAACTTAGTTGTGGAATGGGTTCGAAAATGTTTTCCATACCATAAAATATAACACCCCAAACTCGACCTAGATATTATGACCGAATCTAGCATGTCACATAGAAGGATTGTTTAAAACTTGCACTTTCATTAAAAGTTTGTAATCTTTTTGAAACTTCAAGCCTTGTTGTTTATGAAAAATCCAATTTCATTTTTAGAGTTTTCTTGTAAAAACCTTTTTGTTATTATTTTGAAGACTTTGTTTATAATCAAAATTAGATTCAGTGAGTTGTAAAAAAGTGATATTTTGAAAACAGTTATCGATGTTTAAGAAATATCCAGAGTTTTATCATTTATAGTTTGAAAATTGTTCGTTAACATTTTGAAAAAAACTCAGCATTCAAACATCTAACAGTTTAATAATAACCGAATTGAAAGTTAAAAGCAAAATAAAATCCCAAAGGCCTTATTAGAAAATGTTAAACCCAAAATTAAAGTAAATCTCAAATTTAAAGTGAAACAAAATTTACTAAGGTTCCGATGTATGGCCACCACAAAGTCCTCCGCGGCTCCAAATCCACTAACGCTAGGGATCACCTGCAAGGTTAAAACGGAGGGGTGCGTTACGAGAACTCAGTGTGTAATCCCTTAATCGGTCATCAACTAGGCCCGAGCCCATACGGAAATAGACTGGGCCGAAGCCCTTACAGAAGTAAACTGGGCTAAAGCCCTACTTAATACAATCTGGGCTTTAGCCCTATTAACATAATAAAGTAGATAATGCATTCAGCCCAACCTAATAATCCATCCGCTACACACCACTCCGTACCAGCCCAACACACCTGTGGGAATTTCTAAAATCGACCCATCCATTCACTACATACCTCGATGGCAGTCAAGCTATTCATCATAGAATTTGTGTCGAAGCCACCAGATATCAGAACATACGTGGCATAGCCACCAGACAGATTATGGCAAATCCACCAGAATATGTGGCAGAGCCACCAGAATATACTTCCTCCAATCATCAATCCCAACCCCATGCATGATGTCGTGACATAAATAATTCGTGTATGCAGTATGTCATAATCATAACCAATCATATAAATATTTCACACATATCACTTAAACTACCACTAGGGGTATAATGGTCAATTACCCTCTAGGGGTATTTCGTAAGGTTTATGCTCAACGGCCTCTCCGAAGGCCTACTGTCGCCTCGAGCGACATAAGACCCTTTTTAGGTCTCTACAAAATTGTTGGGCCTAACATCCATTTTAAGCCCAAATGGGCCCACATGCTCGTATGCCCATTTCGCATGCTTTGGGTCTCAGATTTCTTATTTTTGCAATCGCACTTATCCTTTGACAGTTTTCCAACATTTTCGCCCGTGTTGGCCGAATAGCCCATTGGGCCCGTTAAGCCCGTTTGGCTCGATTAGGCCCGTTATAGCCTCGATATTACGAGAGTGTTTGTGACACTCTCCACGACTTAACGTCACAATTTGAATCTTAATTTACCATTACAAGGGCTCGCACGCTCGTGTGGCATAGTTTTTGATTTTTTAGTTTTTGGCTTTTAGCCGATTCGCTAAACGTCACATGCAATCATTCAAGGGGTGTGAGATTACACACCAGATTTGGAATACAAGCCCGATACTCTCCAAAGCACCTAAGGATACAATAGGTTAACAGTTAGTCTTCTTGTTCACTATACCCAAAATATGAACACATAGAATTATAGACTTAACTTACCCACCAATACCAGTTTTCCTTCTAAAGAAGGTTTTCAATCTATCTCTACCATTCAAAGATCCGCCCTTCTAATGAAAGAAACAAAAACGTTAGAATGCCACTCTAGATACTAATGAGAGCAATGGCTTTTCAGCCTTAATGAAATCAATCCAGACAAGAGGACATCACCCCTAGTCTACCATGTCTTCAACTTACCAACAATCAACCAATATCCCACAGCAGTTGAACCAACACGACACGAGTTTGCAACCTAGAAAATTTGGCCTTTTAACAAAAGAGGGTAAGAGGGGTTCAAAAATAAAAAGAGTGAGCAGATTCTATCTTGCAAAAAAGTGAGAGTTTTGGCTTAAAGGAAAAATAAAGAGAAGGAAAAGAGGGATAAGAAATAAGATATTACCTTGATCACAGAAGAGCTGAATAATAAGATAAATTTGGTAGGCCAAGAATACCCAGCTTCAGACTAGCCAAAGTTTGGCTATTAGCAAAAGAGGAGAGGACTAATTCGAAAAATAAGAAGAGAGAATTTAGTTTTTGGAGAAAAGAGAGAACACAATAAAGAAGAAATGAGAGTTTCAGCTATGGTGTAGAAAAAGATGTAAATAGGAGAAATAGAAGGTGAGTTTCGGCTAATACAGTTCAGACGATACTAAGTAAAGAAAATGTTTTGGGGAAGATGAGGAAAATGAAGAATAATAACTTGGGGTTTTGACAAAGAGAATGGAAGCAAAGTGTTTCGAAGTGCTAATACTGGAAATGCAAAAAAGGGTTAAAACTCACAATAGGCACTCTTGAAACCAACGGAACACTTACTACCCAATACCGAATATGCTACTAAGTGACCTCTTACTCTTTCTTTTCTTCTTTTGACCGAAATCTCCCCCTATGCACTTCTCATTTTGGCCAAACTCCTCCACTCTAACACTCCCACGATTTCCTCCCCAAATCACTCCACCATTCACTCTCCACCTGCCATTCAAATGGTTTGACCACTTCAAACCTTCACCAAGTAGAATCCTACTCCAACTCCACCTCCTCTTCTCCTTGAGCACAAAATAAAACTTCCTTTTTTGTTGGTCATGGGATTCGAACCCCATCCCACCAAGCTTCCACATTGACGCCACAGCCACCACACCACACACCTCACTTGTGTTAGCAAAACACCAACCAATTACCTTAAACCTTACTTCCAATAGTCCTCCCTCCTAAAGTGCCCCCCAAAAAAAATTTCCCAAGGCTTAGGCTCAAACCCGAGCCTCTCTAGGACCCCAAACACACCCAAATAACAAACCAAGCTAGCCTAACACATGGAATAGTACAAAATGCCAGACCCCAAATTTTAAGATGTTACAACGAAGCCAACAAAAGCTGCCAGTGTTTTCAACCTCGACGCGGTTGCCATGCTATCAAACCAGGTAGAGCTTTTAAGTTAAAAGATTGATGGCTTGTGTGGTTCTTCATAGGTACATCCAATTATGCAGTGCGATACGAATGGAGGAGGAATGAGTAATACAGAATATCCATCCTATAATCTTGGCATAGAAAGCGAATAGATGAACTATATGGGTAATAATTCTAGACCTCAGAATAATCCCTATAGTAACACTTATAATCCAGGTTGGAGAAACCACCCAATCTTCTCATGGGTGGTCAAGAAAATTAGAGACAACAACCCCAGGCTTTCAACAGAAACCCTACCCACAAGAGAAAAAACTGAACCTTGAGGAGATGCTAACAAAATTCATCGCGGTGTCAGAAACCTGTTTCCAAAACATTGAAATAGCACTCAAAAATCAGCAAGCATTGATTCAAGGGCTCGAGAACCAAATAGAACAACTTGCTAAATTGATCTCAGAACGACCATAAATTAGCTTGCCAAGCAATACCGAACCTAACCCATGGGAGCAACTCCACGCCATCACAGTGTGCAATGAAAGAGGGGTGGTAGAATCTAAATCTGAACCGAGGAAAGAACCGGTGGCATGTAAGGTAAAGATAGGGTAAGCCATGATACATAGAAACCAGTAAGTAAAGAGTATATACCTCGAATGCCATATCCTAACGCGATGAAGAAAGACTGCACCGATGAACAATTCAGTAAATTTCTTAAACTTCTAAAGAAATTACATATTAACTTACCATTTATTGAAGCTCTTTCGCAGATGCCCAATTTAAAAAAAATTAAAAGAGCTTTTGAAAAACAAGTGGAAGTTAGATGATGCGTCGCATGTGGAGCAAAATGCGGTCTGCTCAGATATTTTACAGAATAAACTACCCTATAAATTAAAGGATCCAGAGAGTTTTACAATTCCTTGTTTAATTGGTAGTTTAAATGTTAATAATGCTTTAGCTGATTTAGGGGCGAGTATTAACGTCTTGCCCTATAAATGTTTAAGGAACTAGGTCTTGGGAAACCTAAACAAACTAGGATTAGTATTCAACTCGCAGATAAAACCATTAGAGTTCCTAGGGGAATTGTTGAGGATGTGCTTGTAAGAATTGATAAATTTATATTCCCAGTTGTTCTAGACATGGATGAGGACAGTAACGCACCTTTAATCCTAGGATGACCCTTTTTAGAAACTGCTAAAACTAGAATTGATTTTGGTACAGGTGAATTCACACTTCGTGTAGGTGAAGAAACGATCACTCTTCAGGCTCGTGATTTGGTTCGGACATCGAGTAATAAAGGTGAGTACATAAATTCTATTAATAAGCGTTCAGTTCAAACCTCTTTTTAGGAAGCACTTGGAAAATACACCACTAAACCACATCCTAGTTCTCGTGCCAACAATGAATAACCCATAAGGAGCAAAGACTTTAGGTCGATGAACTAGATGAATGGCGGAAACACGTCAAGGAAAACTGAGCAAACACGATGAACCAATGCAGCTCCATGACAAGCTTAAAAATGGGACAAACAAATTTAAAATAAGATATTAGTTATTGTTGGATAAAATAGACCCTCAAATCGCCACTTTAGACCTTAATACAAACAAAGAAATCCCTTTCACGGTACTAAATATTTTTCTATATGGTACAGTCGAGGTAACTCATTCTAAATTTGGTACTTTTAAGATAAATAGTACTTGACTTAAACATTAATTTGATGTTAGAATCGATAGCAGGAGAGGAGTTTCAACTCCTTGAACCACCATGAGTATGCGAATGAGAGGTAAGTCTAGCTTAAGACTTTAAATGAGCGCTTCTCGGGAGGCAACCCGAGCACTAACCTCACTAATGTCATTACTTTCGATTTTAACACTTGACTAAATTAACCAAATTAATAAAGCTTAGGTTTCTCTATCTATACGACCTTGCACACGGGCGTGGTTGTGGCCATGTGACACCACGAATAGGTATACCAGCATGGCAAAGATCGTGTGGGAACAGGATAAAAATTCTCCCCAAAACACAAGCTGCGATAAAGTGCCACGGCCGTGCGATGCGGTCGTGGTCAATACTGAGTAAATCACACAGGTGTTCAAAACATCCATGCCTCTAAGCTGTGGGCGACATTGATTAATTAACATGGGCATGGGAACCTCTACACAGGCATGGGAGAAATGAATGAAAGCATCACAGCCGTACAATTTGGCCGTGTGACCTAACACACCCAAGGAACACAGGCGTGGGCAGCGGCCAGGTGCCCTAATCTCTATTTAAACCACCCCACTATTCACCTTCTTCCCCAAAAAGCCCTTCCCCCAAGCCTAGCCACCACAGCTTTTCTCCCTCCCACCACCGGCCACCGCCTCCTCATTCCACTTACTCCACTTTCTCACTTCTTCTTTAACTCGAACACCCTCTTTTTCCTTTTCCTTTTCCATTATCTTTCTCCATTTGTTTCTCTTTCCCCATTTCCCCTATTCTTTCTTTACACCACCACCTCAACAACCACCATCCTTGCCACTATACACAATGACTAATACTAGAGGCAAGACCTGTAACAGCCCGATTTAGGGGTTAGTCAAAATAGTGATCTTAAAATCACTAATTTAAGGCTAAAGAAAATTATTTTCATGTTATTTTATGTGTTATAACATGTTTATAAGGGTGCATGAAAATTTTGGTGTCTTAATTTTAGCAATTTCTAGCTAAATTGGGGAAAAAGACTAAATCGCATAAAGTGTAAAAGTTCTATTTTATTTGCTAGAAGCACCAAAGAGCCATGGGTTGTAGATTTGAGGCCCAAAATATGCAATTTGGCCTTGTTAAGTGTGTTGGCCGGCCATAATATGCAAAAGGGGGGCAAGAGCATTAATTATGATTGAAGTGGGTGATATTAGTTGAAAAAAAAAAGAGAAATAAAATAAGGTGAAATAAACAAGGAGCTATCATCTTTTTATTTCTTCTCTCTTTCCACCGAAAATATCAGCCATGGGAGGGGTTTGAAAGCTTCAAATTTTCAGCAAGCTTTACTCCATTCAAGTAAGTGATTTTGATGATCATTCTTGATAATTTTTGTACTTTTGGAGTCCCCAAAGCTTAAGCTAGCTAATGGGGGACTAATTTGCAACATGGTTGAGAGTCTAGAGACTTTCCATGAGATATTTTATGCTAGTTGTTGAGTTTTTATAGAAGAAAATGAATGTTAGGAAGATGAGAAACAACTTTTGTGAAAGGTGTTGTCATGAAAACACCTAATTGGGACTAAAATGCAAAAGTTATAATTTGTTCATTAAGGCATGAAATAGTTGGAATTTTGAGTAGTTGTAAGAAGATTAAATGGTCAACTAAGTTTTTTTAACAAGAAAATGTGATGAAAATTCATTTACGAGTCTAGGGGAAAAATCATAACTTTACCAAAATATAGGGGTAAAATAGTCATTTTTTCCTAAAGTGTAGTTTATGGTGAATTATGAATTATAAGTGATTAAATTAGTTCATTTTATTATTCTAGATCAAAGAAAATGAGATTCGGACCTAGAATGAGTGAAAAGAGAAATGTGGGTAAAAAGTCCCTTTCGACCATTTCGACATCGAGGTAAGTTCATGTGTGAATGTGGCAATTATGTATAATTTAATTTATCATTCCAATGTTGTATGGAATGTATACCTACTCGATGATTGTATGAAATATCTTTCAATGAGATGTCAAGAGAATTGAATTTGGGAGTAATGGGAAATGGATATAGCATTATATGATGATAGTTATAGTTTCGTGTAAGACCCTATTGGGGTATGATGCCAATGAGAACTATGTGTATGAGACTCAAGATAGTTATTTAATAATTTGAATGATTCAAGGATATGTTGAATGTATGTGATCATACCACGAGAAGCACAAGTATGTGTTAGAACTGAATTGATATGATATGATAAACCCTAGTGGGATATGTATAATTAATGCACCTTAGTTGCATGAGATAGAATTGTTAATGCATTGTGTGAATGCGAATGAGAATCGTAGAAAGTTAAGCAAGAATGATAGTGAGTGAGGATGTTTACGGATGAACATTTAAATTAGAGAAATGTATGAGGGTAGATATTTGTGAATGTATAATATCAGTGGGTTGTGTGCGATACCACCTGGTATATTATTATTAGTTGATGGGCTGTGTGCGATACCATCAACCATATTACTATCGGTGGGCTGTGTGCGATACCACCTGATTAATTAGTAATCGATGGGCTGTGTGTGATACCATTAACCATATTACTATCGGTGGGCTGTGTGTGATACCACCTGATTATTTAATGTCGATAGGTATATGCGATACCATCAACCATATTACTATCGGTGGGCTGTATGCGACACCACCTGATTATTTAGTAATCGATAGGCTGTGTGCGATACCATCGCTTATGAATGATTGGTGAGCTAAGTGCGAAATCACCATAGGTATAAATAAATGGTGGGCTGTGTGTGATGCCACTCTATAAGAGATTTAATGGTGGGCTAAGTGCGTAACCACCAAGAGATTAGTAGTATGAGTGGCTTATTGAAAATGCTTGATGTGTTATTTTTATATGATCATGTGGTGATCAGTGCAGGAATGTATGCTAATTAAATGGGCATTTGGCTTGTGGCACGGTCAGAACGCGGTAAGAGATGGAGTGAGTAAGCCTTAAGAATGGTTGAGAAAGCAACCATATGTTAATGAGAAAAACTTATTGAAATGCCTTGTAATTGTATATAGTTAATGAATATTAGTGCTTATCACTTATATGCAGATGAACTTACTAAGCATTATTGCTTACTCCTTTCCCTTTTTCATCTCTTATAGGTTAATTTAGCTAGCTCAGGTTGGAGACCGTTGAAGATGTTTTCACACTATCGATCAAACACTTGGTATGAGGTTTCAAGTCCTTATGAGTCATGGCATGTATAGGGCTAGTACTTAAGGTTGATTAAGTCATTGTTGATGTAGCCAAATTGTGTTGGCCTAAAGAACTTATGTCTTATTAGTATATAGCCATAGATGAGGGCCTAAGTTGTTTGTAATTGCATGGGAAATAGTTCTCCCTAGTATATGAGATGAAGACTTTATTTCTTTTATGATTAAACATTTTTAATTCAAGAGTAATATCGATGTTATGTGTAGTTATGTGATAAGGTATGAAATGTATTGAATCGAGCATGAATTTGATCTTGATTTTAGGGTGGCAATTGGCTTGGTAAATAGCCTCTAAGTGCCCACACGGATGGACACACAAGCGTGTGTCTAGGCCGTGTGCACCCTGTACCTTTGTATTTTAAGTCAAAATAGACCATGGGTGAATCCCACGGCTGTTCGTTTGGGCCGTGTGTACTACACGGATGGATAACACCGGTGTGTCAAGGTCATTTGAGTATAGTCAGTAACTCCACAGGGGTAAAAGACACAGGCGTGTCCAGGTCGTGTGAGTATAGTTAGTAACTCCCCACGGTTGGAGGACATGGGCGTGTCTAAGGGTACACGGGTGTGCCCCAAAACACATGGGCGTATGACCCCTACTTCCAAGAAAGGTTTTTTGATTAAGTTTCGAAAGTTTTCGAACATGAGTTTAAGGCCTCGTAGGCCAATGAGATGTATAAATTGTTTGAGAGAGAAAGGTTTTTAATCGAGAACAAAATTTTATGGCTCGTAATTTCATCACTAAGCAAGTTCTAGTATAGCAATGTCTCGTATTCGGTTTAAGCCTCAGACTTGGGTATGGGGTGTTACATTTAGTGGTATTAGAACATGGTTTAGTTGGTTCTTAGACTAACCTAGCGTGAGTAAGAGTCTAGCTATACATGCCATAGGTGGACCGTGATAGTGTGATATTTCTTGGCTCTAACGCAATTGTTTCATTAACACATAGATGGTTCCCAACCAAGCTAAATCCAATAATATTTTAAGTGATAATGAGGTAATTGAAATGCTCTTGTGCATTGATGAGATTAAAAAAAAAAGTATGAATAGAAGTACATGACATGTGTGTGATAAGACACGAAATGAGAATTATAAAATGATAAGCTTCTCTGTATTGGCTTGATGTGTATAAGGTGTTGTGTATTCAACCTATTGGGTCAAGTGCATATAGTGAGTAAATTTACCCAAAGAATGGGGTATATGTGTATGTACGATTGTTTGAATGATGTATGATCAATATGACTACATAGTTGAATCTCATGTGTGACGTTAAAGTAGAAGATGTATGATGTTTTATTTCATGACTCTGTGTGAAACCACGCGTGTTATGGTGTGAGAGTTAAATTAGGAAGTTTGACTAAGTAGAATGCAGGGATGAGTACGGTCCGTTCGATGATAAAATGGTGAATAAGACCATGGTTGGACCATAGCGGTATATGTGATCCCGTATAAGACCATATCTAGGATATGGTATCGGCATCAATATGAGTTTCCATGTAAGACCATATCTGGGATATGGCATTGGTGTTGATATGGGATTTCGTGTAAGACCATAGCGAGGCTATGGCATCGTGACGACATGAAAAGTAATAGCTAGGTTATAATGTTGTGATATGAGTAAGACTATAGTTGGACTATGGCAATCAAGTAAACAACGTACTCAAACCTGTAAGACATTTTTAATTGATAAGTGATGGTAAGAGAAAATAGAGTTAAATGTTGAGTACTCAAGTAGATAGTAACGTGGAACTTGAGTAATTGAAATCACTATTCAAAAGTATGAGGGATAGAAACAAATGTAGCATGATGAATGTGAAAACTCACTTGGGACGAGTTGTGTGACTATGATGAAATTTTAAATCATAAGTATGTAGTCACGAGAGTCAAGTTAAGGGGCTCTGTGACCCCATACTCCTTACCACTGTTGAATTATGATGAGATGTTATGAGAGTCAAATTGAGCAAGTTTGTATGTAATTAACACAGTATTTATGTTAGCATTCTGGGAATACTTTGTATCACATTGATACATGACACTCTGCTAGATAGAGTAATTGCTGTTGAACATGGGGTTGAAGTCCTAAGGGACTACAATGAAAAGGCTATCATTAAGATATGAAATAGATAAGGTCCAGTATAAGACCATGTTCGAGACATGGCCTCGGCGGCAAGTTATGATTCTGTATAAGACCATATCCAGAATGTGGCTTCGGTAATGGATATGAGAATCTTATGAGACCATATTTGGAATATGGCAACGATACCTGATGCAGAAACCCATATAAGACTTTAACCGGGTTATGGAATTGGCATTTAGAGGTGACTCCATATAAAACCACCTTGAGAGTGTGGCATTGGTTTCATGCCTACATGAATGATGTTGAATGTGTGTCTTTGATTATCTCTAGAAATCAGTGGGACAGATAGATGAGTCAAGAGGTAGAAAGGAGAATTGTACTAAAGTCATGTGAATGAGTGAATACAGGCACTTGAGAACGAATCACGAAGAAATGAGTACGATGTGTGGCATAGTATGTGCTTAATAAAGGGCTGGTATGAGTAAATTGGCTTGAAGCCTATGACCTGTGCATGGTTAATGAATACCATGAATGAATTATAATGATTCCCTTGGATATTATGTATTAATACTTGTTTCCTTTCCAAGGTGATGTGGATGTACTTTTCAGGAAATTGTGATTGTGTGAGAATGTTAGCTGATTGAGAAATCAGACTAAGCGGTTGTTGATTTAGTTAATTGAAATCAACATTTCTTTATCTCCTCGTAACCCTATTCGAGTGCTTGGAGGGAAAATTTAGGAATGATTCTTGTATAAGAAGTGAACTCATGCGTTTTGCATTGTATGATGAGTTTTCGGGCAAGCCGAATAGAGTTAACGAATTCGATAGAGATGTCCCTGCTATCGTGAGATATGATGATAGTAAAGGTTTTAGATTAGCATAGCAAAAGAAACTCAGATGAGAATGTGCTTAAGGTATGTTATCAGTATGGAAAAAAATAGATTAATGTCTTGAGATATGATTCAAGTTCTATGTTTATTTACGCTTGAATCAGTGAATAGAATAAAATTATGAGTGCACGAGAGTAGAGAGCATGATATAAGGATATGCTCATCAAAATGTTCAAACCGTGCTGGTTGAGTTGAAAGCTATATAAGGAACTATTAATTGAAAGTTCTAATACTGAGTTCAGTCTGAATTGAGAAAAAGAGGTAGTAAATGGTATTTTAAATAAGCTCTGAATGAGTTTATTTAAGATGATAAAATCCAGGTTGGATAAGATTTTCGTTGTTGATGTTTCCTTGAGATAGAAGCTAAATGATGATAAATCCAGAACTTATGCAGAAGTTTTGGTATGAGAGTTAGTAGTAGCATATCTACTGATGCAAGAATAAGGAAGTACAGTTATGTGTGTAAATGTTTTGACACTAAAATACATTTTATGATATGATTGAGTTTATGGTCAGAAGTAATTGACCACTAAAAGCTGAGTTTTTCTTTAAAAAGCATACAAGTCAAGAGTATTAAAGTTGGTGAATACTTTAACGAGGAAGTGAGATAAAACCTTTTTTATTTCAAATTTGTCTTAACAAAATTCCCAAGAAGGGGAATGTCATTCGAATTGTCGTAAATCGACTGGTAAGGATCCGAATGATCATTTGGACGTGTACAGTGTTCTAAATTAGTGGATTACTAAGTATACGCATTGGAGGAAGAAATACCTAGGTCGCAAGTGATGCTTCGACCCTGTGAATGATAGCTTAAAGGTTGTTGACAAGAGAACTTGAGGATAAGTGAATTTGTAATTTTGAAGAGTTTATGGAAACATTTTAAGGGGGTGAGTAGCAACTCCTCCTGATAAGATTTTCGGGGACGAAAATCCCTAAGGGGAAAATTGTAAGATCGATTTAGGGGTTAGTAAGAATAGTGATCTCAAAATCACTAATTTGAGGTTAGAGAATATTATTTTCATGTTATTTTATGTGTTATAACATGTTTATAAGGGTGCATGAAAATTTTGGTGTCTTAATTTTAGCAATTTCTAGCTAAATTGGGGAAAAGGACTAAATTGCATAAAGTGCAAAAGTTCTATTTTATTTGCTAAAAGCACCAAAGAGCCATGGGTTGTAGATTTGAGGCCCCAAATGTGCAATTTGGCCTTGTAAAGTGTGTTGGCCGGCCATAATATGCAAAAGGGGACAAGAGCATTAATTATGATTAAAGTGGGTGATATTAGTTGAAAAAAAAAAGAGAAATAAAATAAGATGAAATAAACAAGGAGCTATCATCTTTTTATTTCTTCTCTCTTTCCATCGAAAATATCAGCCATGGGAGGGGTTTGAAAGCTTCAAATTTTCAGCAAGCTTTACTCCATTCAAGTAAGTGATTTTGATGATCTTTTTTGATAATTTTTGTACTTTTGGAGTCCCCAAAGCTTAAGCTAGCTAATGGAGGGACAAATTTGCAACATGGTTGAGAGTCTAGGGACTTGCCATGAGAGATTTTATACTGGTTGTTGAGTTTTTATAGAAGAAAATGAATGTTAGGAAGATGAGAAACAACTTTTGTGAAAGGTGTTGTCATGAAAACACCTAATTGGGACTAAAATGCAAAAGTTGTAATTTGCTCATTACGGTAAGAAATACTTGGAATTGTGAGTAGTTGTAAGAAGATTAAATGTTCAGCTAAGTTTGTTTAACAAGAAAATGTGACGAAAATTCATTTACGAGCCTAGGGGCAAAATCATAATTTTGCCAAAATGTAGGATAAAATAGTTATTTTTGCGTAAAGTGTAGTTTATGGTGAATTATGAATTATAAGTGATTAAATCAATAAATTTTATTTTTCTAGATAAAAGAAAACAAGATTCGGACCTAGAACGGGTGAAAAGAGAAATGTGGGCAAAAAGTCCCTTTCGACCATTTCGACATCGAGGTAAGTTCATGTGTGAATGTGGCAATTATGTATAAGTTAATTTAGCATTCCAATGTTGTATGGAATGTATACCTACTCAATGATTGTATGAAATATCTTTCATTGAGATGTCAAGAGAATTGAATTTGGGAGTAATGGGAAATGGATATAGCATTATATGATGATAGTTATAGTTTCGTGTAAGACCCTATTGGGGTATGATGCCAATGAGAACTATGTGTATGAGACTCAAGATAGTTATTTAATAATTTGAATGATTCAACTGATATGTTGAATGTATGTGATCATACCACGAGAAGCACAAGTATGTGTTAGAACTGAATTGATACGAATTCAATATATGATGAACCCTAGTGGGATATGTATAATCAATGCATCTTAGTTGCATGAGATAGGTTTGTTACTGCATTGTGTGAATGTGAATGAGAATCGTAGAAAGTTAAGCAAGAATGATAGTGAGTGAGGATGTTTATAGATGAACATTTGAATTAGAGAAATGTATGAGGATAGATATTTGTGAATGTATAATATCGGGATACCACCTGATATATTATTATTAGTTGATAGGCTGTGTGCGATACCATCAACCATATTACTATCGGTGTGCTGTGTGCGATGCCACCTGATTAATTAGTAATCGATGGGCTGTGTGCGATACCATCAACCATATTACTATCGGTGGGCTATGTGCGATACCACTTGATTATTTAGTAATCGATCGGCTGTGTGCGATACCATCAACTATATTACTATCGGTGGGCTGTGTGTGACACCACCTGATTATTTAGTAATCGATAGGCTGTGTGCGATACCATCGCTTATGAATGATTGGTGAGCTAAGTGCGAAATCACCATATGTATAAATGAATGGTGGGTTGTGTGCGATACCACCCTATAAGAGATTTAATGGTGGGCTAAGTGCGTAACCACCGAGAGATTAGTAGTATGAGTGGCTTATTGAAAATGCTTGATTTGTTGTTTTTATATGATCTTGTGGTGATCAGTGCAGGAATGTATGTTAATTAAATGGGCATTTGGCTTGTGGCACGGTTAGAACGCGGCAAGAGATGGAGTGAGTAAGCCTTAAGAATGGTTGAGTAAGCAGCCATGTGTTAATGAGAAAAACTTATTGAAATGCCTTGTAATTGTGTATAGTTAATGAATATCAGTGCTTATCAATTATATGCAGATGAACTTACTAAGCATTATTGCTTACTCCTTTCCCTTTTTCATCTCTTATAGGTTAACTTAGCTTGCTCGGGTTGGAGACTGTTGGAGATCTTTTCACACTATCGATCAAACACTTGGTATGAGATTTCAAGTCCTTATGAGTCATGGCATGTATAGGGTTAGTACTTGAGGTTGATTAAGTCATTGTGGATGTAGCCAAATTGTGTTTGTAACATCCTAAATTAGGGGCTATGCATTCGAGGTGCTTGTGTGTATACTAGGTTTAACATGCTAGTTTAGGGTGCTTTGGGGTCTAGGAATAGCTTAGGGATGAGCCGAAGTCCTGGCCAAATTTTTTTTTTTGGGCACTTTATTGGAGAGGTGGAAGGGATAGGACTTAAGAGTTGTTGCTTGTATGTTGTTGACACAAGAAAATGAGTGGTAATGAGGCATGGAGGCACCATTTAAGGCTCAGGAAGGTGACGCCTCAGGAGAGCTGACAAGGAGCAGGTTTGAGCTGTGTGGTTTCCCTTTTGGGGATTTCTTTTTGACGCCAAGGTGAGGGAGAGGAGGATTCGGCTTGAACTCTAGTGGATGAGAGTTAAATGGGTCAACACATTTGAATGAAGGGAGGAGAGGAATTCAAGGAGGAAGAATCGGTCAACAGGTTTGAATGGAGAGTGGAGAGTGATCGGTGGAGAGTATCATGGGATTGGGAGAGAGGAAGAGTGTTTGGCCGAATGTGGGAAGTGAGTGTGTGAGTATGTGTACGATTTAGTGGTTTTGGGAGGTAGCTGAATTTTAGATGGTAGCATTTGAGGGAGTGGTGAGAATTTCGACTAGCTAGAGAGCACCTAAAACATTCTTTTTCTTCATTTCCTTATTGTCAAAACTGAAACACCCTTATACCATTTTGTTTTCACTTTTTTTTCTCTCAGTTACCAAAATTGAAACATGTCCTAATTCTCTTCTATTCTTCTTGTTCTTTTGGTACTTAGCCAAAACTTACATTACCATCCACCCTCTAGTTTTGTTTTATTTTTCTTGGCAATTATCTTCAAAAGCTGAAACCCTCTGAAGTCACCCCTCCTACCGAAACTCTGTCATCTTCTTTTCTCTTTAACACCATAGCCAAACCTTTCTTGGTAGATAGCACCTCTCTTCTCCATTCCTTCCTTTTCGAGAGCAGAACATCTTCGGTATTTGTTCTTTGGTAAGTTCTTTTCGCTTAGTCGAATCTCCCTAGTCACTTATTCTTTATTTTCTTCTCTTGATTTCTTTAAAAACAAAGCTAAAACTTATCTTTTGTTTAGGCAGTTCTTATTTGTTGGTTAGCCGAATCTCTCTGACATTCATATTCTCTTCATTCGACTTTTGTTGCAGTGGATTGACGTCACTCATCTTCCTCCACTCCCCATCAATTTCTCTAATGATTTTGGTAAGTATTTCTTTGTTTTCATTTCCTCTTTCTCTCTTTTGAGCGTCGTAGACATTAATCGTATTTTATAATTCTTGGCCAATTGAAGGGGGTTTTGTCTTCGCGTTCTTTCGGCTTCTGGTTTACGATTGAAGTGCGTTAAGGGACATCCAGTTCTAGCCAAATTGGGTATTCAACCGTTACAGGATCCAAACCTTTTTAAATCTTCAGGATTTGTTGATTTAGGTAAGGAACCTTAGCCTTTGAGTATCTATTCTCTTTTGGTTCAATTTCAATGCCTTAATCTGGTTTAGTGACCAAGGTCTTTTTCATGGACTCAAATGTCAGCCAAGTGAAGGGAGGGGTTGGACCCGTAGTCCCATCCCCTAAGTTCAAGAAGCGCGCGGTGTCTGTCGTTCATGATTGGCCACCAGGTTGTGGGCCGGCTTCTGAGCAGAATAAGAGGCAGTTAGCAGTAGTCTCGATAGTGATAGTGTCGACATAGATAGCATAATGCTGTGCGTAACCAAGTGTGTAAAACTTCACACTTTAATATTATTATATGATACTAATCAATTAGGGCTGAAAAGCTAAAGCGACTAATGGATAGTCGTTATGCCTTTGTAGGTATGGTTGAAATACCAAGTAAGTACCTTGTTATTCTGAATGAGTTAATAAATGTATGCCATAATGATCTTGTTCATTTACATAGCATGATATTTTCATTTTGCATCGTTATGCATGGGTTGGATATGTTGATTGAAGGGAAGTGCTTAAAAGCTGTCACTAGTGGTTTGGTACCACAAGTGGGTTGGCCCCATATTCTTGATTACGTGACTAAGTCTCGGTGGTTGAACCACCGGTGGTTTGGTACCACATACATATGATTTCATGACTTGTCCGGTGGTTTGGTACCACGATGGGTTGGCCCCATATATGATATTTTGTGACTCTGTCACGGTGGCTAGGTGTCACATAAGGAGTGTAGCGGATGGAGGGTTGATTGTAGAAATCCCACGGGTTGATGAAATTTGAAATACGGGTGGTGTGTAGAGGATGGAAAATCTAGGTTGAAATGGGTGCATTGCATTCATAAGCGTGTATGTTATTTTAAGATGGGCTAGGGCCCAATATGTGATTATGGGCTTGGGGCCATTTATGTAACAAGGGAATTTACACTGAGTCTTGGTGACTCACCCTTTTTACTTAACCTTGCGGTGATCGATGAAGGCGTGGACTTGGGAGCCGAGGGACTCGTGGAGGCCATAGCATGTTATATTCGGTAAAACTTTGTTTCTTCTTATGATTTGTTTTAATCAGGGATTTTAGTTGTTGTAATAAGGCCTCTTAAATTACTATTTGGTTTTACATTTTGTATTTATTTATGACATGAAGGTATTACACGTTTTAAAATATGATTGTTAAAATGGAGCTTTCAAAACATAAGTAACATAAAACAACTGTTTTTACAAATGCTAACAAAGATAACAAAATAACGATTAATTAAACTCGAAACTTTTCTTAAGTTACAAACCTTTATTTCCAAAACTTCACTTAAAACAAGAAAAAAAAACTTCAAACTAACGAGTTTTCATCAAGATTTCAAAGTCTTCTTACAACCTTTTCCCTGTGACATACCAGATCTGGTCGTAACGTTTAGACCGAGTTTGAGTTGTTACAGTTTTGGTATCAAAGCGAGGTTGTAAAACTCGGGCTGTGGAAATGGGTTCAATAAATGTTTTATTAAGTTAGTCTAAATGATTTTTGGGAAGGAATGTTTTGATTAGAACATGGCATCCGAGTCCGTCGGCACCCAATCCACCCAGGGAAGTGTTCTAAAAATTTCTGATGATGTATGCATGAAATTATTGTTAATGTAAGTGAACATGGTTGCTAGCTCAAGGAGACCCAGACTATAAGGACTGAAACTTTGATGTGTTTTGTGGAAACTACTCTCTAAGACTATTTTCCATAAAATTGCTCGGTGTTAAACAGTGAAAGAAATAACTAATCCATAAAACTTTTAATCAGATTAAGTCGTAAACATTATTCATGAGCACTCAGGGACGTGGACGTAATGTACGTGGTCATAGTAGGGGCAGGATTGCTGTATCGGAACTAGTACAATCTGGTCATGGGTTAGGAAGTGAGATACTAGTGCCGCTAGTAGTGAAAGCAAAATTTCAGGACCAAACAGTTGGGGATGATACAGTATCTCAGGCAATGTTGCGGGTCCTGGAGAGAGTTGCTGGGGCAGGCATGGGTACGGAGGCTCAAAAATCTATGTCAAAACGACTTCGGGCCAATGGAGCGAAAATGTTTAGGGGCATTTCTGGCGTAGCTCCCAACGCAGCTGAGTATTGGTTAGAAGTAGTTGAGCGTATAATGGATGATCTTGACTTCACGGCAGAGGAGAAGTTAAAAGGAATCGTGTCTCTTCTTCGAGATGAGGCCTATTAGTGGTGGCTCACGGTGAGGGATGGTACGACGGTTGATAATATCACCTGGGATTTCTTTAAGACAGCATTTCAGGGGAAGTACGTCGGATTAAGTTATATGGATGCACAGTGTAAGGCATTTCTAAATCTTGTTTAGGGAGTAAATCGGTGTCTGAGTATGAGGTAGAATTCTTATAGCTAAGCCGTTATGCCCGAGGTATTGTGGCCACAGACCATGAGCGTTGTGTTTGGTTTGAGGATGGGCTGAGAGATGAGTTACGAGTGCTGATAGCTCCACAGCGAGAGAGGGAATTTGCTGTTCTTGTGGAAAAAGCTAAGATAGCCGAGGAGGTGAAGTTGTCTGAAAAGCAGAATCAAGAGAGGAATAGAAATAAAAGGAATTTTGGTTCGTCAGGATCAGTTGGACGGTTTCAGAAGAGGCCTAGGGTTGAGGGGTTGTGTCATAGACTTTAGAGGTAGTTGGGAATAGTTCTTACCATTGTCGAAATTCGCGTACAGTAATAGCTACCAATCAAGTATCCAGATGGCATCGTATGAGGTGTTATATGGTCAAAAGTGTTATACTCCTACTTGTTGGACAGAGTTAGGTGAACATCAGATGTTGGGTCCAGAATTGGTTTTGAAATAGAAGATAAGGTTAAGCTAATTAGGACTCGATTGAAGGAAGCTTCGGACAACAGAAGTCCTATACGGATCTAAAGCGTAAGGACATAGAATTTGTAGTTGGAGATCGAGTTTTACTAAAGGTGTCACCGTGGAAGAAAGTGCTTAGGTTTGGATGGAAGGGTAAGTTAAGCCCTAGGTTTATCGGGCCTTATCGTATAGTGAAGCGTGTGGGACCAGTAGCCTATCAACTCGAGTTACCTACAAAGTTAAGTCAGATTCATGATGTGTTTCACGTTTCGATGCTAAGACATTACCGTTCGGATCCATCTCACGTGGTGCCAGTGGAGGAGATCGAAGTAAGACCTGATCTATCCTTTGAAGAGGAACCAGTTCAGACTTTGGATCATGATGTCAAAGTATTACGTAAGAAATCAATTTCGTTAGTTAAGGTATTGTGGCATAACCACGGTTCTAAGGAAGCTACGTGGGAGTCAGAGGAAGTGATGTAGCAGTAATACCCTCAACTCTTTTGACCAGGTAATTTTGAGGCTGAAATTATTTTAAGGGGGTAGAACTGTAACATCTTAAATTAGGGGTTATGCATTCGATGTATTTGTTTGTGTATGCTATGTTTAACATGCTAGTTTAGGGTGCTTTGGGGTCCAGGAATGGCTTAGGGATGAGCCGAAGTCTTGGCCAAAATTCTTTTTTTTGGGCACTTTAGAGGAGAGGTTGAAGGGATAGGACTTAAGGGTTGTTGCTTGTATGTTGTTGACACAAGAAAAGGAGTGGTAATGAGGCATGGAGGCGTCACTTAAGGCTCAGGAAGGTGACGCCTTAGGAGAGTTGACAGGGAGGAGGTTCGAGCAGCGTGGTTTCCCTTTTGGGGATTTCTTTTTGACGCCAAGGTGAGGGAGAGGAGGATTTGGCTTGCACATTCTGGTGGATGAGTGTTGAATGGGTCAACACATTTGAATGAAGGAAGGAGAGGAATTCAAGGAGGAGGAATCGGTCAACAGGTTTGAATGGAGAGTGGAGAGTGATCGGTGGAGAGAATCATGGGATTGGGAGAGAGGAAGAGTGTTTGGCCAAATGTGGGAAGTGAGGTGTGTGAGTGTGTGTACGGTTTAGTGGTGTTGAGAGGTAGCTGAATTTTAGATGGTAGCATTTGAGGGAGTAGTGAGAATTTTGGCTAGCTAGAGAGCACCTAAAACATTCTTTTTCTTTATTTCCTTATTGTCAAAACTGAAACACCTTTATACCATTTTGTTTTCACTTTTTTTTCTCTCAGTTACCAAAATTGAAACATGTCCTAATTCTCTTCTATTCTTCTTGTTCTTTTGGTACTTAGCCGAAACTTACATTACCATCCACCCTCTACTTTTGTTTTATTTTTCTTGGCAATTATCTTCAAAAGTCGAAACCCTCTGAAGTCACCCCTCCTATCGAAACTCTGTCATCTTCTTTTCTCTTTAACATCATATCCGAACCTTTCTTGGTAGATAGCACCTCTCTTCTCCATTCCTTTCTTTTCGAGAGCAGAACATCTTCGGCATTCGTTCTTTGGTAAGTTCTTTTTGCTTAGCCGAATCTCCCCAGTCACCTATTCTTCATTTTTTCTCTCGATTTCTTTAAAAAGAAAGCTGAAACTTATCATTTGTCTAGGCAGCTCTTATTTGTTGGTTAGCCGAATCTCTCTGACATTCATATTCTCTTCATTTGACTTTTGTTCTAGTGGATTGATGTCTCTTATCTTCCTCTACTCCCCACTCGGTTTCTCTAGTGATTTTGGTAAGTATTTCTTTGTTTTCGTTTCCTCTTTCTCTCTTTTGAGCGTCGTAGACATTAATCGTATTATATAATTCTTGGCCGATTGAAGGGGGTTTTTGTCTTCGCGTTCTTCTAGCTTCTGGTTTGCGATTAAAGTGCGTTAAGGGACATCCGATTCTAGCTGACTTGGGTATTCGACCATTACAGGATCCAGACCTTTTTAAATCTTCGGGATTTGTTGATCTAAGTAAGGACCCTTAGCCTTTGAGTGTCTATTCTCTTTTGGTTCAATTTCAATGCCTTAATCCGGTTTAGTGACCAAGGTCTTTTTCATTGACTCAAATGTCATCCAAGCGAAGGGAGGGGTTGGACCGTAGTCCCAGCCCCTAAGTTTAAGAAGCACGCGGTGTCTGCCATTCGTGATTGGCCACCAAGTTGTAGGTCAGCTTCTGAGCAGAATAAGAGGCAGTTAGCAGTAGTCTCCGATAGTGATAGTGTCGACATAGATAGCATAGTGCTGTGTATAACCAGGTGTGTAAAACTTCACACTTTAATATTATTATATGATACTAATCAATTGGGGCTGAAAAGCCAAAGCGACTAATGGATAGTCGTTATGCCTTTGTGGGTATGGTTGAAATACTAGATAAGTACCTTGTTGTTACGAATGAGTTAATAAATGTATGCCATAATGATACTGTTCATTTACATAGCATGATATTTTTCATTTGGTTTGCATACGTTATGCATGGGTTGGATATGTTGATTGAAGGGGAAGTGCCTAAGACTGTCATTAGTGGTTTCGTACCACAAATGGGTTGGCCCCACATTCTTGATTCCATGACTAAGTCTCATTGGTTCGGAACCACCAGTGGTTTGGTACCACATCCATATGATTTTGTGACTTGTCCTAGTGGTTTGGTACCATAGTGGGTTGGCCCCACATATGATATTTTGTGACTCTATCACCAGTGGCTAGGTGCCACATAAGGAGTGTAGCGGATGGAGGGTTGATTGTAGAAATCCCCACGAGGTGATGGGCTAGTACGAGTGGTGTGTAGAGGATGGAAAATCTAGGTTGGGTTGGGTGCATTGCATTCATAAACGTGTATGTTGTTTTAAGATGGGCTAGGGCCCAATATGTGATTGTGGGCTTGGGGCCATTTTATGTGACTTAAGGGGGATTTACACATTGAGTCTTGGTGACTCACCCCCTTTTGATTAACCTTGCAGGTGATCAGTAAGACGTGGACTTGGGAGCCGAGGGGACTCGTGGAGGCCATAGCATGTTATTTTCAGTAAAACTCAGTTTCTTCTTAAGAATGTTTTAATTTGGGGATTTTAGTTGTTGTAATAAGGCCTCTTAAATTACTATTTTGTTTTACATTTTGTATTTAGTTATGACATGTCGTTATTACACGCTTTAAAACATGATTGTTAAAATGGAGCTTTCAAAACATAAGTAACATAAAACAACTATTTTTACAAATGCTAACAAAGATAACAAAATAACGATTAATTAAACTCAAAACTTTTTCTTAAGTTACAAACCTCTATTTCCAAAACTTCACTTAAAACAAGAAAAAAAAAACTTCAAACTTACGAGTTTTCATCAAGATTTCAAAGTCTTCTTACAACCTTTTCCCTATAACATACCAGATCTGGTCATAATGTTTAGACCGGGTTTGGGGTGTTACAGTGTTGGCCTAAGAGAACGTATGTTTTGTTAGTATATAGCCATAGATGAGGGCCTAAGTTGTTTGTAATTGCATGGGAAATAGTTCTCCCTAGTATATGGGATGAAGACTTTATTTCTTTTATGATTAAACGCCTTTAATTCAATAGTAATATCGATGTTATGTGTAGCTATGTGATAAGGTATGAAATGTATTGAATCGAGCATGAATTTGATCTTGATTTCAGGGTGGCAATTGGCTTGGTAAATAGCCTCTAAGTGCCCACATGGATGGACACATGGGCGTGTATCTAGGCCGTGTGCACCCTATACCTTTGTATTTTAAGTTAGAATAGAACATGGGTGAATCCCACGGCCATTCGTTTGGGCCGTGTGTAGTACACGGATGGATAACACGGGCGTGTCAAGGCCGTGTGAGTATATTCAGTAACTCCACATGGGTAAAAGACACGGGCGTGTCCAGGCCGTGTGAGTATAGTCAGTACCTCTCCACGGTTGGAGGAAATGGGCGTGTCTAGGGGTACACGGGCGTGCCCCAAAACACATGGGCGTGTGACCCCTGCTTCCAAGAAAGGTTTTTCGATTAAGTTCTGAAAGTTTCTGAACATGAGTTTAAGGCCTCGTAGGCCCATGAGATGTATGAATTGTTTGAGAGAGAAAGGTTTTTAATTGGGAACAAAATTTTATGGTTCGTAATTTCATGACTAAGTAAGTTCTAGTATAGTAATGTCTCGTATCCGGTCTAGGCCTAAGACTCGGGTATGGGGTGTTACAAGACCAATGCCACCATCCCTATGTCAAAAAAGCGAAAGGATCTGGCATGGTCTCCCCGTGCGCAACCACTCTTCATAAGTTCATGTCGGCCGCTTCATTTCCTTAACAAGACAAGGACCTTTAAGTCTATTCATTTTTTCTTTTTCTTTTATCTTCATTTTTAATTTCTTTCCCTTTATCTTTCTTGTCTTTAATTTATATTAGTATTTTTTATTTCTTTTTATCCCGGCTGTTTTTTATTAAGGAACGACCACACCACCGGAGTATCCTCCCCCACCTCTGCCCAACTTTACACCGTTTCTTTTCTTTGACTCCGTCCAAAATTCAAGAAGTTTCACTTCTCTACCTTTCTTATGATTTTCTTATTATATTTTCATTATCTATCTTTGTACATTAAGGACAATGTACATCTTATGTATGGAGAGGTTATTGATTTCATTACCAAAAAATCCCTCAAATGTTGTCTTGTTCTTAAGTAAAATTTTCTCATATTACTAATTAGAATGAAACATCTCTTGACTTATGATTTTCATTGATTTGTTTTGGATTAAGTCTTAGGTAATTATGCATTGATGGTTTAAACTTTGAGATATTAGAAAATCAAACATGATAAGTCTTTTTTCAAAATTAAAATTTGATAGGTTGTTTCCCTAAATTTAAATATTACTAGGAAGTTTGAAATTTGCGAAGTTGACATCAAAAACCATAATTTTTGTAAGACTTTGAGCCTTTTAGAGCATATTCTTTTCTTGCTCACTTTATTGTTGGTTATGAGTGTGTCAACATCGATTTGTTATTCTAGAACTTGCTTCGATTATACATGTCGAGACCACACTTTTGATTTGATATACTGAGATGATAAAGGCACCTAGGTTCTAACCCACTTACTCCATAAAAAGCCTAGCTTCATAATTATCCCCTAGTGAACTCCTTTGAATCCTAATAAACCATTTCTTGATTTACCTTTAATATTAACCCAAGACCCTTTCTTTTTGATTCATTGAGAATTTTTCCTAATTTTAGCTCATTTTTGTCGAGATTTGATTTGAGCAGTTGCCTAACTATGTTCTATATTTTAGTTGTTAAGTTCTTTCTTATTATTGTATGTTCTTATTCTTAAAAAAAAAGTTAGAAATATATTCATTATTAGTTCTTTTTTATTTGAGCTTAAGTAGTTAATTTCACATTTGAAAAGAAGCTCGTGTTATTATTAATAAGTTTTCAATTATTGTATTAGTCTATTTTTCTAGTTAGGTAAGTTTTCAATTCAATCTCAATTTTAACCCTTCTTTTCAGCCTTTATCCACAACCCAAGCCCAATTACAACCCTTTTAAAAGACCTTTTGATTTGTGTATCATCTCATTTTATAGTGGTGGAGATTTAATTTTCGTGCAAGCCTATGGTAATAACTCTTCATGTTTGACTTTGAGTGCTTTATCTTGAACCTTGAACATTTTGAGTGATTTGAGTGAATCCTTTGTGAGGATGTCAATTCTTGTCGATTTTGGATCAAAGGTAATTATTTAGATAAGGGGAAACACCTATGTTTTCGTACTACAAAAATTTGTGACTTAGATTGTATGAATCTTTAGGACTCTTTTAGTTAAATTATCCACGTATGAATTATCTATGAATTATAATGGGACATTATTGATGAGAATTATGATTTGAGGAAGTTAATTTTAATTGTGAGTTGAGGATTTTGCTTGAGGACAAGCAAATATTTAAGTGTGGGTATATTTGATAAACCATAATTTATATATATTTTAACCCATGCTTGGTTTATTTTTGGATGAATTTTCATTAGATTTGATGAATTCGATGCTCCTAATCCCTTAATTTCATGTTACACTCAGGAGAGCTTAGGAGTTTAAGAGAACGAGAAACAGGCCAAAAAGGGACAAAATGAGCCTACCTTAGAAACCAACATGGCCTGGGCTATCAAACACGACCGTGTGTTATGAGCAGAATTGAACACAACCTGGATCAACGTACACGGGAAGACCACATAGCCATGTGTGGCGAGTAGAAACGAGCACGGTCTAAGGAATCAAACACGGGCGTGTCACACGAGCGTGTCCCTGTCGTATCAAAGTTAAATTCTATTAAGAATATGCTACTTGTGGGCCAAGAAAGGTGTTTCAAAGCCTATATAAACACCCTAAGGGGCAACCTAAACGAGGACGCCGAGGAGAAGGCAGAAAATACTCGAAGATAGCCATCGAAAGTAGCTTAGGAGAAGGATCTCCATCAAGACTTAAGATCTCCCATCAAGTTCTTTAAAATTTTTGGTTTTCTTATGTTTTGTTGTTTTCCTTATTTTAAGATGTTTCCATCTATTAGTATGAACTAATCCCTTAGATACCTAAGGGGATGAAACCTAAGACGGATCTTATTATTATTTAATTTATAAGATAAATACTTGTTCTTATTCTTAATTGTGAGTTTTTATTATTGTTTTGATAATTCAAGTTATTGATTCAAGTCGAATGTGCTTATTCAGAGGAGCAAAAGTCCCTGTTTAAGAGTAGATCAACACAATTAAGCGGAGTTGATTACAACCCTAGAAATAGGGTGACGAAAATCTGCCGGATTAGAGTCAAATATAATGAGGGAATCCATAGATCCAGTTAATGCGACAATAGGGGTTTTAATTAGAAAGAAATTTCAATTAATCAACCTAGAGTCAGTTGTTTTTAGTATTGAAAAAGATATTAACATAAATCAGGGATTTTTACAAATTAAGTCAAGTGAATAAATCGTATGAATCAAAAGTAATAAGTGAAGTCTAGGTGGATTTTTCCTTGGGTATTGCCTATCTCATAAAGTTGCCTAAAGTATTTTCCCAATTTGTTCTCTGTCGTATTTTTAATTAATTTTAGTTTAAAAGAAATCACTCTAATTCTTAGGCTAGATAATAAGAAGATAGTAATTACTAGTACTCTTGGTCTTTGTGGATATGATATTACTGGTCTTACCATAACTATACTATTGAACGATAGGTGCGCTTGCCTTTATTGTGATCATAGTTAGTTAGAGACACATCAAGTGGCAACCTTTTGGCAGCTGGGGCAGGGTTCCCACTGCTATCCTTTGAAACGCCCCAATCATCGCTTGAACCAAGAGCTTTTAAACCAGTTCAAAGTGCAGCTTGCCTCGGGGGTGGTTCCACCGGTGCATTTGTAATTGGACACCCATGTCTAGGAGGCATTCATCTACTATTTACATAAATTTATATAAAACGAGAATGTGAGAAGTGGCAAGTGATCTAAGAATGTGAGAAGTGGCAAGTGATCTAAGGCAATTTTTCAAGAAATCACTTTTAAAGAAGGCAATGTGTTCTCATTCCTACCCTATTTACAGCTACTTTTCAAACAATGTTGTTTTTGTCAAAAAGATTTAAACATTTCCATTTTTATTAATTTTTAAAATCAACATATTTATATTTTCAAAAATGCTAATTTGTCAAAAACTGTGGCTCTACCCGAGTTTTTGTAAACTTGGCTTTGATACCACTAAATGTGACTCCCCAAACTCGATTGGGACGATCCGACCCAAATTTCGAACATCACATTAGCCACTAAGGTGACTATCCATTTAAAACTTTACAAACTACACTAACAATCATACACACCACGCATTCGAATTTTTCATATAGTAAACCAGACCTAAGTGCACGTTTTTCTAAATTAATCATTTAGTTCACACAATCAAAAGTTATAACGTGTACCTTAATACCCGATGGTCTCCTTTAGCTACAAAAATTTGTTAGTTCATTTAATTATCATCAAATTAATCAAGTAATAAAACCATCCAGATAAGAAATCAAGCAGGCAATTATTGTAAAACCATCCACATGGCCAACTTGTGTCTAAAATCATGCCTAACTAAATATAAGTCTATGGGCCAGAGTCTAAGTTCACTTAAAAAAATAAATCAAAATGAAATGTAAGCACCAAGACTTGAACCTTGGACCCCTTGCTTCCTTGTGTGGCGTCATCTCCTTGTCTCCCATGTGGCGCCACTTTGCCACTACACCACGAGCTCCTTTTGTGTCATTTTTTCCACATTTTATTCTTAAAGCCTACTTACTTGACCCAGGGTTTTATTCACCTAAAACCAAAATTTTTCCTTAGCCCAGGTTTGATCCAGGACTTCATAGAAGCCCCCTAACCTTCCAAAATCACTCACCTAATAGGTCCAACTTGTATAACTGTCGTTCTCTTGTTCTCAAAAATTTTTAAACGCTCCTACGCCCAAGGCTCAATAGGCCCAATTCTACTAGGCCCAAATTCGGGTTGTTACAAATCGACCCCGTAAATAAAATTCGTCCTCAAAATTTCCAACTATATAATAGCCGCACAACACAGGTTATCCCACTACACTTCCGCTGTGCACTCTCATCCCAATAGCACTACAACACTTCTAACTTAATCTTGAAACCTTTTACACACAATCAACCATCTAACCACAGAAACAAACGGATATTTATCACACATGCATTTAATTTCTATATTCAAACATCACGTCCAAACAAAATGCACACAAAATAAATATAAAATATACGGTCATTTCATCATATAACAAAGTTTAAGATCAAGAAACTTACGAATTTGGTGCTGGAGAATCGGTGTCCGTGCCATACTTCCAGTAACACTATCACTTTCCAAGTTAAAAATTTAAACACTTAAGGAAAAATTTTAGAACCCATTCCATAGCCGAGTTTTGTAACTCGGGCTCTGATACCATAAAATGTAACACCCCAAACTCGACCTAGACGTTATGGCCGGATCTAGCATGTCACATCAAAAGGTAGTTGAAAAGCTAAGCGATCGTCAAAATGTTGGATCTCTTTTTGAACCCCGAGTTTCGTTGTTTGTTTGTAAAAACCACGATTTTCTTAAAGTCTATTTTTGTAAAGTAGTTATTGTTTTGAAAAACTATTTTTGTTGTGAAAATCGAACTTGAATAGTTGCGAAAACGTGATATTTTGAAAACAGTTATTAGCTTTTTGGAAAACCCAGTATTCAGACATCTAACAATTTAAAAAATAGCTGAATTGAAATTTAAAAGAAAAATAAAATCCAGGGGCCTTATTACAAAATATTAAACCCAAAATAATTAATCTTAAAATAAAGTAAAGACTAGATTTACTATGTTTCGTGAGAAATAATTCCGATGTAAGGCCACCACTGAGTCCTCTATAGTACATCTCGAACATACTCAATCATACAATTAACACATACAACACTAGTACTACCCCGAGGGTGCAACAATCATTTTTTCGTTTAGGGGTAAAACAATAATTTCAACCTTTGAGGGTATTTTAGTAATTTCATAAATTGGGGATATTTTAGTAATTTTTTCAACCAAGAGTATTTTAGTAATTTTGTAAACCAAGGGTATTTTAGTAATTTTGTAAACCAAGGTATTTCGGTAATTTTACAAACTAGGAGTATTTCGGTAATTTTACAAATTGGGGGTATTTTGGTAATTTTGCAAATTGAGGGTAATTCAGTTATTTCGTAAATCGAGGATATTTTGATAATTTTGTAAACTGGGGGTATTTTAGTAATTTTACAATCCAAAGCATTCTAAACAAAGATAACGATACGAATGGGCCTAAGGCCCACTCTCAGCCCAAATGGGCCCACACGCTCTTGTGGCCCATTTAGCCCAAATCTAGCCACATATGAGATTCACATAGACTAGTCCAATATCTACTACACAATCATACAATTTATTCATATGGGCCCACGGGCCCATTAGGTCCACTTGGCCCTTTTCGACCCATCGTGGCCCAAACAGCCTGAACCCACAAGAATACTTATGGTGGCCTAAACTATCACGTCGAAGCCCCCCACACGTGCGCTCGCACGCTCGTGCCGCTCTACATCTGGAGTAGTGTGAAATACACACCTAATAGGAGTCTGAAGCTAATCTGCGCTCTGAATGCTCCTATGCCTAAATGCCCACCAAGGCATGCTTCCTCTCCTCATAGATGGCCCTATTTAAAGCCAGGTTCTCACCTTCCCTCCTGCTAGCTTTCGATGTGGGATCCCTCCTTCAGTAGAGTTTAGATCCAACATAAACTCTGGCCATCCCAACTTAGCAAAATATAAACCTCCAAATTGCCATCTATGGGATTCGAACCCCTTCCCTCCATGCTTTCTCCTTGACGCCACAACCACCCTACCACATTGCCATCTTGTATCTAAAATCATGCGTAACTAAATATAAGTCTATGGGCCAAAGTCTAAGTTCACTTAAAAAAATAAATCAAAATGAAATACAATGCCAAGACTTAAACCTTGGACCCCTTACTTCCTTGTGTGGCATCATCTCCTTGTCTCCCATGTGGCGCCACTTTGCCACTACACCACAAGCTCCTTTTGTGTCATTTTTTCCACATTTTATTCTTAAACCCTACTTACGTACACCCAGGGTTTTATCACCTAAAACCAAAAGTTTTCCTTAGCCCAGGTTTGATCCCGGGACTTCATAAAGCCCCATAACCTTCCAAAATCACTCACCTAATAGGTCCAACTTGTATAACTACCATTCTCTTGTTCTCAAAAATTTTTAAACACTCCTACACCCAAGGCCTAATGGGCCCAATTCTACAAGGCCCAAATTTGGGTCGTTACAATTATAACGTTCAAAAATCTATAAAAAATAAAGAGTTTGTAATGCTTGTTTACAACCCGTTAAAAAAATTATTTAAAAAGTCTAAGTCTAATTCTAGTACTAAACCCTTGGAATAACCTGCATTGCCTTCACTTCGGAGTTTAAAAGCTCAACACACATACTCTAAAAAAATGCCTTGCGATGAATCACCAATTTGCCATCCTCCTCGCTAACCCGCGAACTATTTATCTGCAAGGTAAAGTAAGGAGTGTGAGCTTGGAGAAGCTCAGTGAGTACACATGCATACAACACAAATATACACACCAGACATGTTAGGATTTAAACATACTTTAACAATTCACATATAACACAAATTACATACTCAACACAGTGATATATTAGCAATTCGTGAATATGAAACATAGTCAAATTATATATTCATTGTATAAACAGATTTCCAAAACACACCACGTGACTTATAAAGTCATACACTATCTCCATGCAAGTGTAGCACGTATGCTCACACTCTCCAAACACACCACACTATCTACGGTGAATGGAGCTATGCTCGACATTCCCTTATCTCTCCAACACTATCTCAAGCTCACACCACTGTTGAGCTCGCACTTAGCATTTCCCAATAATATAATTTTGTACTAATCAAAACTCGCAATATCATAAAACTCATAATTCACTTACCGGTTCGTGCATGCATAAATGTGCACTATCAATAGAATTTGCATGTTATAAAAATCCATATTATAATTTTTATTTTTTATTTTTTCCATTAGCGAGAATTATAAAACCATAGCGAATATATATTAGATATATAAATATTTATTTAGTGACCTTTGTCACATCAAATTTTTAAAATACATTAAAAGTCTCATATACATTTATATATATTAGATAACACAAAACCTATAACCGCATATAAATTATATAATAAAATCCATACATTTATATTATGTATAGAGAACCACACATATATATGTACTATTTATATCTGAGACCCACACAAATATATTATATATAACACCAAAACCCATATATATTATATATAAATAACAAAACCACTATCTGTTTGTATATATATATATATACACATACCTTTTAAATTTGCACAACATGGATACTCAACAATTCAAACAAAATTGCAATAATTGCACCACGAAAAAGTCGAGGTTCGCATACCATAAATGGGGGTTCTTAAGCCTCGTCTCGACTCTCTTGATCTCATAATTTATGCTAAATTACGACATACAAATGCACTCATTTGTAGTTCTGTAACACCTTTAGCCCATATCCGTTGTCGAACAAGGTTACGGAGCATTACTAAAAATTTCAAAACAATTACAGATAATTCAGATCAATTACTAATCATTTTTCAAAATCATTCATTATGTCCCTTAAATGGACCCTCGAGGCCCAATATGAATATTAAAATCGAGTTGGGGCTAAATCAGGAACATAGGAAATTTTTCGAGAAATTTAAAAATTTTTTCATATACAGGGGTCACACGCCCATGTGTAACATCCTTAAATTGGGGCCTTTGTTTTTTTAATTGTTTGCATGCGAATGGTATGAATGTGATGCTAGTTTAGGGTGTTTTGGGGGTCTAGGATTAGGTCGGGGATAGGCTAGAGCCTTGACAAAAATTTTATTTTTGGGCTTCTGGAAGGGGGGAGTTGAATGAGTTAGGTGTTAAGGATAATTGGTAGCTAGATGTGGCGGAAGAAGTGCCTTGGCAAAGTGGCATGGAGGTGCCACTTAGGGCATAAGGAAGTGATGCCTCAGGAGAGTGGGAGAGCCTTGGTTCGAGCTGCAAGAATCCCTCTTTGTGCATTTCTTTTTGATGCCAAGGCCAGGGAGGAGTTGTGCTCAGGATGGACTGTGATGGATATGTGTTGAAGGAGTCAACACATTTGATTTGGTGGAAAAGAGAAAATGTAGGAAGTTGAAACATTCAAATGTGTTTGAATGGATGATTAGGAGAAAAAGGGGGAGAAAAAGAAGGGATTGGGTTGGTGTGTGTAGCCGAATCTTGTAGTGGCTAAGGGGTGTTGGAGCATTCAGTTTTGGGAGTGTGGGATGGCGTGCCAAAATTGGTTAGCCTTAGGTGATATTTTCGGCATTTGGAGTGTGTGTTTCATATTTTTTTTTTTTGCTAAAGTGTTTCTCTCATCCTCTTTTGTGCCAAAAATCACTTGGCATTTTAACTTTTCTCTCATCTTTTATCAACTACCGAAACCCTTATTGGTTCTTTTACTTTTTTTCTTCTTCTTGTAAAGTCGAATACCTCTTTGATCATACTTTCTTCTCCCATAGCCGTTTTCATCTCTTCTTCTTCTTTTTCTTTTATCTCCAAAATCGAAAACCCCCTAACTCCCTTATCATCTTCAACCTCTGTACAACAGTCGAATATCCCTTGTCTATATTCTCTTTTCTTCTTTATGCGTTCCCTCTTAATCTTCTCTGGTGCCGAAAACTATTTCTCTCCTTTTGGTCTTCAAAGTCGAAATCTCAATCCATTATCGGGTAAGACTTTATTCTCCTTTGGTCTAGTGGCCGAATCTTTCTAGCATTCACACCTCTCTATTTTATTTTTCTCTATATCGATTTCTATGGTAAAGAAAATCCGGGATTGGGCATTAGTTTTGAACAGTTCTTATTCAATTAGAAGTCGAATTCCTTTGGTACTCATAATCGCTTCCTTCGGGTTTTGTGACGTGATTGTCACTATCTCGATCTCCACCATTCTCAATCAATTTCTTGGTCTTGAGGTAAGTGGTCCCGCTCTCAATCATCTCTTATTGCGCAAATGTCGAAGGTAAAGATCCAATTCTGTTTGATGCTTGGTCAAATGCAGGAGGGGTTTGTTGACGCCATTTTGTGTGAACTTTTGGGATTTGTGGTTTGTGAGTCAAACCTGGAACCTCAGGTTGTGTCGATTTAGGTAAGGGTTCTAACTTTGGGTTTTAGTTCCTTGCATTTTGTTTCACCGCTTTAACCCGATTTAGTGACTAAGGTGTATTATGGACTCTAATGCCAGTCAAGCGGAAGGAGGGGTTGGATCGGTAAACCCAGCCCCTAAATTCAAGAAGAGGGCTGTATCTGTGGTTTGTGATTGGCCACCAGGGTGTGGACCAGTATTGGAACAGGAGAGTAGACAGATAGCGGTAGTGTCGATTAACAACAGCATTGACGTAGAAAGCATAGTCTTGCGAGTAATCAGGTGTGTAAATCCTACACACTTTGTATGTAAATATGTTAATACCATGTATGTTCTTAAAAGCCAAAATGATTGTGGAAATGGATATGTTGCCCTTGTGGGTAAAAGCAAGGACTCCGGGTAAGTCCATCTGGTTGGCTAACGTTAATTGCCTCTGTTAAATCTGCATATGCTATGTTACATTATTTGTGGTTGTTAAGCGTGATGATTTTACATTGAAAAGCATGTTCATAAAATGGTTATGATGAGAGGAGGGGGAAGACTTGATATTTGTGACTTTGGGTCACCAGTGGTTTGGCACCACCAGTGGTTTGGTACCACATATGCGATATTTGTGACTTTGGGTCACCAGTGGTTTGGCACCACCAGTGGTTTGGTACCACATATGCGATATTTGTGACTTTGTGTCACCAGTGGTTTGGCACCACCAATGGTTTGGTACCACACATATATGATCTTTGAGACTTTGGGTCACCAGTGGTTTGGCACCACCAGTGGTTTGGTACCACATGGGGTAGAATCGGAAGTTTCGGATGGTTAGGTTTTGGGCTGCGTGGCATGATATTGCATATGAATCTGTGTATGAGTTTATTATTTTCGGGATGGGGATTTATGCACTGAGTCTTGGTGACTCACCCCTTCCTTTACATTTTGCAGATAATCCCTAGATCGCGGATACGGAGCCGGGATGGACTCGAGGTGGCCATGCTCAGTAGTTGATTTTATTTAATGGTTAAATTTTGGATTTTATTTTGCTTTCTCTTTTGGTTTTGGTTAGGTAATAAGGCCACCTACGTTTTATTTTGGTACTATTTATCTTTGACAAATGCCTTGAATTTGTGATAAACATTAAAGCATGATTAAAAAGGAAAGAACTATAAAAGGAACATTTTCGCAACCTTAACAAACTCTTGGGATTTTTTTTTTGGCAAAATGTTACCATCGGGCAACTTACAACATTAACGATATGGCAACTTGGTTTTTTTTCTAAACTAAAGCCCAAACTGTTTTCCTTCAATCTGCTCCATACAAACTTATTTTCTACAAACTTCAAACAACTCATTCAATATTGCAACGACAAAATTGGTTTTTACAAATTGTTTTCATCCTTGTGATGCACCAAATTTGGTCATAGCGTTTTGGTCGGGTTTAGGGTGTTATAATTATGGTATCAGAGCCAGGTTCAAAAAAACTTGGTTGTGGGCTAGGGGACCAAAATGTTTTCAAATCAAGGGTTTGTAAAATGTTTTTGAAAAAATGCATACCTTGGGAAAAGCATAGCACCCGAGTCTCGACACCAATCCGCAATGGTAAGTCCCCTAACTGCTACTTTATGGTTTAATGGTTATGAAATAAATGCTAGTAGTAGGAATCGACTTTAGAGACTGAAGCCCATAGGATTGTGTGAACTTGCGAAAACAACTACGGTAATAAATTGTTCATAAGACTGTTCTGTAATAACCAGTGGAAGAAAGCTAACTCATAAAATTTCTTAATCAGATTAATTTGTGAACGCTAGTCATGAGCACTCGAGGACGTGGTCGTAACACGCGTGGGCATGATAGGAGTAGGATGACTGTGTCTGAACCAGTCGGGTCTGGTCACGGGTCAGAGAATGAGGAACCACCACCGCCAACTGTGGGTGCCGAGTTTCAGGATCAGACGGGTGGTGATGATGTAGTGTCACAGGAGATGCTACGGGTTCTGGAGAGAGTAGCTGGAGTAGGTGGAGGTGCAGGGGCTCAGAAATCTGTGTCTGAACGACTCGAGCTAATGGAACGGAGGTATTTAAGGGGTGTATCTGGTGTAGCTCCCAACACAGTTGAGTACTGGCTTGAGGCGACTAAGCGCATAATGGACGACTAGACTTTACGGCTGAGGAGAAGATGAAGGGGATAGTGTCTCTTCTCATAGATGAGTCTTACCAGTGGTGGCTCACGATCAAGGATGGTGCAACGGCCGGTGATGTCACTTGGGATTTCTTTAAAATAGCTTATCAGAGGAAGTATGTTGGATCTAGTTATATAGATGCGCAGCGGAAGGCATTTTTAAATTTGGTTCAAGGGAGTAAGTCAGTATCGAAGTATGAGGCAGAATTCTTAAAGTTGAGCCATTATGCCCGGGTTATCGTGGCTACGGAACACGAGCATTATTTTAAGTTTGAGGACGGTCTGAGGGATGAGCTAATGTTGTTGATCACTCCACAACGAGAGTGGGAGTTTGTTGTTCTCGTGGAGAAGGCTAAGATAGCCGAGGGGGTGAAGGAGTCGACGAAACTGAACTTGGACAAAAATAGGAACAAGAGGAATTTTGGGCCATCAGGGTCTACTGGGAATTCTTAGAAAAGAGCTAGATTTGACGGACCGAGTCAAGCTGCACGGTCATTTACTACTCAATGGCCATCACGATGTACTCGGTGTGGGAAGTCCCATTGGGGAGAGTGTTGGATAGGTAACAAAGGGTGCTTTGAGTGTGGGTCGATGGACCACCGAGTAAGGGATTATCCCCGTAAGTTAGCCAGGATGCAGTCTAAGGGTCAGGGGCATGTTCAGTTCAGAAACGATGGACAGCAACCACAGAGGGGCCGTGGTTCGGTTAGGGGAGGTACTGGTTCTGGTCGGGGCTGTGGAGTACCGGGCAGAGGTGCTAGGAATGCGGATGCAAGACAACTGGATTGGTCTGTGCTGCGAGGCATCGAGAGGAGGGCGACACACCGGATGTCATAACCTGTACATTCTTGATTTTTAGATTACCGTATTGCTTTAACTGATGTTGGTTCGACATACTCATATGTTGCTAGTAGTATAGTGGAAACTTTGAACTTAGCCTATAAGGTTTCTCCTAGGAGGATGAATGTGATTAGCCCTCTGGGTCACTCTGTAGAAGTAAACAACTATATAGGGATGTACCCCTAGAACTCCAAGGGGTAGTATTTGTGGTTGATTTGATGGAACTGCCATTTGGGGAGTTCGATTTGATCTTAGGAATGGACTAGCTGGTGAAGTATCGGGAAAGCTTGGACTATGTGGCTAAGCACATAGTATTGAGATCTGTCGAGGGTGAAGAGGTGGTGATGATAGGGGATAGAAGAAATTACCTATCCAATGTGGTATCTGCTTGGAAGGCTGAGAAAATGGTGAGGAAAGGATGTGAGGAGTTCATGGTTCATGTTTGTGCTTTGGGGGCCAAGGACTCAACTATAAGGGATGTCCGAACAGTAAAGGAATTTATCGATGTATTTCCAGAGGAGCTTTCGGGTTTGCCACCAGATTGTGAGGTTGAGTTTGGTATTGATCTGCTATCGGGAATCGTGCCAGTGTCTATTGCCCCATATAGGATGGCGCCAAATGAGTTGGGGGAGCTGAAAGAGCAGATTTAGGAATTGTTGGATCGAGGTTTTATCCAGCCGAGTATATCATCTTAGGGAACGCCAGTACTTTTTGTTAAAAAGAAGGATGGAACAATGCAGATGTGCATAAATTACCTTCAAGCTGAATAAGTTAACGATTAAGAATAGGTATCTGTTGCCAAGGATTGATGACTTGTTTGATCAACTGAGGGGAGCATCAGTTTTCTCTAAGATTGACTTGAGGTCGGGGCATCATCAGCTTAGGGTAAAGGATGCCAATATCCACAAGACGGTGTTTCTCACTCGTTATGGTCACTACGAGTTTTTGGTAATGCCGTTTGGTTTGACCAACGCGCCAGCAGTGTTCATGGACATGATGAATTGAGTTTTTAGTCGTATTTGGATTGATTAGTCATGGTATTTATAGATGGTATTCTAGTGTACTCAAAGTCTGAGGAAGAGCATGATGAGCATCTCCGTGTGGTTCTGCGGATTCTGAGGGAAAAGCAACTGTTCGCAAAGTTTAGTAAGTGCAAGTTCTAGTTGAAGGAGGTAACTTTCTTGGGTCATGTGGTGTCAGCTGAAGGGATTATGGTAGACCCTCGGAAGATTGAAGCGGTATTGGATTGGAAACCACCTAAGTCTGTGGCAGAGATCCGGAGTTTTCTAGGTTTGGCAGGATATTATAGAAGGTTCGTGGAAGGTTTTTCTTTAATTGCAGCACCGTTAACCAAGTTGCTAAGGAAAGAGGTTCCGTTTGTGTGGTCAGACAAGCAACAAGAGAGTTTTGAGAAGTTAAAGAAGATTTTGATAGAAGCTCCGGTTTTGATTCAGCCTGAAGCAGGGAAAGAGTTTACGATTTAATGTGATGCGTCGCATACTGGGTTAAGATGTGTGCTAATGCAAGAAGGGAAGGTAATGGCATACACTTCTCGTCAGCTGAGACCTCACAATGTAAATTATCCAACGTATGACTTGGAGTTAGCTGCAGTAGTTTTCGCCTTGAAGATTTGAGGCATTACTTGTATGGGGAGAAGTCTATCGTCTACACGGATCACAAGAGCTTGAAATATCTCATTACTCAGAAGGAGTTGAATTTGAGGCAAAAGAGGTGGATTGAGTTGTTGAAGGACTACGACTGCTCGATTGAGTATCACCCGAGGAAGGACAACATGGTGGCCAATGCGTTGAGCCGTAAGGTGGTGCCAGACTTAAGAGCGATGTTTGCCCACCTAAGTTTGTATGATGATGGGAGTTTACTAGCAGAGCTGCAAGTGAAATCGACATGGGTTAATTAGGTTAAGGAGAAGCAATTGGTCGATAAAGTCTTAAGTGCTCGACGTTTGCAAGTGCAGAATGGTGGATTAGAGGGGTATAGTTTAATCGGTGAGGGTGTGTTGTGCTTTCAAGGTAAGGTCTGCATGCCAAAGGATGTGGAGTTCAGGCAAAAGATTCTTTAGGAGGCACATAGCAGTCTGTACGCTATGCATCCTAGAGGTAGTAAGATGTATTGAGATTTGCGGGAGCAGTTTTGGTGGCCAGGTTTGAAGCGAGAAGTAACAGAATTGGTGGGCAAGTGTTTCACATGTCAGCAGGTCAAAGCTGAACATCAGGTACCTTCAGGTCTGTTGCAACCGATAAGGATTCTGCAGTGGAAATGGAAGAGGATTATGATGGATTTTGTCAGTGGGATACACCTCACGCCTACCAAAAAAGATTCAGTTTGGGTGATTGTGTACCGTTTGACTAAATCGACACTTTTGATTCTGGTTCGAGTTGACTACTCACTTCAAAGGTTAGCTAAGTTGTATGTGGCAAAAATCGTGCGATTACATGGAGTGCCAGTGTCGATTATCTCAGATAGGGACCCTAGATTCATATCAAGGTTTTGGAAAGTATTGCATCAGGCATTAGGTACTAAGCTGGATTTCAGCATGGCGTTTCATCCGCATTCAGATGGGCAATCCGAGAGGGTAATTCAAATTTTAGAGGATATGTTGAGGGGTTGTGTCTTGGATTTTAGGGGTAGTTGGGAGGAATTTCTATCGTTGGTAGAGTTCGCATATAACAATAGTTACCAGGCAAGTATTAAGATGGCACTTGTATGAAGCACTTTATGGGCGAAAGTGTCGAACCCTACGTGTTGGACGGAGTTGGGAGAGCGTCGACTATTGGGTCTGAGTTGGTTCTTTGAGACAAAGGATAAGGTTGAGCTGATTTGAGCTGGTCTGAAAGAAGCTTCGGATAGGCAGAAGTCTTATGCCGATCTTAAGCAAAGGGATATAGAGTTTGCAGTGGGTGACAAAGTTTTCCTAAAAGTGTCGCCATGGAAGAAGGTGCTGAGATTTGGTCGGAAGGGCAAGCTGAGCCCTAGGTTCATCGGGCCTTATAAGGTGTTGAAGCAGGTAGGACCAGTAGCTTATCAGCTCGAGTTGCCAGTAGAATTGAGTCAGATCCATGACGTGTTTCATGTTTCCATGCTTAGACGCTATCGTTCAGGCCCGTCGCATGTTGTACCAGTGGAAGAGATTAAGGTGAGTCTGGATTTTTCTTTTGAAGAGGAACCAGTGCAGATTCTGGATCGGGATGTCAAGGTTTTGCGTAGAAAGTCAGTTCCTTTGGTGAAGGTTCTATGGCGGAATCATGATTCGGAGGAAGCCATGTGGGAGATAGAGGATGTGATGCGGCAGCAATACCCCCAACTCATTTGACAAGGTAATTTTGAGGCTAAAATTATTTTTAAGGGGGGTAGAACTATAACATCCTTAAATCGGGGCCTTTGTTTTTTTACTTGTTTGCATGCAAATGGTATGAATGTGATGCTAGTTTAGGGTGGTTTGGGGGTCTAGGATTAGGTCGGGGATAGGCTAGAGCCTTGACAAAAATTTTATTTTTGGGCTTCTGGAAGGCAGGAGCTGAAGGAGTTAGGCGTTAAGGATAATTGATAGCTAGATGTGGCGCAAGAAGTGCCTTGGCAAAGTGGCATGGAGGCGCCACTTAGGGCATAAGGAAGTGACGCCTCAGGAGAGTGGGAAAGCCTTGGTTAGAGCTGCAAGAATCCCTCTTTGTGCATTTCTTTTTTACGCCAAGGCCAGGTAGGAGTTGTGCTCAGGATGGACTGTGATGGATATGTGTTGAAGGAGTCAACACATTTGACTTGGTGGAAAAGAGAAAATGTAGGAAGTTGAAACATTCAAATGTGTTTGAATGGATGATTAGGAGAAAAAGGGGGAGAAAAAGAAGGGATTGGGTTGGTGTGTGTGTAGCCAAATCTTGTAGTGGCTAAGAGGTGTTGGAGCATTCGGTTTTGGGAGTGTGGGATGGTGTGCCGAAATTGGTTAGCCTTAGGTGATATTTTCGGCATTTGGTGTGTGTGCTTCACATTGTTTTTTAGCTAAAGTGTTTCTCTCATCCTCTTTTTGCTGAAAATCACTTGGCATTTCAACTTTTCTCTCATCTTTTGTCAACTGCTAAAACCCTATTGGTTCTTTTACTTTCTTTTCTTCTTCTTATAATGCCAAATACCTTTTTATCATACTTTCTTCTCCCATAGCCGTTTTCATCTCTTCTTCTTCTTTTTCTTTTATCTCCAAAATCGAAAACCCCCTAACTCCCTTATCATCTTCAACCTCTGCACAATAGCCGAATATCCTTTGTCTATATTCTCCTTTCTTCTTTATGCGTTCCCTGTTAATCTTCTCTGGTGCCGAAAACTATTTCTCTCCTTTTGGTCTTCAAAGCCAAAATCTCAATCCATAATCGAGTAAGATCGCATTGCTCTCTCTTTTCTTCTCTTTTGGTCTAGTGGCCGAATCTCTCTAGCATTCACACCTCTCTATTTCATTTTTTTCTATATCGATTTCTATGGTAAAGAAAAGCGGGATTGGGCATTCATTTTGAACAGTTCTTATTCAATTAGAAGTCAAATTCTTTTGGCACTCATAATCGTTTCCTTCGAGTTTTGTGTCGATTAAAGGTAATCAGGTGTGTAACTCCTGCACACTTTGTATCGATTAACGGTAGTGTCGATTAACGAATCAGGTATGAGTAGATAGATAGCGGTAGTGTCGATTAACGACAGCGTCGACGTAGAAAGCGTAGTCTTGCGAGTAATCAGGTGTGTAACTCCTACACACTTTGTATGTAAATATGTTAATACCATGTATGTTCTTAAAAGCTGAAATGAATGTGGAAATGGATATGTTGTCCTTATGGGTAAAAGCAAGGACTCCGGGTAAGTCCATCTGGTTGGCTAACATTAATTGCCTCTGTTAAATCTGCATATGCTATGTTACATTATTTGTGGTTGTTAAACGTGATGATTTTACATTGAAAAGCATGTTCATAAAATGGTTATGATGAGAGGAGGGGGAAGACTTGATATTTGTGACTTTGGGTCACCAGTGGTTTGGCACCACCAGTGGTTTGGTACCACATATGTGATATTTGTGACTTTGGGTCACCAGTGGTTTGGCACCACCAGTGGTTTGGTACCACATATGCGATATTTGTGGCTTTGTGTCACCAGTGGTTTGGCACCACCAGTGGTTTGGTACCACACATATATGATCTTTGTGACTTTACGTCACCAGTGGTTTGGAACCACCAGTGGTTTGGTACCACATGGGGTAGAATCGGAAGTTTAGGATGGTTAGGTTTGCATGGCACGCATATTGCATATGAATCTGTGTATGAGTTTATTATTTTCGAGATGGGATTTATGCACTGAGTCTTGGTGACTCACCCTTTCCTTTACATTTTGCAGATAATCCCTAGATCGCGAATACGGAGCCGGGATGGACTCGAGGTGGCCATGCTCAATAGTTGATTTTATTTAATGGTTAAATTTAGGATTTTATTTTGCTTTCTCTTTTGGTTTCGGTTAGGTAATAAGGCCACCTACGTTTTATTTTGGTACTATTTATCTTTGACAAATGCCTTTTATTTGTGATAAACATTAAAGCATGATTAAAAAGGAAAGAACTATAAAAGGAACGTTTTCGCGACCTTAACAAACTCTCGGGATTTTTATTTTTTTTGCAAAATGTTACCATCGGGAAACTTACAACATTAATGACATGGCAACTTGGTTTTTTTTTCTAAACTAAGGCCTAAACTATTTTCCTTCAATCTGCTCCATACAAACTTGTTTTCTACAAACTTCAAACAACTTATTCAATATTGCAACGACAAAACCGGTTTTTACAAATTGTTTTCATCCCTGTGATGCACCAAATTCGGTCGTAGTGTTTTGGCCGGGTTTGGGGTGTTACACCATGTGAGTAGGCCGTGTGGTTCACACGACCAAGTGACATAGGTCACACAGCTGTGTTCTTAACCCGTGTAACTCTCTGACTTGCAAAACATGAAGGTTCGGTTTTACACGACCAAGACACACGCCCGTGTTCTAGGCCGTGTGGCACACACGACTGAGACACACGCCCATGTCTCTGCCCGTGTGCCCAATTCTGAGCATTCTGTTTCTCAAATTTAAGATGCAGGGGACACATGGACAAATCACATGCCCATGTGCCAGGCCATGTGTCACACACGGTCAAGATGCACGCCAGTGTGTCTACCCGTGTGGATGAAAATAGGTCATTTTAAGGCCACTTTTCTCACCCTTTTATGCATTTAACCTACACAAAACACTTTTATATACCAGTATACTCCAATCCAACAACCAATACAAATTAACATACTTATTTTCCTTAAAATAAACCATCATAAAACTTGTTTAGCCAAACTTACCAACATAATCTCATTCATTATTCTACCATAATAAACTACTAAATATAGACATTATTCTACCATAATAAACTACTAAGTATAAACATACTAACATGCATTCATATTTTTACATATACATCATTCACACTCTTAGTTTAGTTTAACCTTTTGTGATACCCAAAATTTTTACAAGAAGATAATATCTTTGATATAGTAAAATAAGGAAATAAAGCGACAAAAAGGGAACTTTTGGAGTTATAACAACATTGAGAATTATATTATGATATGTTAATTCAAGAAATGACTAAATGGTAAAAGTGAGAAAAGTTTTGTTACTTAAGAGTAAATATTCAAAACTTGAGGGGTTAAAGTGTAAATATGAAAATTTTAAGACCAATAGTGAAAATATTTTAAGGGTGAAATGATCTAGAAACTAAGGAAAATGGATGAATTAGGACCAAATTGAATAGGTAAAGAATTATGAGGGACTAAATCATAATTTTACCAAATTATGCGATTATTCAAGGATGAAATTTTAAAAGATCACAAAGGGCAAAATGGTCAATTGGAAGAGAGAGAAATCTACAATGTAATGATTATGTTCATGATATTTTAAATTAATTAATTAGATAAATATTACTTTATTAATATTTTAATAAGATATTTATTATTATGTTATTATTTTATTTAGTATATATATGTGTGGGGGAAATAACAACACACACCATCCATCTTTCCCATGCACCAACGTGAGAAGAAGAGAGAAAGAAAGAAGTTTTGCTTTCTTTATAATTTAGTCCTTTCACAAAAAATCCACCATTTTCACTTAGAATTCAAAAGAATTTCTATAGTCATCAAGAGAGAAAGATGACAAGGAGACTATGGGGAGCAAGAACATCAAGTTAGATTTAAGAAATAGAAGCTGGAGGAGAGAGAAAATTAAGTTAAAAATTGAAATCAATAAAACAAGGTAAGAACATCAAGTTTTCAATATATTTTTAAGTTTGATATTGTGGAAAAAGCATGGAAATGATGTTAATGTAGAGTTTTCTTATATAAGGTTTTATGTTCTTGATATGTTATTGAAGGAAAATAAGAGAAAGTGATGGGAAATATTGTAGAGAAAGGTAATAAAGGTGTTATAAACTTTGTAATTAACATTTTACACTAAAATAGCTTTGGACAGCAGCAGTAGTCTAACTTTGAAAAATTACAAAAAATTGTAGAAATCGAATTAGAGGATAAATAAAAATGGAATTAAATATTATTGAGTCTAGTTTCTTATAAAATAAATGGTGTAAGCAATGGAATTTTAAATCATGAGATATAATAGGTTTTTTGAGACAAGGTCAGAATGATTTCGGGTTCCCCAATTCTGACTTTGGAAAAACATAAAAAATTAGAGGAAAATAATTATGGGTTATAATTTATATGATTAAAATCCTTAATGAGTCTATTTTCAAAATAAACAAATTTTAACATTATCAAAATTCTGTATGTTGAGATAATTAATTTTTAGTGAAGAGGGATCAGAACTATCAAACAGCGGAAAAGGGGTGACTTTGAATAATAAACTGTACTTATTGGCTAAACCATAAATTCTGAAAATTTTATGATAGGAATATATGTGAGCGTAGTTTCTAAAACATCAAGCAAAACTTAAATTGGAATTCTGTAGCTCAAGATATAAATAATTTAGTGACTATGATGCAAATGGACAGCTTTGAATAAATTTATGAGTAAATAGTGAAACCATAGATAATGTTACTTGTAAGCATGTTATATAAATTAAGGATGTGGAGTGGAGAGGAGGAGGAGGAAAATATATATGAATAATCGGCTAGCATGGCTAATTTGTATGTTTTAGGCTCAGGGACTAAATTGAATAAAAGTAAAACTTCATGGGTAATTTTATAAAAATGTCAGAAATGACCAAATTGCACGAAATGAATTATTTTATTATTTAAATTATAAAATTGAATGAAATTATTAATTTAGATTAAGATAGGGTGAAAACATGTTTTAGGGATTAAATTGAAAAGTGTTGAAATTATGAAAATTTTGATATTTCATAGAATTCATTAGTTGTTATCAATATATATGAGAATAATTAGACTTGAAACAAGGATTAAATTACAAGAATTTTATTTTTCTAAACCTAAGGATGAAATCGTCATTAATTAAAAGTTTATGGGCAAAATGGTAATTTTACCTAGAGCATTAATTGAATGTATCAGAATATGAAATGAATGAAAATGATAATCAAATTTATTTATAAAGGTCCCGATAACTCAAATATAAGACTTGAATGTGGAAAAGAAAAGACGTGAAACTATAAACATGAACAAGCAACGAGGAAAATTCATGTAACTTGAATTATATTCTTAAATGCTTGAAATGTATGTTATTGATGTGAAAATAATATAAATATTCATTGTATGAAGATTAATGATACATTGATATTATTTGATAAAAAGGGGAAGAAATCCTAGTTGAATGAAAGGAAAATTCGATGGATCTCTGAAAAAGAATTGACGGTAAAAATGATATAGTCCAGACGGGTGATCCTATCCTGATATATCCCTCTTGAAGAATATGTGTGAAAAGGATCTAGCCTGGATGAGTGATCCTGATATAGCCCTCCCGAAGAATATGTGAAAAATGGATTTAGCCCGGATGGGTAATCCGAATTAGGGTCTGAATTTAGCCTAGACTGGTAATTCAGATCCAAGCTCATTAGAGTAATTGTCATTGCAGGGGATTTAGCCTGAAGCGATAATCCCGACAATACTCTTTGAGCATATGTTACAAGGAATTTAGCTCGATGGTAATCCATTGTAAGAAATGAGGTTCATGGAGTGTACTCTCTTCTGAGGATTCACTTGACCGTAATCCCACTGTAAGGATGAGGTTCGCGGGAGTGTGCTCTCTGGAAAAAAGGATATACCCATATGTGTATGAATTGACGGACCCGGAATTATACATTATAAGTGTACTATTGAAATCCATCAAAATGCCGAGAAATTCAACGGGATAAATATAGAAAATGAAAGTACTTGAAATACATAGAAATGATAATTATTTGATACATTGAAATATGACATAGAAAATACATGTATGTGAAACTTGCCTGATAATATGCACATTCAAGATTATGAACTGCTACTGGAATAAATATACACTAAACTCATAAAAATGATGGCACATGAAATATTGTCATAATGAATTGAATAATTTATAGTTATGAAGAAACAAAGAAGAGAATGATATATATCATGACATGTAAATATGATACTATCTTTGATACGTAGATATAAGGAAAATTATGTATATTAGGACAAGTAATCCATTCAAGTAAGACATGTTGAGAAAATAAGTTTGTCAATATTAAAGTATGCTAATCAATGTAGAAAAATTTTAGAATTTTTTGAAAAATTCCCTATGATCTCGATTTAATTCAAGTGGTTCCTAATGTATGTTTTGGGCTTTGAGGGCCCAATAGAGGGATGTTATGATTAGTTTCAAAATATAAATAATAAATGACTCGAATTATTCGAAAATGTTCAGTAAATTTTGGTAATGCCTCGTACCCTATTCCGGCAATGGATACGGGTAGGGGATGTTACATTAGTGGTATCAAAGCTAAGGTTTAGTCAGTTCTCAGACTGAATGTAGTATATGTGAAGTCTAATACATGTCATTATGTAACTTGTGATAGTGTGATATCTTCCAACTCTGATGAGATTTGTTTTACTTAGAAAATGAGATACTTTCCAATCGAGTTAATTCCGATAATGCTGAAAATGATGCTCAAGTATATGAGTAAAAAGTTGATTATGATGAATCAGAACTCATAAAGGTATGATTAAATGTTTTATAATACATGTCGATGATGAATGTTATGTTATAGATGTTATTAAAAAAATTGCTACAATAAATATTGTAATTGATGATTAAATGACAAAATATACAAAAGTTATATGTGAAGTACAAAATAAAGATCATTAGTGAATTACGAATGAGCAAAGTGAATTTTTGAAATATATTACACGTATTAAAGAAAATTAAAATATATAGATTATTGGTACAAGGTTATATTATAAAGTATGTAAAAACATTATGCAAAAAGTAAAAGTAATATGTGTGTATGATATAATTTGCCCAAGTAGACGAGATTAGAACTACTAAGACATTAGTGATATGTCATTAATGGACCTTAACACACTTTCTAATTAATAGCACGCTAGTGCTTTTCAAATATTAGTACATTTGTGCTATTTCTTTAAATAATGTATAATAATGCACTCCTATATCAGTTCCGTATATTCTAAGTGTTCTGTTTAGTCTACTGGGCCTCTGCTATAAAGGAAAACAATTTTTGTTACAAGGTAAATGATTATCTCTGATTCATGTTTGAAATATTGAATTAAAAATAAATTGTGAAATGAAAGAATAGAAAATAGATACAAATAAGTTAAGTAAATATATGCAAAAAGGAACTATAGAATTAAAGAAATAATAAGTTCATGATCAAAAGAAAACAAGGAAATTTCGAGGACGAAATTTATTTTAAGGAGGAGAGATATGTAATATCGCAAAAATTTTTACAGTAAGATAATATCTTTGATATAGTAAAATAAGGAAATAAAGCGAAAAAAAGGGAAATTTTGGAGTTATAACAACATTGAGAAGTATATTATGATATATTAATTCAAGAAATGACTAAATGGTAAAAGTGAGAAAAGTTTTGTTGCCTAAGAGTAAATATTCAAAACTTGAGGGGTTAAAGTGTAAATATGACAAATTTGAAGGACCAATAGTGAAAATATTTTAAGGGTGAAATGATCTAGAAACTAAGGAAAATGGATGAATTAGGACCAAATTGAATAGGTAAAGAATTATGAGGGATTAAATCATAATTTTACCAAATTATGCAATGATTCAAGGATGGAATTTTAAAAGATCACAAAGGGAAAAATGATCAATTGGAAGAGAGAAATCTAGAATGTAATGATTATGTTCATGATATTTTAAATTAATTAATTAGATAAATATTACTTTATTAATATTTTAATAAGATATTTATTATTATTTTATTATTTTATTTACTATATATATGTGTGTGGGGGGGAAACAAATAACAACACACACCATCCATCTTTCCCATGCACCAACGTGAGCAGAAGAGAGAAAGAAAGAAGTTTTGCTTTTTTTACAATTTAGTCCTTTCATAAAAAATCCACCATTTTCACTTAGAATTCAAAAGAATTTCTATAGTCATCAAGAGAGAAAGATGACAAGGAGACTATGGGGAGGAAGAACGTCAAGTTAGATTCAAGAAATAGAAGCTGGAGGAGAGAGAAAATCAAGTTAAAGATTGAGATCAATAAAACAAGGTAAGAACATGAAGTTTTCAATATATTTTTAAGTTTGATATTGTGGAAAAAGCATGGAAATGATGTTAATGTAGAGTTTTTTTATATAAGGTTTTATGTTCTTGATATGTTAGTGAAGGAAAATAAGAGAAAGTGATGGGAAATATTGTAGAGAAAGGAAATAAAGGTGTTATAAACTTGGTAATTAACATTTTGTACTAAAATAGTTTTGGATAGCAGCAGAGTCTAACTTTGAAAAATTACAAAAATTGTAGAAATCGAATTAGAGGATGAATAAAATATTGAATTAAAGATTATTTAGTATAGTTCTTATAAAATAAATGTTGTAAGAATGGAATTTTAAATCATGAGATATAATAGGTTTTTGAGACAAGGTCAGAATGATTTTGGGTTCCCCTGTTCTGACTTTGGAAAATCATAATAAATTGGAGAAAAATAATTAGGGGTTATAATTTATATGATTAAAATAATTAATGAGTATATTTTCAAAATAAACAAATTGTAACATTATCAAAATTATTTATGATAAGATAATTATTTTTTAGAGAAAAGGGGTCGGAACTATCAAATAGCAGAATAGGGGTGACTTTGAATAATAAAATGTACTTATTGGCTAAACCAAAAATTCTGAAAATTTTATGATAAGAATATATGTGAGTCTATTTCTAAAACATCAAGCAGAACTTAAATTGGACTTCTGTAGCTCAAGCTATAAATAATTTAGTGACTATGATACAATGGACAGCTTTGAATAAATTTATGAGTAAATAGTGAAACCATAGATAATGTTACTTGTAAGCATGTTATATAAATTAAGGATGTGGAATGGAGAGGAGGAGGAGGAAAATATTTATGAATAATCAGCTAGCATGACTAATTTTTATGTTTATAAAATTTATTTATAAAGGTCCCGATAACTCAAATATAAGACTTGAATATGGAAAAGAAAAGACGTGAAACTATAAACACGAACAAGTAACGAGGTAAATTCATGTAACTTGAATTATATTCTTAAATGCTTGAACTGTATGTTATTGATGTGAAAATAATATAAATATTCATTGTATGAAGATTAATGATACATTGATATTATTTGATAAAAAGGGGAAGAAATCATTGTTGAATGAAAGGAAAATTCGATGGATCTCTGAAAAGGAATTAACGGTAAAAAGGATTTAGCTCGGACGGGTGATCCTATCCTGATATAGCCCTCCTGAAGAATATGTGTGAAAAGGATCTAGCCCGGGTGGGTGATCCTGATATAGCCCTCTTGAAGAATATGTGGAAAATGGATTTAGCCCGGACGAGTAATCCAATTTTGGTGCAATTTAGCTTTGGTGGTAATTTAGATCCAAGCTCATTAGAGTAATTGTCATTCTGGGAATTAGCCTAGACCGTAATCCCAACAATACTCTTTGAGCATATGTTCTGAGGATTTAGCTTTGGTGGTAATCCTCTTTGTAAGAAATGAGGTTTGTGGAAGTGTGCTCTCTTACAGGGGATTCAGCTTGGACTGGTAATCCTGCTGTAAGGATGAGGTTCGCGGGAATGTGCTCTCTGGAAAAAGGGTATACCCATATCTATACGAATTGACGGACCTGGAATTGTACACTATAAGTGTACTACTGGAAATCCACGAAATTTCGAGAAATTCAATGGGATAAATATAGAAAATGAAAGTACTTGAAACCATGAAATTAAACTTGAAATACATAGAAATGATAATTATTTAATACATTGAAATATGACATAGAAAATACATGTATGTGAAACTTGCACGATAATTATGCACATTCAAGATTATGAAGCTGCTCATGGAATAAATATACACTAAACTCATAAAAATTATGGCACATGAAATATTGTCATAATGAATTGAATAATTTATATTTATGAAGAAACAACAATGAATGATATATCATGACATGTAAATATGATACTATCTTTGATACGTAGATATAAGGAAAATTATGTATATTAGGACAAGTAATCCATTCAAGTAAGACATGTTGAGAAAATAAGTTTGTCAATATTAAAGTATGCTAATCAATGAAGAAAAATTTTAGAATTTTGTGAAAAATTCCCTATTATCCCTATTTGATTCGGGTGGTTCCTAATGTATGTTTTGGGCTTAGAAGGCCCAATAGAGGGACATTGTTATTAGTTTCAAAATATAAATAATAAATGACTCGAATTATTAAAAAATGTTCAGTAAATTTTGGTAATGCCTCGTACCCTATTCCGGCAACGGATACGGGTAGGGGATGTTACACTTTTACCATTCAATCCTATACATGCCATATAAAACATAAGTCATAATACAAAAATCTACTAATGATGATCTGGATAGTGTTTAATGTTCTGTGTGTTTAAAAATCCACTGAATTCACGTCAATCTACACAGAACATTAAACACACAGAAGTAAGCTTATGAAAGCTTAGTAAGTTTATAGGATTTTAAATCAATCTTACTAAAGAGGTAATAACAAAACATTAAACAGAGCATTTCAATAATATTCCCTGTCAATCACAATCTCAAACGTTGAATTTATTTGGTTGAGCTCAATATCACAACTGATTAAATTCTTTCACTTTCATTCATATAACACTTACCAACACTTGTCAAATTATAGAACATCTTACAGATTTGAGTACATCATTTGCTCAATATGTAACATCCTGAATTTTTGGGCCTATGCGTTTAGTGTGTGTATATGTTTAAAGCGTTAATTTAACTGTTAAGGGTCTAAATTGGGCTCAGGCTTAGGCAGAGGCCTTGAGTAAAATTTTCTGTTTGGGTATTATAGGACTTAAAAGGTAGTACCTGTGTTTAAAATATCAAAATGGGCTTGTGGCCCAGTGGTCAGTAGCACCACTTAGGGAACAAGGAGGTGACGCCACACCAATGAGTAAGGGGTTAAGTTTTAAGGAGCCCAATTCCTTTGATTTAAGTTAGCTAATTTTTGGCATTAGGGTTAGGTGGAGTGGACGGCTACAAGGCTCAAAAATAGGGGGATTTATGTGAACGGGATAATGTAGATAATATAGTTGATAATATGGAAGATAAAAGGAGAAAAATTAGGAGCTATCTGCAGAGAGCAGAGTTGGCCGAAATTCCATCACCTAGAGGAGTAAAGAAATCGGTTTCTAATAGCCATAGAGGGTGCCGAATTTTCTATAAATAGGGGGGATAGCTCATCAATTTCGGTATTTGAACCCTCTTTTTTCTTCATTCTTTGTGCCAAAATTCTCAGTCTCTCCCTCCACAATTTTCTGTCAACCTTCTTTCGAAAAGCCGAAAATCACCACCTCCTGCACCCTTTATTCTTTCTTTGAAATTTCCTGTTAGCTGAATCTTCTGATCTCCATTGTTATTCTTCTCCCATTCACTAAAAGCCGAAACTACACTCTGGTTTGTTCTTGTAGCCGAAATCTTCCTCTTGTTCATCTTTTTTGGGATTTTCATAAAAGCCAAAATCGTGAGATCTCGTCTCCTGTGTTTAGAAATCACTCTGGGGTGTCTGGTTGTGCCAAAATCTGAAGGAAATTTTAGGTAGGTATCGATTCGAGAAATCCCAAATCTTTTCTGGCTTTTCAAAGTCTCTAGCCGAATGGCTATTTAGAAACTAATCTCTTGTTTCTCTCTTATTTGCGGCTTTCCGGGATTTGAAGAGGAGTCAATCGCTTAGATCTCTAAGTCGGGGTTCAGTAACACATGAATCGTGTTACTTTCGAGATTTCAAGGTAAGGAGATCTATTAGTTTTAACGTGTAAATTTGGGTATTTATTAACCCTTGGCCAAATGTAGGGGAGGCCAAATCTTCGTGAACCAAGTTATAAATTGAGGATAGTAGATCCGAATAGCAAGGATATCGACTAATAGTATAGTACTATGCGATATCAGGTGTGTAACTTTCTACACCATCTAGATTGTTTGTTAATACATGTATATAAATCTGCTGTATTCTGTTAAAAGCTGAAATCTCGGCATAATGGTTGAAACTCGAGGAGGGTAAGGCGAATCACCAGGTTAGTGATCTCTGTCATTTTAAAGTGAATGGTTCTGTTGATTTGATGTGATAAACATGTATGCCAGTTTCTATGATTGCACGGGGTTGGGTGATTAATGAAAGGGGAAGTGTTCTGTTGTAGTGGCTTATGCCATGATCTGTTGTAGTGGCTTATGCCATGATTTGTTGTAGTGGCTTATGCCATGATCTGTTGTAGTGGCTTATGCCATGATCTATTGTAGTGGCTTTTTGCCATGATCTGATGGTGTGTAGCGGTGTGGGTTGATTGTAGAAATCCCCAATGGTGTGAATGGCAGGTAAGGGTGGTGTGTAGCGGATGGAAACCTAGGATTGGGTTGGGCTTTGCATATTTTCTGATATATTATGCTCTGTTATATGTTATGTGGGCTAAGGCCCAATCTGATGGTGCGTGAGTGTTGCACACTGAGTCTCGCGACTCACCCTATTATTTAACATCTTTCAGGTAGCACCTAGTGCATCGGACTGGGCTGGAGAGGAGCGCAAGGTGGCCATGCGAGAGAATATTTTGACTCAGTAAAAGACTTTACTTAGTTTATTTATTTTTGTTATTTTTAATTAGTGGGTTTTAAATTTCATTGTAATAAGGCCACGGGCCACTAGCTTTATATTTTTTTCGGTTTTATTTTGGGCTTTTATTATTATTAGGCATTTAATTTAAATTTTACGTTTTAATTAAACTAAGGCATTAACATAAAATATATATCTTTTACAACTTATTCAACCATTTAGTTTTCCGGATAAAAGGTTAAGCTCAACAAAAATATTTTCTCGAAATTGTGACATCTTTCAAAATCTCCTTAGTGACATGCCAGATCCGATCATGGTGTTTGGGCTGGGTTTGGGGTGTTACAAATTGGTATCAGAGCTCGGTTCAAAACTTGGCTTTGGGGTTTTTGGGATCAAAACGTTTTCTAATGATGGGCTTTGAAACATGCATTTTTACAAATGATACAGGTCTGTTAGCTCAACATGGCACCTACGTGTCTCCGCCCAAGTCCACCAGGTAAGTATTCTGAACCATTGTGTGTTAAGTATCTGTGGCCTCGATGGGCTTTATGGGACGTAGACTAGTTTAATTAGAATCTGATGGACTTTAGGCCTAGTTTACATCATACTTTTCAACTTCCATAAAACCTAACCTAATTAAACAAACCCGGAATAAGTCACTGAGTTAAGGTGTGGCAACGGGCATACGCATGTCTAGGATTAGATCCAGGGAGAGCTTGGTATTTAAGCAGTCCTAGAGACTCACCTCCTCTTTTTGGAAACCTACCTGGTGCGTAGTGTCTGTTCACTTTAGCTGCGAGGACTTGTTGATGGGCCAATGTTCATAGATAAAACCCGAAAGGGATCGAAATACCCCTGATTTGTGAAATTATCGAAATACCCTCGATTTGTGAAATTACTGAAATACCTTCAGATTGTAAAATTATTGAAATACCCCCAAATTACAAAATTACCAAAATACCCTTATTCTGTGAAATCACCAAGAAACCCTATTTCAAAAATTACGAAAATACCTCTGTAGGATAAAATTACAAAAATACCTTTGGGTAGTGAAATGATGAAAATACCCTTGCATGATGAATGTGAGTTTGTGGATTCCACTTGTATATGGATGTTTGATGAATGGATGTACGTGCTCCCTAGAACTAAGAGATACAGACTTGAGACTGAATTGTAGATATAATTGCTAATTCGAAAGAACTACTTTTAAAACTACTATTCATAAGATTGTTCGTGGTTAATCAGTGGAAGAAAACTAATAATTCATAAAATTTTTAATTAGATAAAACGCGAACGGTAGCATGAGTATAAGAGGTCGTGGACGTCCACCGCGTGGTCGTGGTAGGGGTAGGATGATCATGTCCAAACCAGTAGGGTCTAGCTACGGGTCAGGAAATGAGATGCCGGATCTGCCAGCTGTGGAGGGGGAATTTCAAGACCAAACAGGTGGAGATGATGTAGTGTCTCAGGCGATGCTGCGGGTCCTTGAAAGAGTGGCTGGAGTAGGCACGGGTTTAGGAGCTCAGAAGTCAGTGTCTGAATGACTCTGAGCCAAAGGAGCGGAGATGTTTAGGGGAGTTTCTAGCGTGGCCCCTAACACAGCTGAGTATTGGTTGGAGGCAACTGAGCGCATAATGGATGACCTTGACTTCACTATGGAGGAGAAGTTGAAGAGGGTCGTGTCTCTTCTTCGAGATGAGGCCTACCAGTGGTGGCTCACGGTGAAGGAGGGTACTTTCGCAGATCGCATTGATTGGGACTTCTTTAAAGAGTCATTCCAGGGAAAGTACATCGGGGCCAGCTATGTGGATGCACAGAGAAAGGCATTCTGAACTTGGTACAAGGAAGTAAGTCTGTATCTGAATACGAGGCGGAGTTTCTACGGTTGAGCCGTTATGCTCGAGGGGTTGTGGATACTGACTATGAGCGTTGCGTACGATTCGAGGATGGGTTAAGGGATGAGCTGAAGGTATTAGTAGCACCGCAGTGAGAAAGGGACTTTGCGATTTTGGTTGAAAAAGCTAAGATATCTGAGGAGGTTAAGCGAACTGAGAAGCCGAACAAGGATAAGGATAGGAATAGGAATAAGAGGAATTTTGGGTCGTCGGAATCATCCAGGAATTTTCAGAAAAGGCCTAGGTCTGATGGGCCAGCTCATGCTCTGACGGGTCAGAATCGGTCATGTCCTTCGTGTGGAAAGGTGCATTATGGGGAGTGTAGATAGAGAACCGATAGATGCTTTAGGTGTGGATCCACGGAGCATATGATTAAGGACTTTCCACAGGTGGAGCAGGTACAACCCGCGAGACGAGGTTTTGATCAGGTTAGGAGAGGTGGTCAGTAACCACCAAGGGGCCGTGGACAAGCCAGAGGCGATATTGGTAATGAACGCGGTCGTGGAGCATCGGTAGAGTGCGAGGTTATCTTTGGCGAGATGACCACTACGGTCTATGCAAATTACATCGCCAAGGGGATGGAGACACTCCAGATGTGAATAATGGTGCGTATCTTACCATAGTATACTAAGTGTTTATTTTGGCTTTAGAATTAGAGTGCGCAGCGAAAGCATAATCGTGAGACTTAGGTAGTATGATTACTAGTTAGTTGGAAATTTTGATGACGAAATTTCTTTAAGAAGGGTAGAATTGTAACATCCTGAATTTTTGGGCCTATGCATTTAGCGTGTGTATATGTTTAAAGTGTTAATTTAACTGTTAAGGGTCTAAATTGGGCTCAGGCTTAGGTAGAGGCCTTGAGTAAAATTTTCTGTTTGGGCATTATAGGACTTAAAAGGTAGTACTTGTATTTAAAATATCAAAATGGGCTTGTGGCCCAGTGGTCAGTAGCACCACTTAGGGAACAAGGAGGCGATGCCACACCAAGGAGTAAGGGGCCAAATTTAAGTTTCAAGGAGCTCAATTCCTTTGAATTAAGTTAGCTAATTTTTGGCATTATGGTTAGTTGGAATGGACGGCTACAAGGCTCAAAAATAGGGGGATTTATTTGAACGGGATAATGTAGATAATATAGTTGATAATATGTAAGATAAAAGGAGAAAAATTAGGAGCTATCTGTTGAGAGCAGAGTTAGCCGAAATTCCATCACCTAGAGGAGTAAAGAAACCGGTTTCTAATAGCCATAGAGGGTGCCGAATATTCTATAAAAAGGGGGAATAGCTCATCAATTTTGGCATTTGAACCCTACTTTTTCTTTATTCTTTGTGCCGAAATTCTCAGTCTCTCCCTCCATAATTTTCTGTCAACTTTCTTTCCAAAAGCCGAAAATCACCACCTCCTTCACCATTTCTTCTTTCTTTGAAATTTCCTGTTAGCCAAATCTTCTGATCTCTATTGTTATTCTTCTCCCATTCACTAAAAGTCGAAACTACACTCTGGTTTGTTCTTGTAGCCGAAATCTTCCTCTTGTTCATCTTTTCTGGGATTTTCATAAAAGCCAAAATCGTGAGATCTCGTCTCCTGTGTTTGCCAAAATCACTCTGGGGTGTCTGGTTGTGCCCAAATCTGAAGGAAAATTTAGGTAGGTATTGATTCGAGAAATCCCAAATCTTTTCGACTTTTCAAAGTCTCTAGCCAAATGGCTATTTAGAAACTAATCTCTTGTTTCTCTCTTATTTGAGGTATTTCAGGATTTGAAGAGGAGTTAATCGCTTAGATCTCTAAGTCGGGGTTCAGTAACACACGAATCGTGTTACTTTCGGGATTTCAAGGTAAGGAGATCTATTAGTTTTAACATGTAAATTCGAGTATTTATTAACCCTTGGCCAAATGTAGGGGAGGCCAAATCTTCGTGAACCAAGTTATAGATTGAGGATAGTAGATCTGAATAGCAAGGATATCGACTAAGAGTATAGTACTACGCAATATCAGGTGTGTAACTTTCCACACCATCTAGATTGTTTGTTAGTACATGTATATAAATCTGTTGTATTCTGTTAAAAGCTGAAATCCGACATAATGGTTGAAACCCGAGGAGGGTAAGGCGAATCACCAGGTTAGTGATCTCTGTCATTTTAAAGTGAATGGTTCTGTTGATTTGATGTGATAAACATGTATGCCAGTTTCTGTGATTGCACGGGGTTGGGTGATTAATGAAAGGGGAAGTGTTTTGCTATAGTGGCTTATGCCATGATCTGTTGTAGTGGCTTATGCCATGATCTATTGTAGTGGCTTATGCCATGATCTATTGTAGTGGCTTATGCCATGATTTGTTGTAGTGGCTTATGCCATGATCTGTTGTAGTGGCTTTTTGCCATGATCTGATGGTGTGTAGCAGTGTGGGTTGATTATATAAATCCCCAATGGTGTGAATGGCAGGTAAGGGTGGTGTGTAGCGGATGGAAACATAGGATTGGGTTGGGCTTTGCATATTTTTTGATATATTATGCTCTGTCATATGTTCTGTGGGCTAAGGCCCAATCTGATGGTGTGTGAGGGTTGCACACTGAGTCTCGCGACTCACCCTATTATTTAACATCTTTCAGGTAACACCTAGTGCATCGGACCGGGCTGGAGAGGAGTGCAAGGTGGCCATGCGAGAGAATATTTTGACTCAGCAAAAGACTTTACTTAGTTTATTTATTTTTGTTATTTTTAATTGGTGGGTTTTAAATTTCATTGTAATAAGGCCACGGGCCACTAGCTTTATATTTTTTTCGGTTTTACTTTGGGCTTTTATTATTATTAGGCATTTAATTTAAATTTTACGTTTTAATTAAACTAAGTGATTAATATAAAATGTATATCTTTTACAACTTATTCAACCATTTAGTTTTCCCGAATAAAAGGTTAAGCTCAAGAAAAATATTTTCCCAAAATTGTGACATCTTTCAAAATCTCCTTAGTGACATGCCAGATCCGGTCGTGGTGTTTGGGTCGGGTTTGGGGTGTTAGACAATACCATATTCCAACTATGGTCTTTCACTAATATTATCATGGCCCAGCCATATTATTTCACTCATGATGCCATAACCCAGTTATTGTCTTATACATGTACACTTACTGCCATGGTTCAACCGTGGTCTTACGTACACTATGCCATAATTCAATTATAGACTTTTCACTGAAATGCCATAGCCCAGCTATGGTCTTACATTCCACACTTTACCATGGTTATACCATGATTTTTATCCGTCAATTCATCACTTATCACTTCACTTGTCACTGAACGATCGTACTCAATCCAACGTTCTACTCAATTTGAACATTCAAATCATTTTTGATATACTTTCAATAGTAATAATTCAATGAAAAACACATGAAATAATACATTAGATCATTTATAAATTAACAAATAATCATAGAAGTTTAACCATATGAACTTACCTGCGCCAATTCGTAGAAGTTGTAAGGATTCAGGGACTAATTAGTAATTTTTCTTTTCCATGTTTATCTTCTGATTCTTGATTTATAATGAAAAATTTTTCATTCATTAGCATCTAATTTAATTCTAATTCACTTCACAATCTATGCCCTTCAATTTTCAAAATTACACTTTTACCCTAAATTTTATAATTTTTATAATTTAGTCCCTGATTAATTAGCCCATCAATTGAGCTTATCTTTCTCAATTAACATTTTAGTCCATCATTCTAAAATACTATATACCCTTTGGCATTCAAAATTTCAACATCAAACCTTAATTCTAAACTTTTTCAAAATTAGGTCCTAAAAGTCATTTGCTATTAAAATCACTTAATAAAATCATCATATAATGAAATTGAAGCTTCAAATACATGGTAAATTATCATAAAAATTCATAACTCATCCATAGAAACTTTCAAAATCACCCATAGAATCAAAAACTAATGAATTCAATAGGTGGACCTAATTGTAAAAGTCATAAAAAACATAAAAATTTCAAAGAAATAGCAAGAATTTAACTCACATGGTGAAAAATATGAAAAACCAGCTTCTTTTAGACCTCATATGGCGTTTTGGCGGAAGAAAAGTGAAGAGATCTCTAGATTTTTCAATTTAGTCTTTGTTTTATTTAATAAATTAGCAAAATTTCCAATTTTACCCTTATTTTACATTATTTTCTTGCTTATTTCTTTGCCCATACCATCCAGCCCATTTAATTTGGGTCTAATTGCCTTTTAATCCTTCCTTACTAGACATTTAAGCTATTTAATCACTTTAACAAATTTTCACCTTTTATAATTTAGTCCTTTTAATTAATTAACTATTCAAACATTAAAATTTCCTAACAAAACTTTAATACTAACTCAATAACACTCCATAAATATTTCTAAAATATTTATGGCTTGATTATGAATTCGAGGTCTCGGTACCTCATTTTTAACTCAATTTACTTTTAAATCACAACATTCTCTAATTCAAGAATACTTTTAAATTCACACATGACTTATAAATATTAATTTACTAAATTTTCAAACTCACTCATCGGATGTAGTGATCTCGAACCACTGTTTTCGACACCACTAAAAATTAGGCTATTATAAGTTCACAATAGCTCGTTAAACTAGACAATTTTATGCTTGCCTTTATCTCGGTTTGTTGAGGCTCCACCAATGTTTTCAGCTTCGCACAAAAATATACATATTACTAATCATTCAAAAACAATCTATCTTATCTCTTTGTGTTCATACAATGACTTTCCACTCACATATACTTATTTGACTTATTTCGTACAATCTATTTGGTTTAATTTCTTCTTTTTAACTTAATTAAATCCTTAATTTCTACCTCCTAACCCCTTAACTAAGGTTTAATTATAGATCTAGATCGTTAACTTTGCTCAATTTCTTTAATTAATATTTTTTCAGAAAAATCATCGTTCATCCTCATTCTCAAAAGAAAACCGTTTAATTCATGCAATTACTTAAAGATTTTGATAAATTGAATTTGTAAACCTTTTAATCTCGTCAAAATAGACTAAAAATTATTTTAAAAACATATATTAGCTCTTTATTATCAGATTCACCATTTTTACGCAAAAGATAGCTTTAAAACCATGAATCTTTAATTTTCTTATTTACATCTATAAAAATTCAAATTAAAAACAGCTAATAAAAATTTAATACATAAGAAAACAATAGATTTACTTGTAGTTTGAAAACCTCCATGAATTTGCACCATTGAGCAAAAACGAGCTAAGTTTAGGTGAGAAATTGGAGAAGAAAGAGTGATTTTCTTGTAAAATTGGAAGAATAAAAAGTGTGTAGCTGCTAAGAAAATATAAAAGATGCAGAATTTCTTTAGAGAAAATTTTCCAATCTAGATCAAACCAATTTTTAAAATGAAGAAGGATGGAGAGAAATTGGGAAGGCAAATGGCTTTTATAGCCAACTAATTTTTTTAAAAAATCAGGCTATTTACCCTCTAAGTCCTCTCTTATTTCTCCCTTGTTCTAATAACTCCCTTTTTAACTACTAGCCTTAATTTACACATTTAACCTCTACTTTAATCAATATTCCAAATTAGTCTCTATTAATTTTTACTAATTTCCCAATTATTAATACCATTATTATTTTTACTCTTATTAACTAATTATTTATTTTATCCTATTTTAACTCCTATGATACAAAACCTAGTTTTTCTCTGCAATCCACAATCTAATGCCCATTTCCACTAACTTTGTTTTTGGGATGTGACAGTAGAATTGTTATTCTAGAAAGATATATTTAATAGTTGGGAATTAATTCTCTCTATATTTCATCAGAATAACAATCTATCAAAAAAATTGTAAATAACTCTACCGGTGTGATCTATTTATAGAAGGAGAAAGTAGAACCCTTGTTGAGTTGTAGTAGTTTATTTCAAATAGAAAAACAACTTCCTACTTAGAGTAGGAGAGAGGTGGACTGCACACCCTAGTATTCCTACTAGGGTTGTCACCCTTTCATGTTATATGAGGGGTTTTGGGCCTATCTCACATCAGGTCCAATTACGAGTACTTCCTGAGCCTTTTTTGACCTAGTACTCTGTAATGTGATCCAACCTGATTCAGTTTTTCTATTTCCCTAAATAAAATTGAATATATATAAAATAATTTTTCACCCTATTTTACCCCCAACAAAATTTTGATAATTTTACCCCTAGTAAAATTTTGACGATGTCGCCCCTAGTAAAAATTTGAGAAAATATGTTCAATATTTTACAACTCAACATGTTCACTATGTCTGAATGGTTTGTTTTCATTTTCGGGTTTGAAAATAGTCCATAAACATAAACTCATTATTCCGATCATTTTTAAATAATGCATATAGGATTGTAAATTTCCATTTTCATTTCCTTTTTGGAAACCTACATTCATTTCCAAATGATTCCATTTCTCCATTTCAAAGAAAACCATAATCATTCCTGAATCTTTCTTATTTCCTTTTTATATTCATTCCGTTCATTTCTATTCAAAACACACAGTTCATTTCTAGTTTCAATGAGCTAGTGGAGGGACCAATTGGACATATATAGTTAAGACTCAAATGATTTATAATTGATTTTTGGCTTTTCGCCAATTAATTATAAACTCATTGAGTCACAAAGTCATTCATTATACTATATCGTGACAGAGCTCTCCTCAGCGATATACCATTACGAAAGCGACTACTCAGTGTTCATCCAATGACCTTATCATAAATGTGTTACCCTCATAGGATACCCTTGATCACTCTGGGATAATATTCATTCTCCCAATATGATCCTTTTTATCTCATAGTAACCATTACATCTTCCTTCATGAAAAGTCAATTACTATCAAATAGGGATCAAGTAATCCATAACAAAAACGAACAACTCGTGGCCACGTTTAGTTTTCATCAACCATGTGTTGCCAATGAGAGGATATCATTTACCTATGTTTTAGGCTATGAATTCCACTATTGAGAATGACACTACATATTACAAAAGTCGTACATCCAACGCACCAGTTTTCAATTCCTTATCTATTTAAACTCAGACTTTTACTTACATCAAAGTGTAAAAGTCACGCATACATAGTCCGCCATCCACTCAGGATTTGGGTATGTCACACTCTGAACGTCTATAACTCCCTAAATTTTTATAATTCTATTTCTGTAAGTTTTTGACACAAATGTGTATCTGGTCTAGTGATTAAGTATTCTGGGTGAATGTCAGAGGTCCGAGGTTCAAGCCCTGCCTTTAGCAAATTTTGATTATTTTTGGAATTAAGACCTATCTCTTTTCAATGGGCTTATATTTAGTTATTTGTAAAATAATATCAAAATGGGTCTGCTAGTATGGTGGTCAGGTGGAGTGTTGGTTTGTTGGAGGTCCTATGTTCGAATCCTATGTAGGCAAGGGAGCTTTTATTTTTGCGTGGCTCTGCATTAGAGTTCCAGTGGTAGTGGAATTCTGAGTAATGGGTGGTTAGGATGAGAATTAGTAGGATTTGGGTAATCGATTTTCCCCAAAAATCTCTCCTGTAAAAAAAAACTGACTTTCACCTTTCTTTCTCTTCTATTTTCCCTTTTCTTTTCGAACAAAATCTTTTCTTTTCTTTTCCGTTACAGCAAGGTTTGTTCTCTCTTTTCTACCTTGTGTTTTCATATGGGTAAGTAAACATTTATTGCGGCTCAATTATGAGTTTCTTTTATTCTCATTTCTAAATTTTTTGATTCTTTCCATTGGAATCTAATTCACTATTTTAACAGTAGCAAATCAAGAAGTAAGGGGCTCCTAGTATGCAGAAACGTGAACGCAACCTTTCGGGATAGTTGGGGTAAGTGTTGAATGCCCTTTTTGGATTATTATCGACATTGGGTTTTGATTAAATTGAGAATTGTGACTGATTTTGGAGTGTTGTATGTCGATTATAGGTTCTGGAAGGCTCGGAGGTGTTTTTGCATCGAATCTGTAATAGGTGTGTACTCAAAAATATAGAAAATAGGGTTTTGATGAAAGCCAAAAACCCTATTTTCGACGCCACACGGGTGTCGTCCGTGTGGTAGGCCATGGGCTATAACACGGGCAAGTGATCAAAGAAGCCAGGCAGTGCGCGCAAGACACGACCGTGTGATGGCCAAGTGTAACATCCTGAAAAGGGCCTATGCATTTTAGCCTAATTGTACAAAAAGACATCTTTTATGTGTTTTGGAATAAATTTGGAATGATTTTTGAAACACGAGAATGCATGGAAATGTTATGTTGGAAATAGGAAAATGACCATTTTTGGAAACCTAAGCAAATTAGGAAAGTGAACATTTTGGAAACCTAAGTAAATTAGGAAAGTGAACATTTTGGAAACCTGAACATTTTGGAAACCTGAACATTTTGGAAACCTAAACATTTTGGAAACTTGAAGATGTAAGAAAAATGGCAAGTTACAGAGCCGATCGAAAATTTTAGGAAACTTAGAAATAATGCCTAATGACAAATTTTAAAGTTCAAAATGGGAAATAAGGGCAAGAGGGCCTTAAAAGAAAAAGTTGGTGAAATTCGACACACAAACAAAGCTTGGAAAAGTGGCTCAAGGTGTCACTTAGGGCCTATGGAAATGGCGCCATGTGTAAAAGGAATGGGCCCGAGTTTGAGTCACCGGGAAGCAAATAATGAAGGTTTATTTTGCTTCCCTAAGTAAGAGGGTGGACGGCACCTATTTTCTAGAAAGGAGGAGTTTTATTTTTATTAAAACTTGATTATTAAGTGATAAATAAGGGATTTTAAATTTGGATTATCTGAGGAGATAATTGATAGATTAAATGCTTTTATTTTTAGATAAAGGAGATAATATTATCTTAAGGGAGAGTGGTGGCCAAGTCAAGGACTCTTGGCCTAGCAAATTCGGCTATAAAAGGAGAACCCAAGGTCTTTTTCTCTCATCTTTCCAAGTAGCCGAAAATCCCCTTGCTCTCTCCCCCTCTTTGCCGAATTTCTCTTTAAGCAAAATCCATCTCTTCTTCTTCTATTTTCTTCTCCTCTCCTTTGCTATTGTCGAGCCAAAACACTCTTTGATCCCTGATTAAAACTCCATAGCCGAAACTTTGTGACTCTAGGCAAGGAAGCAATCGATCAAAGCATTAAAGGATCTCTCAGGTTTCTACAATTACCAAATATAAGGATCAAGGATCTAAGGTAAGATCTATGAATATTCAGTTAAGGGTTACAATTTATGTTTTCAAAGTTAGATTAAATCTAAAATGAAGTTATAGGGATTTCGACAGATATATATAAGGCAAGGAATTCTTTTCAGATTTGGAAATTGTAAGGTAAGTACATATATCCAATCGGCCAAGGCTTATATTGGTATTATTTTCCATTTACTCAAAAGTTAGAAACTGACATAATTACCTGATTTAGTGGCTAGCCGATTTATGGAAGGAATACTATCATTTTTTTCGGCATTTGAATTACAGTCTTTCAATTCGGCAACAAGGTAAGTAATACAAATCCTACTTGGAATTGGTTTTTAAGCCAAATAAGTTTGTTAATATATTTTAATGGTTGGTAGAATATAGGAGTAAAAATCTAGATCGGTAGATCGTTCTTGAGATTTCAAGGAATCTATTAACAAATCGTGTGTACGCACACTAACTTTCGATATTTCATATGGCAATTATTTTATTATGTGATTATACGTAAGAATATGAATATGGCTAAGTACCCTAATGTGGTACAAAAGTACTGTGCACGTTTCCTACTTCGATAGGATTATGAAATATGTTATTTTATAACATGTGAATATATGTATATGATTATGAAATTAAGTATGTTATGCATGATATATATTTTGGGGCATTCGGATTTATGTGAAAGGGAAGAAGGTGTTGACTTCGGTCTCACCAACGTTAGAAGGTGTTGACTTCGGTCTCACCAACGTTATATGGTGACTTGTAACACCCTGGTTTTAGGGGCTATGCAGGTTGTGTGTAATTCGAGTGTTAGTAGGTTTTTGGGTGTGTTTGGAGGTGTTTTAGAGGTTTTAAGAATGCTCGGGTAAAGGGAAGACTTTAGAAAATTTTAGATTTTAGTGTAAAAGGGAATTAGGGCAAGTAGGCTTTAAAATAAATTGGTGGAATTTAGGACATAAGAAAGGAGTTGGCAAAGTGGCATGAAGGCGTTGCTTGGGGCTTGGGAAGGTGACGCCTAAAGGGGGCAAGGTTCGAGTTGCTAAGGCAGCAATTTTGTTTTATCTTTGCGCTAATTAGGGACTCGGCGGTATGCTTATAAATAAATGGCCAGTTATTGGACATGAAAGACCAATTGGCGAGTGGCTCTTAGCGCTACTTAGGTATTTGGAGGGAAGGAGGTCGCGGTTTTGTATTTGCAGCAGACATTTTGGGCGTATTTTCTTTTATATGCGGTTATGGGCTGGAGTAGGAAGGGTTTAAGATTAAATGATGGGGTTTTGTCATAAAAATCAAGGTGCCGAATGGCCTGGGCGTTGGAGGAAGCAGCAAGGTTCCAGGTCCTGTGTTCGAATGAGGAGTGTGGCATTTGGAATTTTATTTTGTTGTGGTCTTTTTGCAGCAAGTTGGAAGGTGTGGGACGGCACATGGGTGTTGCATTTGAAGTGTGATTCTTGTTGGATGATTTGGTTATTTAATCAATTTTGAATTCTGCTGGTTAGATGAATATAGGATTATTTTAGTTTAAATTAGAGATAAAGTATGGATAAAATGGTAAGGGAGTGGTTTAATTCAAATTAAACTAAATTAGTAGCTTGGTGGGTGGCCGCATGATTGCTTCACATGGGGGTGGTGACCGAATGCTATAAATAGGGGTAGAATCGAATGATCCTTTTGTCTATTGCCAAAAGTTTGTATTTGTGTGCCGAAATTCCTTTTAATAAAGCATTCATCTCTTTATTTTTCTTCCCTTAAGTTACTTTGCCAAATTTGCACCTTATTTTCTCTTTGACAAAGCCGAATTCTCCTAAGCCTTCTCCATTCTTCTATTTCTTCTTTCTTCAAACTCCAAAGCTGTTCTTTGTGTTAGCCGAATGTGCCATCACCATTTGATTGAGCCATAGCCGAATATTTATTTGGAATCCCTTGTCACCCCTTTTCTTCTTTTGTTCTCTTCAAAGCCAAAAGTTGGAGATATCACTCTATTTCTTGGTTGTGGCCGAACCTAGGAGGGTGATTCAGGAAGTTGTTCATACGTGGTAAGCAACGTGTGCAATGGTGCATTAAGGGAAATCTCTCGGGATTCGATTCCTCAAGGTAAGCCTATGTAGTTTCGGCCAAGGGCCAATTTTATGGACTAATGTGCTTAAGCCGATTTCAATGTGGTTTTATTTAGGGATTTCGACAAGGGTAAGTAGAAGCTTCCGGGATTCGATTCGTTGGTAAGAATGTTAGTAAGTGACTTAGATTCAATAATGGTAGATTATGACTTGTTGATTAATGGTGTGATTCTGATTAAGTGTCGATGGATGCAAGTGCCAGTCAAGAGGGGAAAGGGAAAGCTCCCATCCCGAAGTTCGAGAAGAGATCGTTCTGCAGACGAGATTGGCCACCGGGGTGTGGGCGTACAACAGAAAATGATAAGCAAATAACGGTAGTCTCACTCAACGATAGCGTCGGGATCGAGGGTTTAGAGCTTCAGATTATAAGGTGTGTAGTTAGCCATTGTTTCCGGGATTTGCGTAATATTTGCCTATTTAATATGTTTGCTAACAAGTGCGATAAATGTGAAATTGATACCTTGAAGGGGTATGGTGATGACCGAGTTAGTAGCAAATTGGTTAAAAGTGATAATTGATATTTAATATGTGAGTATGCCTATATTTGTGAATATCATGTACATGCATCATCTCAAAGATTATATTATGTTACATGTGCATGGGTGGGTTTTGAAAGAAGGCGGGTGTACTTGAGTACGTGGTTGATGTCGACTTTGTGCTACATCGTGGATTGGCGCCGATCGAGGTCGCGTTGTGGATCTTTGCGATTTAGTTCGCGTGGTTACCTTGATTGATATCGGCTTTATGCCATATCGTGGCTTGATGGATTCTTGTGTGCTCCATCGTGGTTTGATGTTAGCTATACGCTACATCGTGGATGGCATTGGTTGCTTTTTGGAGGGAAAAGGAGAGGGTGACTCGATAGTCCCCTGTGTGTGGTAGGTGGTTAAGGGGTGTGTAGCGGATGGACCTTAGGATTGGGTTGGGTTTCATATTGCATGGTTTTGTTATAAATTGATATGGAAATGGGCCAAGCCCAATATGGAATATGAATAGGTATGTTTTGAGAACATACGTGAAATGGGCCAAGCCCAAGAATCGATGGATTAATGAGAAAGGGCCTAGCCGGTGCTTGAATATGATTTGATTATGGGCCAAGCCGGATCGTGGTAATGTCTATATAATTATGTTTACATGTTGCATTTGATAATTGGGTTGACTTGTGGCTAACATGTGGGTGGATATCGATGGTTTAATTACACATTGAGTCCGTGTGACTCACCCAATTATTTATCCAACATCATGGTGATTCGTGATTAATGGACCAGGGTTGGAGAGGATGCAAGGTGGCCCATGCGAAGGAGATTTATTTAATTATTTTAAGAAATTTTAATACTAAGTGTTTTGTTTAATGTTGGTTGTAATAAGGGCCACTTTTATTTAAGGTGTTCTAATTATGATTATTGAAGTTTATACTATACTTAGAAATATTTTCTTCACATGATTTATAATATAATAAATTATCATAAAAGTTTTAATTCACATATTTTATAACGGGCTTATATTACTAAATAATTTTTAATGGACACATTTTCCAAAAAGTTAACAAAATTTTCATGTTTTATTTTAAAGACAAAGATTTTCAACATTTTCTCAGCGGTGACATAACCAGATCCGGTCAAGGCTCGTGGGTCGAGTTTGGGATGTTCTGATTGGTATCGAGCTTGGTTCAAAACTCGGCTTTGAGGGTTTTGGGCCCAAAACATTTTCAAATGGGCTTTTCAAAATATGGGCTTTTATTTCGTGTTTTTCCGGCATGGCACTGTACCTCTACCGAGTCCACAGTAAGTACTTGGACTTTTGAAGTGCTTTACTATTATGAACTGTTATGGGCTTAGTTGGGCTCGTAGAATAGAATGATAGGGCTATTGGACCCTAGGACTAGTCTACTCAAACACGTGCATAAGATTTAAAGTGCCTAATAAACAAACCTGTGAAATAAGTCGCCGAGTTAAGGTGTGGCAACCTGTGTGCGCATGTCTAGGATTGGATCTGGAAGAGCCTGGTACTTAAGCAGTCCTCGTGACTCACCTCCTCTTCGCAGGAATCCTACCTGGTGCGTAGCTATGGTTCACCTTAACCAAGAGGACTTGTTCACAGGCTAAACCAATTCTTAAAACCCGAAAGGGATTAGCCTTGCTGTTTTAAAATTCTTGGTTTTACAATTTTTAAATTTACCCTTTTTGGTTTGTAAACCCTAAATGTGGTTTTGAAAAAAAAAACATTTTTTCGATTTACCAAAATTACCAAAATGCCCTAAAGCAAAATTACAAAATGCCCAGATTGTAAAATTACCGCACTACCCTCAACTTTTGTTAAAATGATTTTTACTTTGCAAAATACCAAAATCTCTAGTTTTCAAAATATCAATATACCCCGATTTGGGAAAATTTACAAAAGTACCCCTGTGTTGAAAATTACTAAAATGCCCTTGACTTTCAAAATTTCTGAGTTAATCCCAATTTTAATAAAATTCTCTCACTTTGCAAAAGTACCCAATTTTTGTATTTCAAAATAACACCCCGACTCTTGAAATTTACAAAATTACCTCGTTGACAAAATTACCAAAATACCCCGGTTTCTAAAATTCACAGATTCTAATTTGACAAATTGTTCGAAATGCCCTCCGATGTGGAAATTTCAAAATGTTACGGTTTAGTAAATTTTAAAATTTCCACAGTTTATTACTGAAATGTCCTATAGGAAAATGACGGAAATACCTCAGGGTAGAAGCAGTGAAATGTCCGAATAGTGAATGTGGGTGGTAGATACCATCGAATGTGCCTCTGTTGAGGAATGAATGTGTTTGATGATGAATGAATGTGTCCCTAGCGAGGAACCAAGTGATTCTCGAATTAGAATAGCGAATTTGAACTGGAACCTGTGTGATCGAAAGAACTACTTTTAAAATCTTTCATTCATAAAATATGCTCGCGGTTAAATAATGGAACAATTACTAATGCATAAAACTTCTTAATCGATAAATCATGACGATAGAGATGAGTTCTAGGGGACGCAGAGAGGTAGAATGGCGAGATCGAACCGATAGGTCCGCCATGGGTCGAAAATGAAGTGCCTTGAAAGTGGACATGGAAGAGCAAGATCGACAGAGAAGATGACGCGAGATCGCGGGCCATGTTGCGAAAAGCTAGAGCGAGTAGCGGGAGTTGTAGAGGAAATGGAACTCGAAGTCGGTATCGGAAAGGCTTAGATCGAGCGAGTGAGATCTTTAGAGGAGTGTCGGGAGTAGCTCCTAACGTAGCGAGTATTGGCTAGAAGCAATCGAAAGAATCATGGACGATTTGGATTGTACCAATGAAGAAAAGTCAAGGGTATTTGCTTCGTTGCAGCAGCGACGGCCTATCGTTGGTGGCTCACCGTTAAACAAGGTGTACCGCGGATCGTTGGATTGGGATTTCTTTAAGGCCAAGTTTGAAGGGAAGTATGTAGGAGCCGCTTATTTGGACTCGCAAAGGAAAGCGTTCTAAATCTAGTGCAAGGAATAAGTCGGAGCGGAGTATGAAGCTGAGTTTGTGCGACTAAGTCGACGCCAAAGGAATCGTGGCTACCGACACGAAAGAAGTGTTCGATTCGAAGATGGGCTACGAGATGAGTTATGGAGTTGATCGCCCCAGAGAAAGAGACTTTGCCACTTTAGTGGAGAAAGCTCGGATCGTGAAGAGGTTAAGAAGACTATCGAGAGAACCGAGAGAAGAATAGGAACGAGAATAAGAGAAAGGTTGGACCATCAAGATCGTTTGGTAATGTTCGGAAAAGACCAAGGACCGAGAACCACGTAAGTGCACTTTTACCGTGGATCTAATCGTTCTTGTGCTCGATGTGGAAGACCTCACACAGGAGAGTGTTGGGGAAATAGTAAAGAATGCTTTGGTGCGGATCTAAGGCACATCTGGTTAAGAATTGTCCTCGGCGACGAGGGTCGTGGTTCAAGCCATGGAAGGAATGGTTCTAGTCAGAGTCAACCAAAGATGTGATAGCGGGTAAGCTCCTTTGCTTTGGTATATGCTTTGATTGCTTTGCTTGCTTGTGAATTAGCCTTTCTGTGATGCTAAGAGGGGTGTTTTAAATTTTTGAATGCGAACTTAGAAACCGTGTTGGGAAGGTATGATAGTCTTAGTAAGATCGAGTCTGTGAGATAAGCGTAAGGTGGTGAGATAGGTTGTACGGACGTTCGTTAGTAAAGTAATTTCGAGGACGAAATTATTTTAAGGAGGGTAGAATTGTAACACCCTGGTTTTAGGGGCTATGCAGGTTGTGTGTAATTCGAGTGTTAGTAGGTTTTTGGGTGTGTTTGGAGGTGTTTTAGAGGTTTTAAGAATGCTCGGGTAAAAGGGGAAGACTTTAGAAAATTTTAGATTTTTAGTGTAAAAAGGGGAATTAGGGCAAGTAGGCTTTAAAATAAATTGGTGGAATTTAGGACATAAGAAAGGAGTTGGCAAAGTGGCATGAAGGCGTTGCTTGGGGCTTGGGAAGGTGACGCCTAAAGGGGGCAAGGTTCGATTGCTAAGGCAGCAATTTTGTTTTATCTTTGCGCTAATTAGGGACTCGGCCAGTATGCTTATAAATAAATGGCCGTGTTATTGGACATGAAAGACCAATTGGCGAGTGGCTCTTAGGCGCTACTTAGGTATTTGGAGGGAAGGAGGTCGCGGTTTTAGATTTGCAGACATTTTGGGCGTATTTTCTTTTATATGCGGTTATAAATTTGGAGTAGGAAGGGTTTAAGATTAAATGATGGGGTTTTGTCATAAAAATCAAGGTGGCGAATGGCACGGGCGTTGGAGGAAGCAAGAAGGTTCCGTGTCTGTGTTCGAATGAGGAGTGTGGCATTTGGAATTTTATTTTGTTGTGGTCTTTTGCAAAGAGTTGGAAGGTGTGGGACGGCACATGGGTGTTGCATTTGAAGTGTGATTCTTGTTGGATAGCAGCTGGTTGTTTAATCAATTTTGAATTCTGTTGGTTAGATGAATATAGGATTATTTTAGTTTAAATTAGAGATAAAGTATGGATAAAATGGTAAGGGAGTGGTTTAATTCAAATTAAACTAAATTAGTAGCTTGGTGGGTGGCGCATGATTGCTTCACATGGGGTGGTGACCGAATGCTATAAATAGGGGGTAGAATGTCGAATGATCCTTTTGTCTATTGCCAAAAGTTTGTATTTGTGTGCCGAAATTCCTTTTAATAAAGCATTCATCTCTTTATTTTTCTTCCCTTAAGTTACTTTGCCAAATTTGCACCTTATTTTCTCTTTGACAAAGCCGAATTCTCCTAAGCCTTCTCCATTCTTCTATTTCTTCTTTCTTCAAACTCCAAAGCTGTTCTTTGTGTTAGCCGAATGTGCCATCACCATTTGATTGAGCCATAGCCGAATATTTATTTGGAATCCCTTGTCACCCCTTTTCTTCTTTTGTTCTCTTCAAAGCCAAAAGTTGGAGATATCACTCTATTTCTTGGTTGTGGCCGAACCTAGGAGGGTGATTCGAGAAGTTGTTCATACGTGATAAGCAACATGTGCGGTGGTGCATTAAGGAAATCTCTGGGATTCGATTCCTCAAGGTAAGCCTATGTAGTTTTCGCCAAGGGCCAATTTTATGGACTAATGTGCTTAAGCCGATTTCAATGTGGTTTTATTTAGGATTTCGACAAGGGTAAGTAGAAGCTTCCGGATTCGATTAGTTGGTAAGAATGTTAGTAAGTGACTTAGATTCAATAATGGTAGATTATGACTTGTTGATTAATGGTGTGATTCGATTAAGTGTCGATGGATGCAAGTGCTACCAAGAGGGAAAGGAAAGCTCCCATCCCGAAGTTCAGAAGAGATCGGTTTATTGCATGACGAGATTGGCCAAGGGGTGTGGGCGCACAATGTAAAACGATAAGCAATAACTGTAGTCTCGCTCAACGATAGCGTCGGGATCGAGGGTTTAGAGCTTCAGATTATAAGGTGTGTAGTTAGCCATTGTTTCCGGGATTTGCGTAATATTTGCCTATTTAATATGTTTGCTAACAAGTGCAGTAAATGTGAAATTGATACCCTTGAAGGGGGTATGGTGATGACCAGGTTAGTAGCAAATTGGTTAAAAAGTGATAATTGATATTTAATATGTGAGTATGCCTATATTTGTGAATATCATGTACATGCATCATCTCAACAATAAAATTATGTTACATGTGCATGGGTGGGTTTTTGAAAGAAGGTACGGGTGTACTTCGAGTACGTGGTTGATGTCAGCTTTGTGCTACATCGTGGATTGGCGCTGACTGAGGTCGCGTTGTGGATCTTTGCGATTTAGTTCGCGTGGTTACCTTGATTGATATCGGCTTTATGCCATATCGTGGCTTGATGGATTGCTGTGTGCTCCATCGTGGTTTGATGTTAGCTATACGCTACATCGTGGATGGCATTGGTTGCCTTTTGGAGGGAAAAGGAGAGGGTGACTCGATAGTCCCCCGTGTGTGGTAAGGTGGTTAAGGGGTGTAGCGGATGGACCTTAGGATTGGGTTGGGTTTCATATTGCATGGTTTTGTTATAAATTGATATGGAAATGGGCCAAGCCCAATATGGAATATGAATAGGTATGTTTTGAGAACATACGTGGAAATGGGCCAAGCCCGATGTCGATGGATTAATGAGAAAAGGGCCTAGCCGGTGCTTGAATATGATTTGATTATGGGCCAAGCCGGATCGTGGTAATGTCTATATAATTATGTTTACATGTTGCATTTGATAATTGGGTTGACTTGTGGCTAACATGTGGGTGGATATCGTGGTTTAATTACACATCGAGTCCGTGTGACTCACCCAATTATTTATCCAACATCGCAGTGATTCGTGATTAATGGACCGGGTTGGAGAGGATGCAAGGTGGCCCATGCAGAAGGAGATTTATTTAATTATTTTTAAGAAATTTTAATACTAAGTGTTTTGTTTAATGTTGGTTGTAATAAGGGCCACTTTTATTTAAGGTGTTCTAATTATGATTATTGAAGTTTATACTATACTTAGAAATATTTTCTTCACATGATTTATAATATAATAAATTATCATAAAAGTTTTAATTCACATATTTTATAACGGGCTTATATTACTAAATAATTTTTAATGGACACATTTTCCAAAAGAGTTAACAAAATTTTCATGTTTTATTTTAAAGACAAAGATTTTCAACATTTTTCTGCAGTGACATAACCAGATCCGGTCAAGGCTCGTGGGCCGGGTTTGGGGATGTTACATGACTACGGTCACAAATATCTGAATTTGGTAACCGGTTACATTATTTGAATATGGTGCCTAATGACACAATTTATATGGGCGAGAGCACGCCGATTCGCAATGACGCCTTCGATGGTGTGTAGCGGATGGAGGGTTGACTTAGTAGTCCCCATGGTGTGACTGACAGGTACGGGTGGGTGTAGCGGATGGACAAATAGGCTTGGGTTTGGGTTGCATCATAATTTATTTTATATGAATATAAATTTGATATGAACATGTATGCCTGATTTGTTGAATGTTAGTACTGTGTGCACATTGAGTCTGTTGACTCACCCCGTTGTGGGAAATATTTTCAGGTGATGAACAGTGACGGACCGGGACGGTAGACCTTGAGGTGGCCATGATCCATTTGAAGATTCTATTTAAATTTTGGACTTTATTTATGTTTAGTACCTTTAATTTTATTTTTGGGTTTTATTTGATGTAATAAGGCCATAAGGCCCGGTGGATTTTCTTATTCTGCTTCACTTTGAATTATTATGTTACGAACTATTATGATTAAAGTTAAGTGGTTTTTTTTTAAAACCTTAAAATTTATTTTGTCACCTTAATAAAATTGGATTTACAAGTTTAATTAAATGGGTTTCCAATCTAAAGCCCAATCCACAACAATTTCTGAAAATTTTACAAATTTTCTCTAAGTAACGAAGGATTTTGAAACCGGTTTACTTTAGGAACATACCAGATCCGGTTCAGGCTCGTGGGCCGGGTGTGGGGTGTTTCACCAAGTATGTTGTGTGCGACACACGAGCTAGACTGATTTTGGGCCGTGTGGGCCATACCGACATGTGGGAATTTGGGCCAGGCCATGTGTCCACACGGGCCAAGGCCAATCTAGGCGTGTAGGTCACACGGGCCAAGGCCAATCTGGGCGTGTGGGTCACACGAGCATGTGGGCCACACTGGCGTATGGGCCCACACAGGCAAGCCACATGGGCATGTGGGCCCATTTCTCTAAAATGATTCCTAGGGTTGCAAGGGTCGCCCAAGTCGACTGTGAACTTATTGTAGAGTTGGTAAGCACTACCTAGACCCCTAAATGTATGATCTGAGTGTATGTGATGCATGATAAATTATGCATGATTACTGAAATATATATGTATACGTATGACTGATGGTTGCATAAAAGCATGACATATTGTATGTTTGCATTACATTGGGTTAGGATGATGATATTTAGAAGAAGTGTACTGAAAGGCTTTAAGCCTATTATTTGGCAGCTCAGTTGCAATATACTGAATATGTACCGTATTTGGTACTACTCGAAGTGTAGAGATAGGTGGGTGTTTTAAACCCCACATGGAGTGTAGGGATGGACGGAGATGGTGTGTAGAGGTTGGTGGGTAGAACTCTGTCACTGATTGGTGTTTGCATTACTGATACTGTGATGGGCTAAAGACCTAATGCATACCTGATACTGGGTTGAAATGGGCTTAAGCCCGAATCACATCTTGGCGAGATGGGCTTAGGCGGATCGCATTTGATTGTTTGTTGTGTCGATCAGTATGCATGTGATTTGTGGGGATTACACACTGGGTTTACGTAAACTCACCCTTTCCTGTTAATCTGTATAGGTAATCCCTAGACTTGACGGTTCGGTTCAACGGAGGACTCGATGGTGGCCATACATATTTTAAATTATTTACTTTCATTTATGGTTTTATTTGTTTATGTGGTATTTTTATGTAGTTGGACTTTATGGACTATTTTGCTTTAACTTTGGAAACTTTAACTGCTTTTACAGACTTACAACTACAACCTTAAAAAAAATATGGATTTTCTAAAAACTAAGGTTTTCCATAAAACTAACGATTTTACTTAAAAATGAATTATGTCCAAAGCTTCCGTTAAAAAATACGTTTGAGACAAATCAACGAACATGGGTTATTTTGAGTTAGTTAAATGTTAACAAAAGAAATAGTTTATCATCAACTTAGTTTACAATCACCCTATCATGTGACATTGCCAGATCCGTCCATAATGTCCAGACCGGGTTTGGGAGTGTTACATTTAGTGGTATCAAAGCCAGGTTGCAAAACTCGACTGTGGATTTTGGGTTTCAAAAATTGGTTTTCAAAGGATTAATCTCAAAATTATTTAAAATTATTTGACTTAGTATGTGGTACACCGAGTCTCCAGCACCGATCCTTTAAGTATTCAGAAACTGTAATAGTTTAAACTAAAAATACTGTAGATAGAATATCCTGAAACTACTGTAGGTAGTATACTGTGAAAGCACTCTAGGTAGTGTATACTGAAACTATAGTAAAACTGAGATTGTAGCAAAACTGATAGAGACTATACTTGCGAAAAAAACAAACTCTGAATTTATGATACTGTTTCACATAAAACATCTGTTAATAAATATTGAAACTGTAACTGATTCATAAAATTCATAATACAGATAAATCTAAATAGCAATGAGTGCACAAGGTATTCGTGGACGTGGTACTAGAGGCCGAGGTAGAAGCTATAGGGGGCTCGAGCTGAGTCCTCTTCTTTAGACAGTATGCCGAACCTGGACACTAATGAGACGCCGGTGTCACCTGCTACTGAGACTGGGTCTCAAGATCACATGGATGGGGACGACGCATTGTCCCAAGCTATGTTAAGGATACTAGAGAGGGTCACTGGACCCAACACTGGATCTGAGGGCCGAGGGTCAGTTACTGAACGACTCCAATCTAATAGAGCTGAGTTATTTAGGGGTGTCACAAGAGTCATCCCTAATGTGGCTAAATACTGGTTGGAGGCCACAGAGAGGATTATAGACAATCTGGACTGTACCCCTGAGAAGAAATTGAAGGGTGCAGTCTCCTTGCTTCGTAATGAGGCTTACCAGTGGTGGTTGACTATTAAGGAAGGCACTCAGCCTGACCGTCTGACTTGGGAGTTCTTTAAGACTTCATTTCAGAGTAAATATATGAGAGTCAGTTATATTGATGCTAGGAGACATAATTCTTGAATGACATTCAGGGAGACCAATCTGTGGTCGAGTATGAAGCTAAATTCTTGAGGCTGAGCCGTTATGCTCGAGGCATGGTGGCAGATAAGTATGAGAGGTGCATCCAATTTGAGGACGGGCTGAGGGATAATCTGAGGGTTCTGATTGCTCCACAGAGGGAGCAAGAGTTTGCTAAACTGGTGGAGAAAGCTAAGATTGCTGAGGATGTTAAGTGTGCTGAGCGCCAAAACAAAAACCGTGAGAGAAGTAGGAACAAGAGGGATTCAGAGCCCTCGAGTTCGATACAAAGGCCTAAGTAAAAGGCCAGGAACAATGGGAGGGTTAGATTTAGGCCCTCTGTTGCTCCTGTTGGATTGCAGCTGTATGGAGATTGTAGTAGACGCCATCAGGGTGAGTGTTGGAGGAGGACTAGGGCGTGCTTGAGATGTGGGTCGTTAGAACACGACATTCGAGAGTGTACGCTGAGGGCCAATCAGATGCAAGCTTTGGGTTCTAGTACTACGCAGCCATAGAGGGTAGTTCAGTAGCCACCAAAGGGCTGTAGTCAGGCTAGAGGTGGTAATAGTATGAGCCGTGGATAGAGAGCATCAGGCAGAGGTACTGGACAGACTGAGGCGGTGCAGTCTACTTTGGTTTATGCCATGTAACACCTCTTACCTGTATCTTATGTCAAAATAAGGTACAAGGCGTTACCTAACTTAAAAACATGCATACAAACATTTTGGGTTATGAAATTTCGTTCAAATTTAAAACTTTTCAAACTTCATCATAAAGTCCCTAATATGAGCCTACGAGGCCCAAAACACACCTTAGAAATGGATTGGGACCAAACCGAGTTCTTTAGAAAAACTTTGAAAAATGTCACTAAAAACAGGGACACACGCCCATGTGGAAGGGCGACATGCCCGTGTGACCTGATAATATGGCCATGTTGAAGGACTGTGTAACTCACACGACCTAAGCATATAGGGACACGCTTGTGTCCCTTGTCCGTGTGGATTTATTTCACAATTCGAACCTACATGGATTTTTACAGCCTGACACACGCTCGTGTCCATGGCCTATGTCCCCACACAGCCATGACATGCCAATGTCTCAGCTCGTGTATAAAAACCTAGACATTCTATTTCTGACGTCAGTAACATTTTAGGGTCACATGGCCAAGGAACACACCCGTGTACTAGGCCTTGTGGTGAATTTAATTTCGCATTTAATGTGTAGACTTCACACGGCCTGGGCACATGCCCATGTATTATGGCCGTATCATCCACACGATTGAGACACACTACCGTGCCTAAGCCCGTGTGGTTACTACTGGGCATTCTATTTTACCAAATTAAGGTGTAGGGGATACACGGCCGGACTGCATGCCCATGGGGTAGATCGTGTGTCACAGACGGCCTAGACACACGCCCGTGTGTCTACCCGTGTGGACAAAAACAAGGCCATTTACCAAGCCCTTTTTGCCACCCTTACTTGCACCAACATAAGCCACATCAAATAAATCCAATCCATACATAAACATCTGACCAAATCAGCCACAACCAAGACATGCACACATCAAGGCCACTACACTCCATTCACAAACAAAACTTAGCACATACTTTTTCAATCCAATCATGCGACTTACCCATTCATGCATTAACACACCATATATTTCACCATGCAAATTGCGCATTCATGAAAAACATCATCATTCATGTATATCAACAACAAGTATTAGCCATCATCCATGGCCTTATACAAAATGAATCAATCTTTGAGACAAGCCAACACATTTTGCCAAAACAATATGACACTTGACAGAATACCAAGTCAATGTACATGCCATACTCAAAATGATAAATCTAACTATACCGAATGTTTAGATTGATAGTGTGATCGATACCTCTGACGTCTTTTGATCCCCGAGCTAGCTTGGTGGCACTATAAGAAAATGGAAAAGAGAGGGAGTAAGTATAAAGATTAGTCAGACGCATGTAAATAATCAACAACAATTACCATGCATTGTTATACTCATAACATATTATAAACTTGCACATAATTCTCAAATGATTTAAGGTATAACTCACTCATTTTCATCCTTACTAATCATACAGCATAAATCGAGCTCATTTCTCATGAATTTCATGTAGGTATCTGTATCACTTACAACATAGTCATAACTTTTTTGAGACAAGCTTTAAATTACCCGTTGAACCGATTGGAATACCATAGAATATCTGATAAGCCTCACATAAGAGGGTAAAATGTCGATGCCATGTCCCAGACATGGTCTTACACTGCCTCACATGTCGAGGCCGATGCCATGTCCCAGACATGGTCTTACACTAGCTCTTGTCTCAATGCTGATGCCATGTCCCAGACATGGTCTTACACTGGCTCTCATAATGTGGCCGATGCCATGTCCTAGACATGGGCTTACACTGGCTCTCGTAATGTGGCCGATGCCATGTCCCAGACATGGTCTTACACTAGCACACATATCACCCAAATGTCATGACATGGATATCTAATCTATTCCTAAGGTTCAACCGGGAGCTTTTACTACATCAATTCTCATTATGCATATTCACAACAATAATCAAACATTTTATGCCATATTAATTGTTCAATACATAAAAACAATTAATGAAGTCTTATTATTTACATACAATTTACCTCGATATACAAAATATAGGCGACTAGTTCGATTTAGTCCAATAGCTTGGTTTTCCCGGTCTAAGTTTGGATCCCATTTTTCTTGATCTATAATGAAAAATTTTACTTATTTAATCACCACATTAATCAAGACATTCCAAAATTCCTAATTTGGAAAAATTACTATTTTGCCCTTAGACTTTCACATAATTATAATTTTTGCCCCTAGGCTTGTAAAATGATTTTCATTAAATTTCTTCATTAAACAAGCCTAACAGAACCTTTATTACTCTTATAGCAAATCAAAATTTTCAATTATTTCATACATTTACAACCTATTTTATAAACTTCACAAAATGGTCCTTTTAGGTGTTTTCGTGAAAACCCTTTTCACAAAAGTTGTTTATTTAACAACCAAGATTCATTTTCTTCCATAAAATTTTAGAAAACAACATAAATAATCTCATGGAAAGACCCTAGACTCTCAACCATTTTTGTAATATCCTAGATTTAGGGGTTATGCGTTCGTGCATAATTCATGAGTTAGTATAGTCTAGTAAAGGCTTGGAATTATTAGCTAAGCTAGAATAATTTTTAGTATTAAAAATTTAGTGAAGTGGATTAGGTGAACCTGACACTTAAGTTAATTTAAGTGTTAAATTCTAACACAAGAGGAGTTAGTGGCATAGTGGATAAGGCACATGAAAGGTTGCTTGAGAGAAGTGGTTCGAGTAGCATGAAAGGAATATTGAGGATTTTATTTTTGTGCATCCTAGCATTAAGTGTAGGCCAAGTTCAAATTATGGAAGGTTGGACTTTCAATTTTTGGCAAGTTGAATATTAGTTTAGGAAAGCTTGAACTTTGGGAAAGGAATCTTAAGGTTTATGGAAGGATGGGGGGACATAAGGCTTGGCTTAAGGAAGTTGTTTTGGAAACTATTCCAAAGCCATTAGTGAATGAATGTGGATGGCATGTGTGGTGGGGGTGGCGAATGTTGATAGGAAGTGCAGGGGGAATAGTTGGCCAACTTAAGCATTTTGTGCATCATTTGGCATTTTTCTCTTCCTCTCCAAAACTCCCTCTTTGGCCGAATGTACCTTAGGCATTTTGTGCAATTTTGCTTTTGATTTAGCTCTCATTTGTGTTTGAACCAAATACTATTTTCTTTCTCTCATTTTTCCTTTTGAAACCGAAACCATATTTTGCATTTTTGTGCACTTTTCTTTTAGGCAAACTAGGTGCTTGGCCGAACCTTTTTTCTCTCATCTCTTTCTTTTCTTTCTTTTGGAAATTGCTCAAAACCACATTTCCTTTTCACTTCCTCTTGGTCGAATCTTCCTCATTCCCAAATTCCATTTCTTTTACATTTGCTCAAAGTTAGAAACATCCATTTCCATTCTATTTTCTTTTTCTATTTTCTTCTTTCTTCCATTTTCGAATCATCCTTCTCCTATTTCATTTTTCACTTTCATTTTCTTTTCTTTTTACTCCACCATAGCCGAATCTTCTTTCTCTCTTTTGGGGTTATTTGGCCGAATATTATCAAGGGTAGATTCTCTTTGGTTTTTTCAATCGATTTTGGAAGATAGGTAAGTATTCATGACCGTATCTTCTTTATTTCTTTCTTTTTCTAAATCATTTTCTTGGACAAAGGCCGAATCCTTGGGCATTTGTTTGCAAAGTTCTAGCCATTATTAGGAATCAATCATTCTTTTAGGCTCTTTGGGATTTTGGAAGCAATCGATCTAAGCCTTACTTCTCTAGCAATCGAAGTTGGTAAGTCAAGTGGTAAGGATTCATGATTCATTATTCTTTTTGAGGATGAAAAGCCTAAGACTATTGGGATTAAGATATGATGTTGGCTGAATGGTATTGATTAAAGTGTTGTGGTTTGGCTGAATGTAGGACAAGGTGATCTAGTGCAGTAGATCGGATCGTTGGAAGTTAGTATTTGCGTTGGTGAAAGGTGTGTACCTTACACACTTTATAATTTGGTTATGTATATGTTTATATAATATTAATTTACTAATCATATTATCAAAGTAGAAAACGATGAGATCTTGATATGATACCATGATGGTATGAATGAGGATTCGGGTAAGTCCGTTTCGATATGATGTTAATATATATGGATGGATATCATGATTTACGATTTTATGTATAATATGATCATATCAAAGTATGATGGCATGGTTTATACTCTACATATATATATTGGTTTGGGAATATGAGTGGAGGGGGAAGGATTTGATATCCGTGTCTTTGGACAGCAGAGGTTTGGTAGCTCCAGTGATTTGGTATCACATTTGTGTCTTTGGGACACCAGAGGTTTGGCACCTCATAGCGACTCGTCCCTGTGGTCTAGCACCACCGTGGGTTGGCCCCACTTTTGAGATATGGGATCGTCACCAGTGATTTGGTATCACACGTGGGTTGGCCCCACAACTTGATTATTCATGACTTTGGTCACCAGTGATTTGGTATCACATTATTGGATATCGTGACTTTGGGTCACCAGTGGTTTGGCACCACCAGTGGTTTGGTACCACACGGGGTAGAAAAGGAGTTAAGGATGGCTAGGTTGGGTGCATTATATATATATATGTTGCTTGATTATAAATTGTGTAAGAATGTTGCATTAATCGGGAAGGATTTATGATTGAGTCTTGGTGACTCACCTTCTCCTTATCATTTCGTGTGATTCGTGAGATCGCGGATGAGGCCGGATGAACTCGAGGAGGCCATGCAATAAAATTGATTTTTCATGAACTTCGATTTGGGGTACTTTAATTTATTTTAATTTGGTTTTGTTTTATTTTGGGTTTATAATAAGGCCTCTTTAATTATGTTTTTGGATTATTTATATGCTTTGGATATGTTTTAAATATGGCTTATAAATTATTTGGTTAATTTAATAATTGAGCCCAAAGTTTTCTAAAATAATAAAAAGCAATGGTTTTAAAATCTTACCATCGGGTAATATAAATCGTTTGATAGTAAAATATAGATTAAGTGTTTTTCTAAAATTTTAATGATTTCCAAATATTAAGTTACTACATTCAAAATGCAAATGGTTTTCAAATTAATAATTGAGTTTTCTTAAAATGATATAAATGTTTTCTAACCTATGATTTATCAACTAAGTTTTAAAGTTTTATTTATGAAATTACAAAGTAAATTATCGTTTAAACTTATTATACACGATTTCTACAAATATAGAATTTTCAAAGAGTTTTCACAAAAATTAAATTGTTATTCGATTCTTTTGAAATGTTTTCCTCAGTGACATACCAGATTCGGTCGTGGCGTATTGACCGGGCTTGGGGTGTTACAAATTGGTATCAGAGCAAACTTTTAAATTAGCTAAGTCAAGGTTTTAGACATGAGCACTCGAGGTCGGGGTCGTGTTATGCGTGGCCTTGGTAGGGTAGGATGGGCGTATCCGAGCCGATGAAGGTCGGGTCAAGGATCCGAGAATGAGGTACCACCACCCCACCACAAGCGGTTAGAGTTGAGTTTGAGAGCAAGCGGGGGATGACGCAGTGTCTCAAGCAATGCTACGAGTTCTTGAGAGAGTAGCTGGAATAGGAGAAGCGGGAGCTCAAAAATCATACTGAGTGACTCGAGCCAATGGGTGAGGTATTTTGAGGTGTTTGGTGTAGCTCGAAGCTGGTGAATATTGGCTAGAGGCGACGGAGGCGAATCATGGATGACTTGGACTGAATGCTAAGGAAAAGTGAAAGGAATAGTGTCACTTCTTGGGATGAGTCATATCAGTGGTGGCTCACGGTGCGGAACAGTGCTGCGGTGGAGGATCTCACTTGGGACTATTTTAAGGTAGCATATCAAAAGAAATATATTGGGTCCAGTTACGTTGATGCGCAGCGTAAGGCATTTTTGAGCTTGGTCCAAGGGAGTAAGTCCGTATCAGAATATGAGGCTAAGTTCTTAAGATTGAACCGGTATGCTGGAGGTATTGTGGCTTCGGAGCATGAGCGATGTGTCCAGTTCGAGGATGGTTTGAGAGATGAGCTGAGGTTGTTGATTGCTCCATATCAGGAGCGAGAGTTTGATGCGTTGGTTGAAAAGACTAACATTGCTGAGGGAATAAAGGAATCTATGAGGCAGAATCACGACAGGAATAGACATAACAGAGGTTTTGAATTATCTGGGTCGGCCGAAGATTCTCAAAAAAGGGTTAGGCAGAATGGGCCGAATCAATCTGGAAGGCCTGTTACTACTAATTAGGGACCAGCACAGTGTAACCGATGTGGAAAATTTCATTGGGGCGAATGTTGGACCGAAGGAAAAGGATGTTTTGAGTGTGGCTCGCTGGATCATCGTGTGAGGGACTGTCCATGTAAGCAAGCCAGGAATTAGTCTGAGGGTCAAGATCGTGCTCATTTCAGAAAGGAGGGACCGTCATCACAGAGAGGTCGTGGTAATGGTAGAGGAAGTAATGGTTCTGGTCGAGGTCGCGCAGCATCGGACAGAGGTGCAAGTAACACTAAGGTAAGACAACCTAGTTTGGTGTATACTGCGAGACATCGAGAGGAGGGCGACGCACCAGACGTCATAACCGGTACGTTCTTAATTTTTGGTGCTCCATATACTGCTTTGATAGATGTGGGTTCGACGCATTCGTATGTTGTTAGTAGTATAGTAGTGTTATTAAGATCAGAGTGCACAGCAAGAGCGTAGTGTAGTGAGTTAGACTGTACGATTGATCGTTAGTAAGTAATTTCGAGGACGAAATTTTTTTAGGAGGGTAGAATTGTAATATCCTAGATTTAGGGGTTATGCGTTCGTGCATAATTCATGAGTTAGTATAGTCTAGTGAAGGCTTGGAATTATTAGCTAAGCTAGAATAATTTTTAGTATTAAAAATTTAGTGAAGTGGATTAGGTGAACCTGACACTTAAGTTAATTTAAGTGTTAAATTCTAACACAAGAGGAGTTAGTGGCATAGTGGATAAGGCACATGAAAGGTTGCTTGAGAGAAGTGGTTCGAGTAGCATGAAAGGTATATTGAGGATTTTATTTTTGTGCATCCTAGCATTAAGTGTAGGCCAAGTTTAATTATGGAAGGTTGGACTTTCAATTTTTGGCAAGTTGAATATTAGTTTAGGAAAGCTTGAACTTTGGGAAAGGAATCTTAAGGTTTATGGAAGGATGGGGGGACATAAGGCTTGGCTTAAGGAAGTTGTTTTGGAAACTATTCCAAGGCCATTAGTGCATGAATGTGGACGGCATGTGTGGCTAGGGGGGTGGCCGAATGTTGATAGGAAGTCTGGGGGGAATAGTTGGCCAACTTAAGCATTTTGTGCATCATTTGGCATTTTTCTCTTCCTCTCCAAAAACTCCCTCTTTGGCCGAATGTACCTTAGGCATTTTGTTCAATTTTCCTTTTGATTTAGCTCTCATTTGTGTTTGAACCAAATACTATTTTCTTTCTCTCATTTTTCCTTTTGAAACCGAAACCATATTTTGCATTTTTGTGCACTTTTCTTTTAGGCAAACTAGGTGCTTGGCCGAACCTTTTTTTCTCTCATCTCTTTCTTTTCTTTCTTTTGGAAATTTCTCAAAACCACATTTCCTTTTCACTTCCTCTTGGCGAATCTTCCTCCTTCCCAAATTCCATTTCTTTTACATTTGCTCAAAGTTAGAAACATCCATTTCCATTCTATTTTCTAAATTGTTTTCTATTTTCTTCTTTCTTCCATTTAGGAATCAATCATTCTTTTAGGCTCTTTGGGATTTTGGAAGAATCATCCTTCTCCTATTTCATTTTTCACTTTCATTTTCTTTTCGGTTATGTATATGTTTATATAATATTTTTTACTCATCACCGTGGGTTGGCCCCATAACTTGATTATTCGTGACTTTGGTCACCGGTGATTTGGTATCACATTATTGGATATCGTGACTTTGGGTCACGGTGGTTTAGCACCACTAGTGGTTTGGTACCACACGGGGTAGAAAAGGAGTTAAGGATGGCTAGGTTGGGTGCACTATATATATATATATATATATATATATATATATGCTTGATTATAAATTGTGTAAGAATGTTGCATTAATCGGGGAAGGATTTATGCTTTGAGTCTTAGTGACTCACCTTCTCCTTATCATTTCGGGTGATTCGTGAGATCGCGGATGAGAGCCGGATGAACTCGAGGAGGCCATGCAATAAAATTGATTTTCATGAACTTGATTTGGGGTACTTTAATTTATTTTTAATTTGGTTTTGTTTTATTTTGGGTTTGTAATAAGGCCTCTTTAATTATGTTTTTGGATTATTTATATGCTTTGGTTATGTTTTAAATATGGCTTATAAATTATTCACATAAAATAATATTAAAAATAATTTCTTTGGCCTCAGATTAGTGGTTTCAAAACCACTATTTCAATAAGGACCTCTACTTTACGAGCCCAAAATTGGGTTGTTACATCTTGCATATAATTATGCTATAACACATAAAATAATACTAAAAATAATTTCGTCGTAGTGATGTTATACAGAGATGCTCCTGACATAATCACTGGTACGTTCCTTATTTTTAATGTACTATATCTTGCTCTGATAGACATAGGATATACTCATTCTTGCATAGCCTATTCTATTTCTAAAAATCTAGGGTTATCGGTAGAGAACAGTATGAGTGAGGTTACTATACTGAGTCCATTGGAGCAATTTATTCGGGTTAGCAAAATGTATAGAGATGTTCCATTAGAGGTTCAAGGATCGGTATTTCTGGCTAATCTGATAGAGCTTTCATTTGGAGAGTTCGACCTGATTCTGGGTTTGGACTGGTTGGTCGAGCACCGTGTCAGTCTTGACTGTGCGACTAAGAGGGTCATTTGAGAACTGAAAAGGATAATGAGGTAGTAATGATAGGGGAATGTCAGCATTATTTGATGAATGTGATCTCTACACTGATGGCCGAGAAACTGGTTCGTAATGGATGTGAAGCGTTCTTGGCCTATATTAGTGTTTTTATTTTTTGGGGACTCTACTACAAAGGACATCAAGACTGTAAGAGATTTCTTAGACATCTTCCTTGAGGAGCTACCGGGTTTACCTCTGAATCGAGAAGTGGAGTTTGGGATTGACCTTTTCCCTGGTACAGCTTCAGTGTTTATATCTCCCTATCGAATGGCATCGAAAGAGCTTACGGAGCTTAAGGCTCAGATTCAGGAGTTATTGGATCGTGGGTTCACCCGCCCTAGTGTGTCTCCGTGAGGAGTGCCGGTACTGTTTGTTAAGAAGTAGGATGGATCCATGAGGATGTGTATTGACTACCGACAACTGAATAAGCTGACCATCAAGAACAAGTATCCGTCACCAAGGATCGATGATCTGTTTGTCCAGTTATAATGGGCGTATGTGTTCTCTAAGATTGACTTGCGTTTTGGGTATCATCAGTTGAGGGTTAAGGAGGCTGATATGCATAAGATGGCATTTAGGACTCGTTATGGTCACTATGAGTTCCTAGTGATGCCATTTGGACTAACTAATGCACCAGCAACTTTCATGAACCTAATGAATCGAGTTTTTCAGCCCTATCTGGATCGGTTTGTGGTGGTGTTCATCGACAAAATATTGGTTTATTCAAGGACTGAGGATGAGCATGACGAGCACCTCAGAGTGGTTTTTAGACTTTGAGGGAAAAGCAGCTCTATGCTAAGTTCAACAAGTGTGAGTTCTAGTTACGTGAAGTAACTTTTTTGGGTCATGTGGTTTCTGCTGAGGGGATTCAAGTCGATCCTCGAAAGATTGATGCTATATTGGATTGGAAGCAACCTAAGAATGCATCAGAGATTCGCAGCTTTCTGGGGTTGGCGAGTTATTATCGGTGATTTGTAGAAGGCTTCTCACTGATTGCAGCACCCTTAACTAAGCTGCTACATAAGGGTGTACCGTTTGTCTGGTCTGATGCACAACAGGAGAGCTTCGAGAAGCTCAAGACTGTACTCAATGAGGCTCCTATTCTGATACAGCCTGAACTTGGAAAGGAGTTCACGATTTATAGTGATGCATCACATGTTGGTTTAGGATGTGTGTTGATGTAGGATGGTCAGGTGGTAGCATATGCGTCTCGTCAGCTAAAGACATATAAGGTGAACTACTCGACCCATGATTTGGAATTGGCCGTCGTAATTTTTGCTCTAAAAATCTGGAGGCACTATTTGTATAGTGTGAAGTGTATCATCTACACTGATCACAAGAGCCTCAAGTGCCTCCTTACTCAGAAGGAACTGAATCTTAGGCAGCGTAGATGGGTTGATCTGCTTAAAGATTACAACTGTAACATTGAGTACCATCCGGGTAAGGCCAATATGGTGGCCAATGTATTGAGTCGTAAGGATATGACTGATCTGAGAGCGATGTTCGCTCGACTTAGCCTGTTCGACGATGGAGTTTGTTGTCTGAGCTACAAGTTAAACCAACTTGGATCAAATAAATTAAGGTTAAACAGCTAGAGGATGAGCCTTTGGGTCTTCGATTTGACAGATTGAAGGTGGTAGCACTACGGACTTTGGGTTAAACTCTGAGGGTCTGTCTGTTTCTGAGGCAGGGTATGTGTGCCGAGTGATTTTGATTTAAGACAGTCGATTTTGAGGGAGGCGCATAGTAGCCCTTATACCATGTATCCCAGCGGTAATAAGATGTATCGCGATCTCCTCGAATTGTATTGGTGGCCGGGGTTGAAGCGTGAGGCTACTAATTTTGTTGCTTGTTGTCTAACATGTCAGCAAGTTAAGGATGAGCATCAGTTACCTTTAGGTTTGCTATAGCTGGTTAAGATTTCACTATGGAAGTGGGAGCGAGTGATGATGGACTTCGTTAATGGGTTGTCCTTGACACCCACTAAGAAGGATTCAATGTGGGTCATCGTGGATCAATTAATCAATACACACTTTATCCTAGCTAGGACAGATTATTCCTTGCAGAAGCTGGCGAAGCTATATATTTCTGAGATAGTGAGACTAAATGGGGTATCGATCTCAATCATTTTTGATAGGGATCCTCGTTTTACATTTCAGTTCTAGAAAAAGTTACATAAGGCTCTGGGTTCGAGATTTGACTTCAGTACTACATTCCATCCTCAGACCGATGGTCAATTTGAGAAGGTGATTCAGATATTGGAGGATATGTTGAGGAGTTATGTTATCAATTTTTGAGGCTATTGGAAGGATTATCTGTCGCTAGCGGAGTTCGCCTATAATAACAACTTCCAGTCTAGCATTCAGATGGCACCTTACGAAGCTTTGTATGGATGTAAGTGTCGTCACTCTCCTATGTTAGTTGAACGACGGGTTCTAGGTCCTGAGTTGGTTTATGAGACTAAGGATAAGGCCGATTTATTTGGCATCGACTGAAAATGACATTGGACAGAAAAATCTTATGCGGATCTGAAGAGATGCGAGATTGAGTATTCTGGGGGGGACTTCGTATTTCTCAAGGTTTTGTCATCGAAAAAGATTCTGAGGTTCGGTCGTAAGGGCAAGTTGAGCCCTAGGTTTATTGGGTCATACAGGATTCTAAAACAAGTGGGACCGATTACTTATCAGTTAGAGCTACCTCCAGAGTTAGACCGAATTCATGACGTATTCCACGTCTCGATGTTGAGGCGTTACCGTTCTGATCCTACACATGTCCATGTTGAGGAGATTGAGGTTAGGCCAGATTTGACCTTCGAGGAGGAGCCAGTTCAGATTCTAGATCGCGATGTAAAGCTTCTTCAGAAGAAGTCTATCCCATTAGTGAAGGTGCTGTGGCGAAATCATAGCACTTAGGAGGCCATATGGGAGCCTGAGGATGGGATGTGTCAGTAGTATCCTCATCTATTCTAATCAGGTAAATTTCGAGGTCGAAATTTCTTTTATGGGTAGAGTTGTAACGCACTAAATTTTTATAATTTTGTTTCTGTAAGTTTTTGACAAAAATGTGTATCTGGTCCAATGATTAAGTGTTCTGGGTGTATGTGAGATGTCCTAAGTTCAAGCCGCCTTTGGAAAATTTTGATTATTTTTGAAATTAAGTCCTATCTCTGTTCAATGGGCTTATATTTTAGTTATTTGTACAATCATATCAGAATGGGCTTGCTGGTTTGGTGGTTTGGTGGAGTGTTAGTTTGTTGGAGGTCCTGTGTTCGAACCCTATTTAGGCAAGGGAGTTTTTATTTTTGCTTGGCTCTGCATTAGGGTTTCAGTGGTAGTGCAATTCTAAGTAGTGGGTGGTTAGGATGAGAATTAGTGGGATTTGTGTAATTGCTTTTCCCCAAAAAACTCTCCTACAGAAAAAAAACTAACGTTCACCTTTCTTCCTCTTTCGTTTTCCCTTTTTTTCGAACAAAATCTTTTGTTTTCTTTTCTGTTCCAGCAAAGTTTGTTTTTTCTTTTCGGCATTGTGTTAGCATTGATTGTAGCTCGATTAGGAGTTTCTCTTGTTTTCGTTTTTGAATTTTTGGATTCTTTCCTTTGGAATCTAATTCACTATTTTGACAGTAGCAAATCAAGAAGTAAGGGGCTTTTCGTGTGCGGAAACGTGAACGCAACCTTTCGCGATAGTTGGGGTAAGTGTTGAATGCCCTTTTTGGATTATTTTCGACGTTGGGTTTGGTTTAAATTAAGAATTGTGATTGATTTTGGAGCGTTGTATGCCGATTATAGGTTCTGGAAGGCTCGGAGGTGTTTTTGCATCGAATCTATAATAGGTGTGTACCCGAAAATATAGAAAATAGGGTTTCAACGAAATTCAAAAACCCCACGATCGATACCACACGGGCGTGTGGTCACCCGTGTGCTATAATATGGGAGTGTGATCGATGAGGCCAGGCCGTGCGCACAAGACATGATCGTGTGCAACACACTGGCCAGATTGATTTGGGCTGTTGTGGACTACACTAGCGTGTAGGCCCAACGGGTAGTCCACACGGACGTGTGGGAATTTGGGTCAGGCTGTGTGATCCACACAGCAAGGCCAATCTGAGCTTGTGGGCCCACACGGGCAAGCCATATGAGCTTGTGAGTCTATTTATCTGAAATGATTTCTAGAGTTGCACGGGTCACCCAAGTCAATTGTGAACTTACTGTAGGGCCGGTAAGCGTTACCTAGACCCCTAAATGTATGATCTGAGTGTATGTGATGCATGATAAATTATGCATGATTACTATATATATATATATATATATGTATGTATACGTATGACTAATTGGTTGCATAAAAGCATGACATATTATATGTTTGCATTGCATTGGGTTGGGATGATAATATTTGGAGGAAGTGTACTGAAAGGCTTTAAGTCTATTATCTGGCAGCTCAGCTACAATATATTAAATATGTGCCGCATTCGATACTACTCAGAGTGTAAGGATGGGTGGTTGTTTTAAACCCCACATGGAGTGTAGGGATGGACGGAGATTGTGTGTAGAGGCTGGTGGGTAGGACTTTATTACTAATTGTTGTTTGCATTGATGATACTATGATGGGCTAAAGCCCTAATGCATACCGATCTTTGGATGAAATAGGCTCAGCCCGAATCACTCTTGGCCGAGATGGGTTTAGGCGGATCGCATTTGACTATTTGTTGTGACTGACTGTATGCATGTGATTTGTGGGGATTACACACTGAGTTTACGTAAACTCACACCTTCCTATTAATCTATACAGGTAATCCCAGACTTGACAGTTCGGTGCAGTGGAGGACTCGACGGTAGCCACACGTATTTTAAATTGTTTACTTTCATTTATGGTTTTATTTGTTTATGGGGTATTTTTATGTAGTTTGACTTTATGGACTGCTTTGCTTTAACTTTGGAAACTTTAACTGCTTTTACAGACTTACAACTACAACCTTAACAAAATACGAATTTTCTAAAAACTATGGTTTTCCATAAAACGAACAATTTTACTTAAAAATAAATGATGCCCAAAGCTTCCGCTAAAAAGTTACGTTTGAGACTAATCAAAGGACATGTTTATTTTGAGTTAGTTAAATGTTAACAAACGAAAAAATGGTTTATCGTCAACTTAGTTTACAATCACCCTATCATGTGACATCGCCAGATCCGTCCATAACGTCCAGGCCGAGTTTGGGGGTGTTACAACGTTACAAGTGAATAAATCCATAAACAAATTTAGGATCTATTCTGCTTGGGTCCTGTCCAATGTATTGTCAGTCTAGTCAATTACATCTATGTCTCTATCTTCTTAGAGTCATCCGCTCCAAAGCATAAGGCATCTTCCCAATTGGACTTGATAGACGACATATTAGTCTTTCAATCAGTTTGCTCATTTCCTATTAGACTAAGGACATGTTTAGGTTTGTCTACTAATACATCTTTTCATACTACTATCCGACCACTTAATATCGTTTAGTATCAGTTAAACAATAGACAACCAATGAGCAACATTTGCTTCTATTTTGCTTTGCATTCAAAAATCATTTGAGAAAGCTAATATAAAGTATATTAATGTCATTTATGATTAATTTTATTAATCAATCTATTCGAAAAAAATTACAAGTGTACTTAGACGAAAATACTACACTGAGGACATCAGATCCAACATTTATGTTTAGCAATGTAACAGCCCGTTTTCAATGGTATTGAAAACTGTGGTTTCGGAACCATGATTCCGACGAGAGAATGAATATTTTAATATTCATTTAAAGACTATGGGATTATATTAGGGTCGTATTAAAGTTTTGTTAAGAATTTTTTATGTATTCAAGCCCCGTTTTTAGTGATTTTTATGTTTTTGAGCTCATATTATCTTAATCTAGCTAGCTCGAGGGTTAATTTGCAAAACTGTAAAAGGTTGAGGGACGTTCCATAGTTGAGTTTGTGTAGCATCCTCAAAACCCCCTTGGTCGTAAATAATAAGAGATAAAATCTTAGCAAAATAAAGTATAAGATTAAATAAAATGAAAGTTGCAATATATCAAAAGAGAGTTAAATCAAGAAGCATGACATGATGTATTAAGGGAGGGACTAAATTGTAAATATGTGAAAAAAATTTTGCTCTAGTGTAAGTATTCAAAATTTAAGGGATCGAAGTGTAAAAATGATAAACTTAAAGGACGAAAAGTGGAATTTACTAATATATGTAATTGGCATGCAAGGACCAAATTGAATAGGTAAGAATTGTGAGGGACTAAATCATAATTTTGCCAAATTAAGTGATGATTCAAAGATGGAATTTTGAAAGATCACAAAAGGTAAAATGGTCAATTAACAAGTGGGAGAATTCTAGAATGTAATGATGATGTTGATGATATTTTGGTGATTTTTTTAATTAATTAGTTAAATATTACTTTCTTAATATTTTACTTAAATATTTATTATGATTTTATTTAGAAAATGGTAGTATAAAAAGAAAGTAAGGATGAAGGAAATTTATCATCCTTCCAACGTGAGTGAAAGGGTGAGAAAGGAAGTTTTTTTTTTACAATTTAGTCTTTTGCCATGAAAACCTATATTTTTACCTAAAATTTTTGAAAATTTCCTTAGATATTAAAGAGAGAAGATGAAGTAGAGATTTTATAGAATATTTTCATCAATTTAGAAGCAAGAAAATAGTATATGAAAGTGGAGAAAATGAGAAGAAAAAGGAAGGAAAGTGGTGAAGATGAGAAATGCATGGAAATGAAGAAGAAATGGAGAAATTCTTGACAAAGGAGGTAAGTTTCATACTAAACCTACTTGTATTTCAATAGATTGAGTAAAAGATGTTTTGAGTGAGATGTATGAAACATGTATTTAATCTAAATACTAGAAATAGAAAGTATTTGATGAAGAATAGAGACTTAAAACACTAAATTGGTAAGAGAGAATGTGATTTTTATGGTGAAAAGTAGTAAGATTAAGAAATGAATATGTCATCTACACATAAACATAAGTGGCTAAATTGTATAGTAATCAAAAGTATGGCAATTATGTGTGATTGAATAAAAGATAATGCAAAGAACCTTGGAAAAGAAAATATTTTCATTAAAACAATTTGGACAGCAGTGAATTGAACTCACAATGGTAACTTTCAAAATTACCCATAAAATCAAAAACTAATGAAATAGATAGTTGGACCTAATTGTAAAAGTCTTAAAAAATAAAAATTCAAGAAAAGAGCAAGAATTGAACTCACATGATGTAAAAATATGAAAAGCCAGCTTTTGGAGACTCTTATTTGGTGTTTTTGGCTGAGAATTATGAAGAAATTCTCTAGAATTCTCTTTTAATTTCAATTTGTAAGTTAAATTTTTAATAATTTTCCAATTTTACCCTTATTTCACCTAATTCAATGATTCTTCTCTTCTTATGCCACCCAAGCCATCCTCTTTGGGCTAATTTTCCCTTAAAGTCCTCCATTATTTATCACTTGAGCTATTTAATCATTATTTCTTTAATTAACAAGTTTGGCTCTTTTTTCAATCTAGTCCTTTTTAATTAATTAACTATCAAAACGTTAAAATTTCCTAACAAAACTTTAATACTAACTTAATGACTCTCGGTAAATATTTATAAAAATATTTATGACTCGATTTTTGGAAGCAAGGTCTCGATACCTCATTTTCGAAACCACTTAACTTAATAATTTCTTTTAAAACACAAATCACTATTTCAAAAATCTTCCTAAAATCACACTTAATTCATAAATAATTATTAATAAAATTTTCAAACTCACTCGTCAAATTTAGTGGTCTCAAACCGCTGTTTTCGACACCACTGAAAAATTGGGCTGTTACATATGGAGTTTAAGTCTTTGATGAACTTTTAATGCTTGACAAGTTTAAGTCTTTTGGCCACTTTTAGATACTTGGAATATATGGTTCTTTTTGGTATGTTTAAAGTGAAATGTGAATGGTTAAATTGATGTTATTTGGTAGTTAAAGGAACTAGGTTTTGTGTTTGAAATATGGTTATGTTGCTTTGCTTTACTTAATGATGTTTTGGTATAAATATGGTGCCTTTGAATGGCATATTGGTTAGAAGAAATAGAATTGTCGAAACCATTTTAAAAATTGAGCTTTGAAAAATGGGGATCGACTTTGAAAATGAAAAATGGGAGTCGCCACTAATCTTTTTTTACTAAGGTGTGATTGGATCACCTTGTAAAATGTTTATTTTAAAACATTTAATTTTGGCCCACAAAAAACTAGAAAACCGATTTAGGAGTCAGTTACATACGAGGAATGATCAGCACCCTCGTAACGCCCAAAAATTGGTACCTAATTGATTGAATCATGTCCAAATGTTTGAAATTTAAAAACTATTTAAAAATATGATTTCTAAAAAAACTTTGAGCAATCTAGGTTAAAATTTGAGACTTTTTTATTCCGAAGGAATATAAACATCACATCCAGTATGTTAGGACACGATATTTAAGAACCTTCGAAATCAAAATCATCTCATTATTTACAAAACTTGAAAAGGGTATTTAGTTATTTAGCCAAACGGAAAATCGCAATCCAGTACGTTAGGGCACTATTTCCCGAATTTCTAAATACCAAAACATTGCCTTATTTAAAAAAAATTAAAAAAATTGATAGTTTTGCAAAAATGGATTTTTTGTTTAATTAACAACAAAGTAACAACATTGTATTTATATACTATCATCATACATATTAAAGGCAATTACTGATTGCATTAACATTTAATATAAACAATAATATATCCTACAAAATGCAACAAATAATAATTCCTATACTAAAGTCATTTACAAATATTTAATGAGGATTAGACAAATATAATGAACAAAAGAATTTACTTATGGACATATTTCATGCAAATTTTAATATAAAAATATAAACAATATAAACAATGTGTTAAAATGTATAACAATTTAAAAATATTTGTAAATGAAATATATTATAAATAATCTATAATTAAACATAGGATATAATATAATATTATATAATATAAAATAATATACTACCACATATATACATATATAAACACTAAATGATATGTAATAAAAAATACAAAATAATAATAATTATATAATTTAGTATAAAAAAATAAGATATTTAATATGAACTTAATTTTATACCAATTTTAATACATATATAAAAAGAATTTAAAAGAAGGATTAAATTGAAATTTTAAACAGGTTTTCAAGGCTAATTCGCAAGATAAATTTATTAATAGGGCATAATTAAATTAAATAAAATAACAGAGGGACCAAAATAGTAAATTTCCTATTTCAAAGAAAAACGCGTGGATCCTTGTTCGGATTCGGGTCGACGCGCGGACCCTCCCCTGGCGAAACGACGTCGTTCCAATTCTCTTATAAATATTAGTTTTTTAAAGAAAAAATCATTTAGTTTTAGGTTTTAAAAAAAGTTTGAAAATTCTCTGAAAGGGCCTTTCCCCCCTCGCTAGTTCCGATCACAGGTTCTGGGGCCACGCACCGTACGCGCCTCCGTGGACGGTGGCCAGAGGCACAAAAACCTCCGTTCTTCTTCATTTTCAAAAAGGTAAAACCCTTTTCCTTTATACTTTCCTTTTAAAAAGGTTAAATATGCGTAGAATATACATATAAAATAAATAAAATAAAATAAATAACGAAATAAAATAAAAAAAACCTTTGCGAACGGCTTCTGTTATTTTATTTCTCTGGATCTTTGAGTTGTTTTTTTTTTTTTATTCTCTCTCCGTATGTCCCAGTACCTTTTACAGATTTCTACAAGGGGTTTTATACCCGAAAAAAAATAAAAGAAATGGAAAAGATATCTTTTCGTTTCTTTCCATATCTGTGATTTCCTATTTTGCTATGATTTGTTCCCTTTTACTGGTTATTTCTTTCCTTTGCAGGTTTGAAATCTTACGACTGTGATGATTCTAGCATGAATCAAGGCACGAATGAGGGCCGGACGAGGCAGTGGCATGACGATTGTTTTCTGACTGTTGGGCTCCTGTTGGATGACAGTTGGGCAGTCTCTGCTTAGGGCACGAGGATGACTTAGGGTTTCAAGAAAACCCTAAGTTTCTGCTGGGCTTGTTTGGTTTCTAGGCCACTTAGCTTTTGGGCTAATTAGGTTTTGGGGTGTTAGGCTTAGGTAATTGGGCTCGGGTAATTGGGTAGCTTTAGGGTATTTGGTTTAAATGTAAAAGGACTGTAAGTGGACTATTTATTTAGCCCGGGCAAAATGGGATATTACAAGAATGTTTGAAATGGTATATTTATAAGTGTTTGAAAGGTGTTTAGGTATTTTGAATATATGCACAAAAGGGATGGTTGACTAAGTGTGTTTTGGCCTTGAAATGGCTTGTTTTTAAGGTCAAATTTTAGAGCACACGAGCTGTCACATGGCTCGGCTACACTGCCGTGTGTCACTTGTTATTTTTTATGTAAATTTCACATGGCCTAAGACATGGCCATGTGTAATAAGTCAGTGTGTTACACGGCTTAGCACACGGTCGTGTGTCACAAGTTAGAGAGTTATACGGTCTGGCACACGACCATGTGACCCAACTCAATGAGTTACATGGTTTGAGACACGGGCTGGGACACGGTCGTGTGTCCCTTTGTTTGATTGTTACATAGTCTGGGCTATGTCACACAGTTGTGTGACCCCTGTATTCAAATTTTGCAACTTTTTCCCAAATATTTTGATTTGTTTCGATTTAGTCCCAGATCGTACCCTAACTTATTTTAGGGCCTCGAAGGCCCAATTTAAGGCCCAAATATACATGTATGCTAAGATTTTGATTAGTTTTGAGTGGTTGTTGTCAAATGACATTATTGATATGGTTTGATATTAAAGTGTTCAGATTTGTATGGTAATGCTTTGTAACCCTAATTCGATGATGGAGACGGGTTAGGGTTGTTACAAGCAGAGTGTCAAATCCATGTGAAATGGTTTGTTTGATCTTATGGTTGGTTATACGGATGTTTTGGTATGTGTTTAAGTTGATTTTGTGCAGGTTTAGTCGTGAAAATATGCACTATTCGAGCTAATGGTATACCTTGGCACAAAATAGGTATTAAATGGCTTAATTTTACCAAAAATAGGGTTTTTGTCTTGACGTAAAATTTCCCTCGTCACAACGTCGAACTATAGTTTGTGACGTCCCAACATTAAGTGGTTCGACATCGTGACGTGACTCACTATCCAACATCGTCACAAAAAGTCTAAAATTTTAAAACTTTATAATTTGGTCCTAATTCATGCCCTGGTCACCTATAGAGCTTTCGTAAGCTCGATTTAGTCTTGAATTCTATTTAAACAACATCATATGATTACGATTGAGATATGAATGACTACTGCATGATTATTTATATGTGTTTTCAGTTCGATTACTATAGTAACATCCTGTAGCTTAAGTCAAGCGATTGGGCCGAGTAAGGGGTGTTATAATACAGGACTAATTACATAATTTAAACAAATATATTCAACTATTACCATTGGGTTAGGACTATAATTTAAAAATTCGAAAAGTATAGAGACTAAAATTGATCAAATTAAAGTACAAGTACTAAATCCAAAATTTGCACAAAGTACAAGGTCTAATGGAAAATTTTAACCTATATGTTATGAATTTTAGTTTCACAAGAGCTTATGGTTTCGAGCTTAGCACCTAGTAGACAAGACACAAATTTGAAGTCAAAAATAAAACCTAGAAATTGGAGCAAATCAAAGAACTTTTATTTATGAGATTATGAGTTACAATTTTTGGATGTTTCTCAAATACAAAGAAATTCTCTCTTCTCTCTAATAAAGTTTCGATCCAAGGTTTGTTTATACATAACTTAGATAGATGTGAGTCATTTCAATGGTCGTCGAGACTTAATTTTGAAATTGGATTTGACGACATGCTTGCTTGAGAATTTGATTTGATAGGATTCAAGAGTCTTTGAGACTTGATCTTGAATGAATGATTTCATTTTAAGGGTTATTGGGACTTGATCTTGAAAACGAGTTTTATCTAATTTATGTTGGTGCAATTGGATAGAAGAATGCTTTGGTCAAAGGGTCGTCTAGACTTGATCTTGAATAGACGATTCGCTTCAAAAGCCTTCTACGTGTGATCTTGAAAAAACGAGTTTACCTCATTTCTATCAGTTGAGCAAGATTAAAGATCAGTTTTCTTCAAAATCGATGTGGTGTTCTTCAAAATTTCTTTGACTTCTTCAAAGGTTTCTTGCAATTTTGAAGAGAATTTTTTGTCTTCAAAATCTTCTCCTTAGCCTTTGATTTATGAACTTCTAAACTTCTAAACTTGTGTAGAATGACTTAGAGATAATCCCTTTTACAATGTCAATCACTTGAGTAAAAGAGAGTTTTAATGGAATATAAACTCTTTTATTTAGAGTGATCCGCAAAGTTGAATTATTTTATTTATTATTTATCTGATATTAATTTAATTGATTAGAAATAAAATAATCATTTAATATTATCACTTAATTAATTTAATTTAAATAGTGATAATATAATTTTTATTCTTCATCTCTTAATTAATTTAATTAATTAAAATAATGATAGTATAATATGTGATGTCATCATTTTTATTCATAATAATTTCGGCTTAACACGTAATATTTTATAATTGGTTCTTTGTTCCTTATGATCTTTCAAATAAGATGATTGCAAATTTAGTCATGTATTAGTTAGACAAAATATTGTTATAATTTCGATCAAGTTGCAAACAGAATTTATGGAGACCTAAAGTTTTGTAAATCTGAAAGTTTGGAGACATTTGGTATTTTGGATTTTGATTTTGTTATGACATTCTTCCCATGGGTATGCAATGTTGTTAGGTCACAAATCCTTGGGTTTCGGAAATGACAATAGTAATGTAATATAAATGTGATGTTAATACAAATTTATTAGTGATTTTTCTTTCCATGTTTGATATAATTATTATTAAATTTGGGGTAGATTATATAAATGGTCATTTAATTATGTTTGTATTTTTGTTTTAGTCTAACTAATGTTTGAATTCGTTCTTGTTTTGGACATTTGTTGTTAAATTAATAATGGAAAGTCTTTTTCTAACTTGTATCATAACATATTTAGTATTCAATACTTACATATTCTATCAATTTGATCTTAATTCTAAATAATTAAATAAATTTAACCCTTCACATTTACAAATTCTATCAATTTGATCCACAAACTTCCTAACCAAAGCTTTCGGGCTTTAGAACAAATGTATTCCACATTTATTAATTATTTTATTTATGGTTGAAATTGTTCAATTTGGCACGTAACCCTTTTTGTTTATATTTTTAAGAAGTTAATGTTAGAAATTAACTAAACACCATTAAAGGTAATAGAAATTACAAATTTTAAAAAAATAAAATGATATAAACAATTTAATATTGGACAAAAAAATTTCCACTCTAACTAGCATAATTTTAGTTTTAATTAATTTGATAAATGATTTGACACTAAATTAGATTATTAATAATACATATTACTTATTGTAGATTTAAAATTAAAATTAAATAGAAAACATAATAATAATAATAATAATCTCTTAATCTTTAAAAATAATTATCAACGTAACAAAAGGAAATTTAATTAATTCTTTCACATTTTTTCTTATGAAAAATAAAAATTTCGTATTTTTAATTATATTATTATTGATTGAACAATTAAAATTTTAAAACTATATTTTTAACTCTAGATTTAATTTTAATTTTAAAGACTAACTTCGAGGACTATTTTTGTATACATTGAAGGAAATATCACACAATAAAATTTCAAGATAAACTCATTGGTACTAGAAATTAGCTCAAAAAAGGCTATGAAATATTTAGTTAGAAACTAATGAAAAAGATAAGGAAATAAAATTTCAAGATAAACTCATTGGTATTAGAAATTAGCTCAAAAAGGCTTGTTAAGTATATACAGAAGGTGACCCGCCCAAAATTGGGAAGATTTAAAAATATAGGCCCAAAAAATAAGTTGGACAAAAAAATAAGGCATGTCTAAAAAATGGGTCGGGCTCGGCTAAGGCATTTTTGGCCCGGGCCCGGCCCAAATTCATTAAAAGAAAAAAAACTATTTTTTAATATTATTTTCTTATTGTTTTTCTCATTATTTTGCTATCATTTTACTATTATATTTCTATTATTTTGTTGTTATTGTTTAGATATTATATAAAGCTTATTTTATTGTTAATTTTGTTATTATTTTAAAGACATTTGTTAATTTTTTATTATTTTAGAGGCATTTGCTTGTTAAGTTGCATCTATTTTAGTGTTATTTAAGTCTACATATTTTTTAAAATTTATTTTCAATTTGTTGAAAAATATTTATTTTGATTTATTTAGTATTTTTTATGTATTATATATATTTAAAAATTATATAAAATAATATAAAAAATTAATACGGTCGGGCCGGGCCAAGCCCGGGTTTTAGTATTTTTATATGGGCCGAGCTTGGGCAAAATTTTATGCCCATTTTTTGGGCTCGGCTCGGCCTGAGCCCAATGAACGGGCCTAAATTTTTAGTTGGGCCTGGCCCGGCCCATGTACACCTCTAGTTGAGAGAAGTTTTTTCTTCTTTTTGGGTTTTTACAAATTTATAGATGTGGAATGCATGTGTTTTAAAAGCTAAAAGCATTTGTTAGGAAGTTTGAGAATCAAATTGATTGAATTTATAAATATGAAGGGTTAAATTTATTGAATTATTTAGAATTAAGATTAAATTGGTAGAATAAAGAATCGAGGACTAAATGTGTTATTATATTAGTTAGAAAAAGACTTTTTATTATTAATTTAATTGCGGGTGACCAAAACAGAACTAATTCAAGTATTAATACCTAAATTGAAATTTTTAAACTTGAGATACCAAAAGAGGAATGTGGGCATAATTGAATGACTATTTGTATAATTTACCCTTAAAATTGTAAAACTTAAACCAAATGAATTAAAGTAAATCAAGACAAAAAAAAAATTGTTCAAACCCTTTAACTGTATTTTATTAAAGAATGAAATATAGAAATAGTCACCAAATTATCAAAAGTTTTTATTTTAGGCACCCAAAATAAAAGTTTACAATATAAGTACTTACATTACATAGTTCGATCATTTTAATTACTCTTATTAAAATCACAAATCACATGCTGATGTGACAACTAAAAAATCGATATAATAATAAATTTAATTTTAATTTCTACATATTATATTAATTTAATCATAATTTTTAAAAATAACTCTCAAAATTTATAAATGTTCTCAATTTAATCTTAATTTTAAAAATTTAAAAAATATTTAAAAATACATAAAATATTTTAAAAAATATAATAATATATGTCTAAAAAAATATTTTAGGAAATAATATTCTCAATTTTAACAAGTAGCTGATTATCTATCTACTTTAGCTTTATTAAAAGTGGGATTGCATATTATTCTTGAGAAACCAACCATAAAAATCCAAAACTTGAAAAGAAAAACCCAGATTGAGGAAGCAATCTGAGCACAACTGGCGGAAGCTCAATGAGTTGCATGTTCCATCAAAACACCTTCTTTATTCATTTTTCTATACTAATGAAATCATAAGTTTACACAGCTTTTGTTGACAGATATCGCTTCATGTTGTGGCTTTATGTCATTTCTTCCACCTGCCTCCATCCTTTTCATTCTGCTTCTCGCTCCACATTTTCACCGCCATAAATAATTTTTTGTGTACATTATTTTATTTATTTTTGTGTTTATTATCGAAAATTAGAATACATCAATGTGTAAAATCTTTTATTTCTAAAAATAGAGGATTAAATTATTGGAAATAAAATATAAGGATTAAATTTAAAATTTATGAAGATTATAAAGATTTATTACGAGATTTAATTGAAGAAAATATGAGTAACATTGCTGTGGGGCAAGGCACAAAATGGCAAAACACAGAGATTTTGCAAACCATATTTCTTTCATTTATACATCAAAAGCCTCATTTAGGCTGATAGGGTATATAGATATATTACACAAGGATTGCAACTCAATCTCACATACTTATTAGCAGCTATAACCATTACCAAATACACAAGTTGTTCATGAAAAACAAGACAGCACACCATTGTAAGACTTGTTAAAACAATTGCAGAATATAATAGCAGAAAAAGAAAATGAAAGTTGCTCACAGTTCTTTTTTTTCTTGTGCTGATTCAAAATGAAATGTTCAACATTTCCATGCTCAAGCTCTCCATCATGGCGTTTTCCATGAATCCGCATTTAGCCGGTGCAGACTTGTAGAAACTGCTTAGCCTTTGCTTGAATGAACATGAAGAAAGAGGAATGATAGGAATGTTCTCACAGTTGCAGAGCTCAACCATATAACCATCTGGATCATGGAAGAATACCTGATCAACCCTGTTCCCTTGGTCTTCGACCACCGCCGTAACATACTTCATTCCCATATCTTGCAGCCTCCTCATGACAAGGCCAACATCAGTACACTGTCATTTCAAACAGAAACTTGTTAGTGCTGCTTGGTTTCTGAAAGATTCAACTTGGATTCATTTTGCTATACCTGGAAGGATATGTGATTATCCTTTGGATTAATCGGTCGAGGTTCAACGATAGTGTCGAAATCATCGATTGATGGATTCTCAATTAAGTGTATCCCAATGCCATAATTATACAACCTGCATCAGTTGTTTAGTTAGTATCCTGTTTCATTCAACACTGGATTTTACTAAACAAGGGTAGAGCAGTAAGGTTACCAAGCTCCATTGAATTTGAAAGAAGAAGGCTGTTTGATGGAAACAAAGCCCAAAACATCTTCATAGAACCGCACTGAATCCCAGACTGATCTACACAACAATGAGACATGATTCAATGACAGAAGTGGCAATGCCTCAAAGTTGTTTGCTTCCACGGAGTCCAACATGTTTTCACTCTTACACTTTGCTTCTGCCTCTCTACTATCTCACTTTGCATGATGACTAGGTTACTGCCTTGTGGTCTTTTATAAAGCAAAAGCAAACAGTGAAACATCTCATTTCATGAATTCAAATTCAAGTAATTATGAGGAACTTTCCTGGCAAATTCTGTTACTTCCCAATCAGATACATAGACCCTTTTTTTTTGAAGAAATAGGAAAAAAGTGTACAAGTTCAAAATATCAAAACAGCCATTTAGCTTCTGTACCTGAAACGTTGTAATTAGATTAATGCTCCCAAGCTGGTATTCAGATTCCATTAATTTAAAAAAAAAAAAATTAAACTATCTGTTTCATTGGTTTTAAGGTTTTTATTTATACAGACAAGAGGCAGTTAGACATTAAGTAGAGGGTCTTTAACTCTTTTATCATTGAATTTTCCATTCTAGTACATAATTTTCGAACCTCAAGTTATGATCTATTAATCGGGAGTTCACATTTTTCAGGAATAATCGAATTCGATTAACAGTTGTAAAAGATAACGTATATAGTTTCCAAGTTGAGATTATTATGTCGTATACTATTTGGTATGTAGATTTTCTGTGTGGATTAAAATTAGCTAGTTACTGCTTTATCACGCGTTTTTTGCACTGATCATTCATCGGCATAACCATATATGTGAAAGTGACAGATTTTTTTTTCCCTCCCATCAGGATCTGCACAAAATCAATTTGCAAGAAAAAAAAAGAAAGCCGTCTGGTTTAGCTTGTTGCCTAAGCTCGTGTTGAAGATGCCGCTAAAATACGCGAATAACAAAATCTATTCTATTATTGTTCATTTGTGCCGAAAAATGGTGATTTTGAAGGGCTATAACCAAACAAGCATAAAGGAAGAGGCAGTGCTGTTTTTGCCTTTTCGAGGTATCCTATTATCCTAAAGACAGAGAGTACAAAGTTCCAAAAAGGTGAGAAACTTCTTTGCTGTTTCCCGTTACATGAAATTTGACAGTAAAATCGCGTTGCAATTGACACCCTAGCCTAGCCTCATGCATGGTGATCACGTCACAGGTTAACAGTTGGGATATTTTTGGTCAACAATATGACATGTTTGATCAGTAAGAGTCACTACCTCAGGCTTAACATTTTATTCATTTCCAACAAACGTATCGAATATTTTATCAGAAATACTAACATGAAGTTGTTATCTGTGTATACAACTATGGCAGCAGAACTTATTGGTATCCCAGCTGTGAATACAGCCACAAACAGGTTAGTTAGATTATGACGACGACGGCCATCACAACAACAACATCCATGAATCAAGGTTTAGGAAAGTGCAAAAATGGGGGAAAAGGAGCGCAAAAGTGGTAAGAAAAGAACTAGAATATCCATAAGAATCGTAAACACAAGCAGATAGAGCTTTGAGCTGTCTCTAAGTCAACTGTTTTGGGTTATATACAAGATAGCTCATGTTGTTTTGGATTAAACATCTTCCATGACCGCATCACGTCCAGCCCATGAATGTTATCTTCATTACTATTAGATTCTTTTCATAAATGTATCAGGAAGCTCCTTACTTAGGTAGATTGTATTTCGACTTTTCTACTGAATAAATGGGCAAATTAACCTTTTTTACAGTAAATTATTCCTCTGTTAAATTTTATCAGTTAAATGATGGTATGAAACATTAATTTAAATAGTTAATTACTAATTTGGTCCTTAAATTATATTTAAAATATCATTTTAATTTTTTCAAAAATTTCTTAATAATAAATTTTAAAAATTAAAATATAATAAATATAAATATAAATTATTAAAATATTAAAATTCACGTTAAAATATTTTTAAAAATTAAAAATATGAATAAAAATTTATAAAAATTCAAAATATATATGTAAAAATCTTTACAAAATTTTATGAAACTTTCGAGTCAAAACCCATAAACTATTGTCTTTTACAAGACTTACTTCGCTGTTTTACAAAACCTAGAAAAATAAAAAAGGTTTTTCATGCTTGATTGAAACCATAAATAAATAAATAACTTGATTGGAGAAAAAAACCAACTAAAAGTTTTAATTACTTACTTTTAAATTTCTCATGCTTTCCTTAATGTTCAGTTTTATCTTCATCGTCCATACTTCCAACTAAAAGTTACATAAAAATTTATATAATGTTTACTTTATTCTACTTTAATGAATACTCATTTTCGCATCTCTTATACTTTCGTATCTCTCAATTGTGTGTAATCACCATTTTATAATTTCGATTATTCATTTTTATATCCCCTTAGCTATTATAAACTTTCCTATTTCAATATATTATATTGTTTAATACTTGCAGTTAGCCCATTTTGCACGGGCCTATGTTATTTAGAAAAAAGAAAAACAAAATAAAAATAATAAAATGTCCTTTTACATTTTTTACAAAGCCCAATTTTAATAAACCAAATGTTAACCCACTAGCCCAATTCCTACCCAGCAACCCAACTAAAACCCATTACCCGAATGCACCATGGCCCAAGTTATGAAACACCCTCATCAGCCCAAATTTAACCTGCTAACCCAAAGTTTACACGGCCTAAAGAGGCCCAAAAACTTAAACAGAAATCAAGAGGCCTAAGGTGTTCTGAAACCCTAGGCGCCTGCAGAGAGGCAAGAGCAACAAGTCATGCCAAGAAGCCTCGCGCCTAGGCCAACAGTCACGCCGTAGTCAACTCCTCGCACCCGCACCAAGCCTTCGGTCGCACCACGATCTGTGCCCGAATTGCACCATCATCGCCTGATTCTCCATTGCTCGCCTGTAAAAGTAAGGAAACAGGACAGCAAACATGGAATTGGGCATATTTCCTATTTTATTTTTATTTTAAGGGTTATAAAAGCCCCATGTAAACCTGTAAAAGGACACGAGAGAATATACAGAGACAAAAAACAACAAACACAAAAATATATAAAGAGTGATTAATACAAAATAAAAAAAAAGGTAGAAGGCAATTTTCTTTTTTATTCTGTCTTATTTTATCTCTACGTTTCATGCCTGTTTTCTTTCATATATACAAAACAGTATCAAAAAATAAGGGTAAAAGGGGTTACCTCTCGATTTAGGCAAAAAGATTGAAATTGTTAGCCTCCGTCGCCGTCTAAAGTGGCGCAAAGTGAGAGTGCGATGTAACCGCCCTTCGTCGTGGTCTGGCGAGACCAAAGGGCAGAGAGTTTTTTAAAACAATTTTTTTTCTAAAGTGTTTTAAAAATGAATTTTTTTTAACAGAACTCTTGTTTTTATAAATCATCCATACGACGTCGTTTTGGGGTTCCCTTTTAAGGCCAAAACGACGTTGTTCAGAGGCCAGGATCCGCGCGTTGACCCAAAAACTCGGGGAAGATCCGCGTGTTTTATAAAAAAAGGAAAATTTATTATTTTAGTCCCTCCGCAATTTTGTTGGTTTTAATTTCGTCCAATATTTTTTTATTTTTTGGAATTAGCCCTAGAAATCTGTTTTTATTTCAATTTAACCCCTGTTTCTTGTTTTTAATTTTTTTTCTATATTATCTTTAGTAGTTATATATATATATATATTAATTTATTAATTTTATAAAATTCATATATAATTAATATTTTTATTTTTTTTATTTTTTATATTATTTTAGTATTTATATATATATTAGTTATTATATTATATTTTAAAATTTTGTACATTATATAATATTATATTAAATCGTTTATTATTTTTATTGTATGACATATTCTATTTACATTATTTTTTTTATATATATATATATATGTAATTTTATATATCTTTATTTAAAATCATTATATATACATTTTTTTATTTATACATCGATTACATCTTTTATATTATATGTATGTAAATTTTATTTATTTATTTATTATTTAATCTTACATGAGAAATTTCATAGTTATTTAGTAATTTTCTTGTTATTTTGATATTTATTGTTTTATGTATATATTTTATTTACTTATATTCTCTCATTTATTTATTTATTGCCATTGTGTAGTTATTTCTATTAGTCATTATTCTACATTATTATTACTTTATTATTTATATAAATATGAAATGTTAGTATGTCATAAATGTTTGTGATATTTATGTTCGATAATGTATAAATGCGATATTGTCTCATGAATTGTTGTTTATAATAAAATACATTTTTTTACAAAATTACTATATTTTATTTAAAGGTTTTTTTTTTAAATAAGGCAATATTTTGGTATTTAGGAATTCAGGAAATAGTGCCCTGACGTGCTGGATTTCGATTTTCGTTTGACTAAATATCTAAATATCCTTTTAATAAATTTGTAAATTATGAGATGATTTTAGTTACGAGGGATTGAAAATATCGTGTCTTAACGTACTGGATGTGATGTTTAGATTCTTTCGGAACAAAGAAATCTCAAATTTTAAATCCAATTGTTCAAGCTTTTAAAAAAAATCATATTTTAAATTTTTATTAAAATTTCAACATTTGGACATAATTTTATCTATTAGGTACCAATTTATTTTGGGTGTTATGAGGGTGCTAACACTTCCTCATATGTAACTGATTCCCAAACCCGTTTTCTTGTTTTTCGTGGACCAAAATTGAATGTTTTGAAATAAAGCGTTTTGCAAGGTGATCCAATCACACCTAAATAAAAAGGGATTGGTGGCGACTCCCATTTTCGTTTTTAAAGTCGACCTTGTTTTTCTAAAATTTTAAAAATGGTTTTGACAGTTTGGCGACTTCGCTGGGGACAAATAAGAGAGTCAAGCCGTAAAATCGATAAATTTATGTCTTTTTGTTCGAATTTAAAATTTTGATTTCTTTAAAAAAAAACATGATCCTTTTATGTGATTTTAAAATATATCTCTTTGTATTGCACTACATGACCGTCGTGGCCACACCTTTAAGTGGGAGCGAGAAGCTATGCCTTCATGAGGTTTTCACCTCCGCATGGGCTAGTGGACTGCTTCCAAAATACATCTGTACCTATGTCTTCGTGAAGTTTTCACTTAGCATGGTCATAGGAAATGTATTCCCCAATCGAACTTCGATTCAGTATGAGCACAGGTGAGGATCGAGGAATCTGCTGGTTCAGGTACCTTAACTTTAAAACTAAATCGCATATAGTAAACTCTAAGAACCCACCTTAGGTAGAGTTATGCCAAACTTTAGTAGTTACCTTGATAGGTGTGCGTTTATTTCACTTTATATTTTATTCTGTGGTACTAACTCGTTGTGTTTTATTTTTGTGCATGTCATTTCATATTTTTAGAGGTATCGATTCACGGTCAGTTTCTAAGTTAGAAAGCTAGTTATGGAGAATGAGTTCCTTGATAAAGTTGGAGACAATACAACTGTTCGTACATGGTCAAAGAAAACGTAATCAGAGAAAGGGAATAGCTTTACTGACGGGTATGTATTTGAACTATAGGATTTTACTCGTATTAGTACTACACAGAATGAGTTCCAAGAGTTGAAAGGGATATGGACCCAGTGGGAAAATGAGTTAAAGCAGATGTTTTATCATAATTATGGTGATCTACCTTACTTGCTCGACATTAAGGTAGATAAGCATCTATTTCAGGCTATGACTCAGTTTTGGAACTCTGCTTATAGCTGTTTCACTTTTGGGAAAGTAGATCTAGTGTCCGCACTAGAGGAATATACGACCTTGCTTTGCTGTTCGAGGTTCCAAGTCGACAAAGCTTATTTTAGGGCTGCCAATGTTCCAACTTTTGTGAAGAAGTTGATGAATATCAGAGGGATGAGTGAACAGTGGGTTACAGCTAAAATCCAAGAGAAAGGTGAAGGTAAATGTATACCATGGGTGAGTATGAGAGACTTAATCCTAGCACATCCAGATGAAAAGAAGAATATCGACGTCTTCGCCTTATGTATTTATGGTTTGATGATCTTTCCCAAAGCTCTAAGGCATATAGATAAAGCAGTGACTGATTTATTCGATCGACTTAACAAAGGAGTCACGCCTGTACCTGCGATATTAACCGAGACATTCAGATCTTTGAATGCATGTCGGAGAGCTGGTGAAGGGAGGTTTATTGGATGCACACATTTATTAATGGTTTGGTTTTGCAACCATTTTTGAAGGTTGACAAGGTTCCTTACCGAGTGTTATCTGAAAGTTATTCTCCCTTAAAAGAAGCCACAACTACAGCAAGGAGAGACGACATATCAGAAGAAAGATGGAAGGAAATTCTTCAAAATCTTTGAGAGGAAGATGTTGAGTGAAAGCCCCATTGGATAGTTCCTGACGAAGTCATTTATTGTTGCGGAAATTTTGATTGGGTACCTCTGCCTGGAGTATGGAAAGTTGTTGGATATGCACCGCTGCTCGTTCTAAGGCAATAAAAAGTAAGACAGTTTGTACCGGTAACGTATGGGTTAGCTCAAAGTGAATTTTCATATAAGGGGATAATTATAAGAAGAGGATTCGAGAGGTTTCTAGTTTGAAATATAAGGAGTAGTCGAGCAAGAGGATCAATGATAACATCCCTGGGCCAAGTTTAAAGGGTGCTCAATTGATGAAGGAGTATTTATAAGTAGTCCCATCGGAGTTAGATATTATAAAGCAGGACTTCGAGAGGTAAAGTTTAGAGCTTGAAAAGGAGATAGAGAAGCTAGAAGAAGAAAAGATGTACTTGAGGCTAGATGTGGATGTTCAGAAATTAGAAGCCGAGAAAGTAAGAAAGGAGAAAAGGAAGATTGAGGAAGATCGAGATAGCTTGAAGGCTGAATATAAGAAGATGTGTCTATCGATGAAGAATGGTGGATTGGGGAAGTCTTTGGAACAGTGGCAACAAAAGGTCAAGAGGAAAAGGCCAAAGTTAACTACTAGAAGGGAAATTTCAAGAAATGCAAGCGAAAAATGAGGTCTTAGAGAAGAGTTTGTCATAAAGTCGAAGTGAAAAAGAAGAATTAAAAGCTAGAGTAGCTGAACTTGGACGGTCTCTTCATCACCATTAAAGTCGTAATTTCGATCGAGTTAAAGTCAAGCCTGAACAAGATCGAGGAAATGAAAGGTAGAATCAAAGAGTTAGAAGCAGCATTGCACAGTTTTAAACTTCGAATTAAGCTTCTTGAAACTAGAGAAGGGTATTGGAAAGAAGAACTTCACCATTCTCAGGATCAAGTTAGGAGTCGAGATTACCTTATGGGTGAAGCTATAGTTCAGATTCGAGAGGTAGTTGATCACTTGTAGACTTTGGCAGCACGGGCTAATGTATTAAGCATGAAATATGAGCTACAATCGGATCGTAGTCAAGAGTTAACTTCTTTGTTTAGGAAAATCAAAACTTTAGGACTTAGGGCAAAAGCATATTTGTAGTCCATTTTATGTAAAGGATTTTAATTTCTAATAAAGTTTTCTAAAGTGAAGTTGATTTAGAATCGATGCCTCTTTACATTACATCATATCATATGCATTTAAGTCCATAGAGAGAGTCTAATTAGTTGAAATTATAATAGAGAGAGAGAAAGAAAAAGGAAAGAAAAATCTGGAAGCTGAACATCCTTATGGTACACATGCCAAATCGAAGAAAATGGATCAAAGATTGGAACAATTCCAAAGAGACATGCAAGACCAGATGCAAGAGCAAATGGCAAAACTCCAACAAGAGATGAGGGACCAGATGGTGGAGGCTCAAAGGAACATGATGGCTCAAATGGCCCAGATGATGAGTGGGATGATGGACAAAGGAAAGGGTCCCATGGCTAATATTAGAGAAGAGAGCAAAGGCAATCCCCCGGGTTTTACCTCACCACATACGCCAGCACAGTCTGAAGAGTATCCTCAGAGGCCATCTGTCACAATTAGGCCTCAATAGAGGCAAACTGATACCAGACCACCCATGAACTTCCAAATGGGCTCAAGATCCAACCCAGGAGATAACTCTACTAACCCCGTTATCCCTAATTTGGATATAGCAGAGAGGGAAGGGATAAAAGCTGAAGCATCAAGGTAGTTAGAGGATTGCTGTAGATGGTTGGAAGAAAAGTTCAAGGCTCTGGAAAATGCTGATCATCATCATGGTATTGATGCGAAGGACTTGAGTTTGGTTCCAGATTTGGTGCTTCCTCATAAATTCAAGATGCCGAAATTTGAGAAGTATAATAGAACTAGTTGCCCTGAAGCCCACATCACTATGTTCTGTAGACGAATGATTGGTTACGTGAATAATGATCAACTTTTGATTCATTATTTCTGGGACAGTTTGACGGGAGCAGCATCTAGGTGGTACAATCAACTTAGCCGTGCTAATATTAGCTCATGGAGAGACTTAGCTCAAACCTTCATGAAGCAATATAATCATGTCACATACATGGCACTTGATAGAATCATGTTGCAAAACATGGAAAAGAAGTCGAATGAAAGTTTCAGGCAATACGCACAAAGATGGAGGGAATTTGCCATGCAAGTTCAACTACCTTTCCTAGAGAAGGAAACCACTATGCTGTTTATCAACACCTTAAAAGCACCTTTTATCACCCATATGATAGGAAACACCACCAAAAGCTTCGCAGATATAGTGATGGCAGGAGAAATAATAGAAAACGCCATAAGGGGTGGTAAAATTGAAGCAGGAGAAAGTACTAGAAGAGCTGCTCCTAGAAAAAAATGACAATGAGGTAAACAATACGAGTACATACAACAAAGGGTACTCAAAAGCAGTCATGTTAGCCAGCTGAAAGTAGTTACTGTTGGGCAACAAGGGTCGACAAGACAAGAATCAGGCTCTAGACAAAATGCTGAAAAGCTCCAACTTACGCCAATCCCAATGATTATAAGGAGCTATATCAAAGTTTATCGATGCATGCGTAGTGTCCCCATATTATCTACAACCGCTGCAGCCCCCATATTTTAAATGGTATGACTCCAACGCTCAGTATGATTACCATGAGAGTATCGGGACATTCGATAGAAAATTGAATTGCCTTCAAAAAAGGTAGTTGAAAGGCTCATCAAGTTGTGGATTGTCAAGTTTGATGATACACCCAATGCGAAGAATCGATTACCCAACCACAAAGACAAGGGGATAAATGTGATTGGGAGAAATATTGTAAGACAGATTAAATGAGATGTCTTAGAAGTAAAAACTCCGTTGAAGATAGTGTGGAAGGAAATGGTAAGAAGGGGACTGATAAAATCAAGCCTCGAGGAATGATGTGAAGAACCAAAGAACCACTGTGAGTTCCACAAAGTTGAAGGACATAAGATCCAAAAATGTGCTGAGTTCAGACTATTGGTACAAAGCCTCATGAACAATAAGGAGCTGGAGTTTTACGAAAAAGACTCAGAGAGGAGGAAACATACATGCAACCGAAAGAGGGTTGACAACTCAAAAAGTCAATTACTCGAGGATCATTATTTCTCAATCGAGAAATACAGAAGGCGGAGCACAAATCGCGCCTAAAGTTGTAATCTAGAGAATTGTGTCATTTCTTTATAAGGATAACAAAATGGTACCATGGAATTACAATTGTAACGTGACAACACTGGGTGTAAAAACTTAGCTAGCACTTCCAAGGAGGTCCAAAGAGAGGGATTCTACACAAAATGAGAGGCGTTACGACTCGGTAAACGCTAGAACAAAACCAATAAAATCAAAGAATGTGCCAGTTGAACCAGAAGAAGGACTTAATACCCTTATCAACATACCTGTAAAGGAGAAAGAGGCTAAAGAATTTTTAAAATTCCTCAAGCATAGTGAATATAGCATGGTGGAGCAGTTGCTCAAACAATCGGCTCACATATCGGTGCTAGCCTTACTTTTAAGTTTGAAAGTTCATCGTGAGGCTTTGATGAAAGTCCTAAATGAGACTTACGTTAGTAAAGATATATCTATCAATAAACTTGACCGATTAGTTAGTAACATAAATTCTGACAACTTTATTTCCTTCAGTGATGATGAAATTCCACCTAGGAGTATGGGATCGACCAAGGCCTTACACGTAACTACTCGTTGCAAGGGATATACTCTACCAAGCATACTAATCGACAATGGATTAGCCTTGAATGTCTTACCATTGTCAACACTGAAGAGGTTACCAATAGATAGTTCTCACATGAAGACTTGTCAGAACATAGTGAGAGCATTTGATGGCACCAAGAGAAGAGTGATGGGAAGAATCGATATACCATTGCAAATTGGGCCAAACACGTATGATGTGGATTTTTGGTAATGGATATCAAGCCCTCATACAATTGCTTACTGGGAAGGCCCTGGATTCATTCAGTAGGGGCAGTGCCTTCATCTCTTCATCAAAAATTGAAACTGGTGACAGATAGTCGGTTGGTTAATATAAACGCGGAGGAAGACATCATAGTGATTGTCACCAACGATGCACCTTATGTAGAGACAAATGAGGAGGCTATTGAGTTTTCTTTCTGATCTTTAGAGTTCGTTAACGCATCATTCATTTTGGAAGGAAAGGAAGTTCCAGTACCCAAGATATCCAAGATCACGAGGATGGGCATACAAATGATGGTGGGGAAATGAGCCTTTCCAGGAAAAGGGCTGGGCAGACATCACAAAGGGAAGTTCAAGTACCGGTGTTGAAAGAGAAGAGGGATTGTTTTGGCTTGGGTTTTAAGCTAGACGCTAGACAGAGAAGAAAGGAAATCGAGAAAAAGCAAGAAAGAAGGAGGGTATGGTTGAATGGAGAAGAAGTCCAGTGGGAATCGATGACATTCCCACACATACCTCAGACTTCTGTATCCGAAGGGATAATTCACCCTGAGAGAGGGCTTTTGGAAAGTCCTCACATCAATGCCATACATAGGGAAGAAGTTGAACAAAGAAACTTGTTGGGCATCCACCTTTTTGAACATGGAAGCATTTTGAACAATTGGACTGTAGGGGAACTTCCTGTAATTTTTAGAGATTATACAGAGTAATATTCAGAACGCTCTTGTTGATTTTTAGCCTAGGAACAATAAAATTTCTTTTGTGAAATAGGCTCATGTTTAGAAATTTTTATTTCAATAAAATACATTTTTGATAATTAACTTGAGCAAATATTCTTTCATTTCATTCTTTTGACTTTCTAATTTCATTCCAAATTTTTTATTTCTCATTCATATCATGTGAATAGTTGTCCGCAAATTCATTTGTTCTTTGTACATTCTTTGGTACCCATCACAGGTCTCTAGATATTAATAATGTGAGCAACGATAATACAGATCCAGAGGTCCACTTTGAGCAGGATATGTGTTTAGAGGAATCTCAAGATTTTAAAGGTGATCGAGATTGTGATTTATCTTCAGATCTGTTAAGAATGGTAAAGCAAGAGGAGAAACAAATATTACCCCATGAGGAAAAGGTAGAAAACATACCCTTGGAGGAAGGAAAGGTTGTGAAAATTGGGACACGCATAGCTGAGGAAACAAAACAAGACCTTTATTGAGTTACTACAAAATTCAAGAATATCTTTGCATGGTCATATCAGGATATGCCTGGGTTAAGTACCGACGTTGTAATATCCGGAATATAGGGGTTATGCATTTTAACCAAATTGTATGTGGTAGCATGCCTATGTGTGGTTTGAGTGTGCTTTGGGAGTTTTAGGAATTTCAGTATGTAAGAGAATGCCTTAAAAAAATATTAAATTTTTAAGTCTTAAGATGGATAAGCAAGATAGACTTTAAGAAAAATTGGCATGAGGTTTTAATCACAACAAGTCAATTAACAAATTGGTGTTGGCACATGGGTGAATGCATGAGGGGAGAGGTTCGAATCCCTTAGCTAGCAATTGGAAGGATTTTTATTTTTGTTCTCTTTCCTATCGTGTCGGTCAAGCTTTATCTTAGTATGGATGGATTTTCTTTCATTTTTGGATAGTAGACCAAAGGAAAAAGGCAAGTTAGCAGTTAAGGTATGGAATCAAAGTGTTATGGAAGGATAATGGGACATAAGGCTTGATGAATGGGTGATGTTTTGGAAGTTTTTCTTTGGCCATTTGACCATGAATGTAGACGGCATAAGGGGCTAAGGGGGGTTGGCTTAATTGTGAAAGTGATTAGGGGGAAGATAGGGAGGAAATGAGGAGGAAAAGGTGTGATTGTGTTGGGATGTGAGTTGGCCGAATGTTGTATGGGATTAGGGGGAGGATAGTTGGCCAAACTCTTAGCATTTTGTGCATCTTTTCCCTTTTCTCCAAAATCTTTCTCCTTAGCCGAAATTGTCATTGGCATTAGGTGAAAGTTTTGTTTTGTTTTGGCCATCATTTTTGACCATTTTGGTTTAATTTGTCTATTCTCTCAAGTTTCTTTTCCCCTATTGCCGAAAACACCAAAAGCCTTGAAGACATTTTCTCTTTTCTTTTCTTCCTCTCTAGTGCCGAAATCATCATAGCACTAAGGTCATTTTCATCTTTTTCCTTTCTTCTTCTTTCTCTTGTAATAGCCAAAACCATCCTCCATTTTCACCATAACCATAACACCTTAAACCTCTCATCTCTCTCTTCTCTTTTGTTAAAGCCGAATCTACCATTTCTTTTCTCTTCTATTCTTTTCTTTTCTTTTCATTGTGTTAAGGCCGAATCTCTCTCTCTCAAAATTCACCATTGCCGCAACCTCCTCAAACCAAAACACCATCATTGCCGAATCTCCCTAAACTCTATTTTTTTTCTTCTTAATTGTTAAGGACGAATCTCTTTGTGGTATCAAGTAAGGGTGCAATCGATTTCAGTGTTAGTGGTAAGGATTAACTGTCTATCGTGTTTCTTTCTTTTTCTTTTGGGATTACTCGATTTTAGGAATCTAATCCTTTTTATTCTTCTTGGCCGAAACCTTGAAGGAGGATTTCGGGATTCTTTTTGTAGCCAACGATTAAGGAGAGATCCATCGGGAATTAAATATTTAAGGTAAAGGAGTTTTATATTACTTATTATATCGTTTTAGATGGACTACTAATCGCTTTCATTTTAGGGGACTCTATCGCTTGATTATTTTCCCGTGAATGTAAGATTTTGGGGTAAACAAAATAGGTTCGAAAAGAGCGGTAAGAAGTGTTTGGAAGAGAGGTGGTTCTGCTATACCCTCAAATTTCAAACGAAGGGCTGTATCGGGGATCCGAGGCTTTCCACCGGGTTGTGGACCCTCTGCCAACGAAGATCAATTATTTGAAGTCGTACGCATACACGAGCCATTATTTGTTTGTGGTTTTTCATCGGGTTTTGATCCATCTATCGGAGAGAAATCACATATAATTGTTGTTCGAGATTCCGAGGGTAAGGAATTAAATTATTCATCAATAGTATAGTTTTATAAGTACTAGTGTTCTAATCAAGTGTGATAAATATTTAGGTATCGACGAGCGGGAAAGTATAGTTCTGCCGGTTATAAGGTGTGTAACACTATACTAAATTTCTAATAGATCTATAATACTAATGATTTGTATGTGTTAAGAAAAATATGTATGATAATGGTTGCGGGTACCATTCAGTGGTACATGGTATTCAGGTATGTTTACCCCAATACTTCGTTAATAATGCTATAAGCATAAACATGAAATAAGTATGTCTCTGTTATGATTTTGGGGTATATTGCATAAAATCTGAATAATATGTATGTGCATGGGCATATGGGTTATATTGATAAAGCGGAAGTGTTCCGGTGGTTTTTACCACATTATCCGGTGACTTCGGTCACATAATATGAATTCGATGACTTCGGTCACATAATGTGAACCAGTGACTTCGGTCACATATTATGAATCCGGTGACTTTGGTCACAATTATCCGTGGCCATGCCACAAAATTATAAGGGCAATGTGCATGTTATCGCAAAGAATCGCCTTCGATGGTGTGTAGCGGATGGAGGGTCGATTTAGTAATCCCACGGTGTGATTGGTAGGCATGGTGGTGTGTAGCGGATGGATTTTAGGTGGGCTCGGGATTGCATTTCATTTTATATATATACATGTGATTTAATCGATTATTATCGAATTTCTATAAAATGGGCTTATGGCTAAATATGTTTTAAATGGGCTTAATGGCTATGATCGATTGGGCTTTTAGTGTAATGTTACACATTGAGTCTGTTGACTCACCCTTTATGGGATATGTTTTCAGGTGACGCTTAGCGTAATGGATCGGGTCAGCGAGGACTACGTGGTGGCCATTACTCAACTCAGTTTATCGGATTTTCTTTTAATTAAACTTGCTACGTTTTCTTTTATTATTTAGGATTTATTTTGGGTTATGTTATTTTTGTAATAAGGCCGCTATGAACTGTTTAAATTTTTACGTTTTAGATTTTTAATCTGCTACAATCAAATATTTACTAAATAATTAAATGATTTCAAAAAAAAATAACTTAAACTGTTTTGACACCTAAACACCTATGATTTTTACAATAATGATAAGTTTTTCATTAAATTTGGTTATCTTTTAACTTATAATCTTTCTCATAAAGATAACGTTTTAATGAGACATCAACTTAATTAAACACCATTTACAACACGATCACTAAATAGACCTATTTTCTACAGAACCAACATATTATTTTTCATAAAAATAAGATTTTATTGAACTTTTTACTCGAGGAACATACCAGATCCGGTCAGGGCTTGTGGGCTGGATTTGGGGTGTTTCAACTTGGTATCAGAGCCTAGTTTTAAACTCTCGGCATTGGGTTTTGAAGCCCACAACGTTTTCAAAATTAGGCCTAAAATGACTTTTTAAAATTTTTTTTGTTAAAATGGTTTTATAGAAGCATGACACTCGAGTTCTCGCCCAGTCCATCAGGTAAGTTCTTTTGTTGATAAATTGAAGTGAATGTATGATATTTTAAGTGATAAGCCTAAGGAAACTATACTTTAGAGACATAGACCCTAGGTGTATGTGTATTTCTACGGAAAAATCACTGAATAAATCTCTGTTGCATAAAACTTTCTTTAAACAAGAAGTGAAAAGACTCTAATGCATAAAACTTTTCGTAAAAAATAGATAAGACGCGAAGTAGACATGAGTTCTAGGGGAGGTGGTCATCGTGGACACGGTAGAGGCAGAATGGCTGTGTCGGAACCAGTTAGATCTGGTCAAGGTTCCGAAAATGAAGCTCCGCCATTGGCTATTGGGGTAGAATTTCAAGAACAAACTGGAGGAGATGACGCAGTATCGCAGGCTATGCTGCGAGTTTTAGAACGAGTAGCAGGAGCTAGTATGGGAAATGGGGCTCAAAAGTCAGTAGCCGAGAGACTTAGATCAAACAGAGCCGAAATTTTTAGGGGAGTATCTGGAGTAGCTCTAAATGTAGCAGAGTCTGGTTAGAGGCAGTCGAGAGGATCATGGATGATTTGGACTGCACTGCTGAGGAAAAGCTGAAAGGTGCTGTTTCACTACTTCGTGATGAAGCCTACCAGTGGTGGCTCACTGTCAAGGAGAGTACCCCTGTGGATCGAGTGGATTGGGGGTATTTTAAGGTTAAGTTTGAAGGGAAATACGTTGGAGCTAGCTACATCTACTCTCAGAGAAAGGTGTTTTTGAATTTAATGCAAGGAAATAAGTCGATAGCTGAGTATGAAGCAGAGTTCTTGTGACTTAGTCGATATGCTAGAGGGATAGTAGCTACTGATTATGAGCGGTATGTCAGATTCAAGGATGGACTGAGAGATGAGCTGCGAGTGTTGATTGCTCCACACCGAGAAAGAGACTTTTGCAGTCTTAGTGGATAGGGCAAGGATAGCTAAAGAAGTTAAGCAGACTGAGAGACAGAACCAGGACAGAGGTCAAAATAAGAATAAGAGGAGTTTTGGGTCTTCAGGGTCATCCGGGAATTTTCAAAAGAAACCTAGAGTTGATGGGCCGCGAGGTTAGCAGGTTGCTACGGGAGGACAATATCGTACTTGTGCTCAATGTAGGAAGATGCACCCGGGAGAATGTTGGAAAAAGACCGGGGGATATTTCAAGTGCGGGTCTAAAGATCATATGATTAAGAATTTTTCGATGAATACAGATAAGAACCACTTAGCAGGTCAGGGTTTTAATCAGGCTGGCAGAGGTGGACAGCAACCAATGAGGGGTCATGGTTCGAATGGAAGAAGTAATGGTTCTGGTAGAGGTCGCGGGACCCCAGGCAGAGGCAGTGGTAGCACTGAGGTGAGACAGCTAGGTATGGTATATGCAGCTCGTCGCAGATAGGATAGTGATGCACCTGATGTTATCACGAGTACGTTTCTGATTTCTGGGTTGCCCTTTATTGCTTTGATAGATATAGGGTCAACTTATTCATACATCGCTAGTGAAGTATCTGGAACTCTGTATGTGACTTCTGAGACCGTACCTAGGAAGATGATTGTACTTAGTCCTTTAGGACAATCGTAGTAGTAGATAAGCTTTTAAGGAAGTGCCTTTAGAAGTTCAAGGACACGCTTTTGGTGATTTAATGGAGTTGCCATTCGGGAATTTGACTGATCTTAGGCATGGGTGCTAGTGAAATATCGTGCAAATGTGGATTGTCTTTGCTAAGCGGATGTCATTAAGAACTATTGATGACAGAGAAGTTGTGGTGATGGGCGAGAGACGTAATTACTTATCAAATATAGTATCCGCCTTAAGGCGTAAAAGATGGTTAGAAAGGGATGTGTAGCTTTTTGATGTTGGTTAGTGCCTTGGAGGCTAAGGAGGCAAGCTGCTGAAGGAGTCGGGATGTAAGAGAATTTGTGGATGTTTTTCCGGAAGAACTTTCAGGATTGCCCCCGGATCGTGAGGTGGAATTTGAGATTGACTTGTTTCCTAGAACGACGCCAGTTTCTATTGCTCCATATAGAATGGCACCAAATGAGCTGGTTGAGCTTAAGGCTTAGATTCAAGAGTTGCTTGATCGTGGGTTTATCCGACCAAGTGTGTCTCCATGGGGAGCACCGGTCCTATTCGTGAAGAAGAAGGATGGAACTATGCGTATGTGTATAGATTACCGGCAGCTGAATAAGCTGACCATCAAGAACAAGTATCCTTTCCCGAGGATAGACGACTTGTTCGATCGACAAAGGAGTGCAGTATTCTCAAAGATAGATCTAAGGTCGGGTATCATCGACTTAAAGTGAAAGAAGCGAATATCCATAAGACGACTTTCCAAACAAGATACGGGCATTATGAATTCTTAGTAATGCCATTCGGATTATTTAACGCCCAATTGCATTCATGGATATGATGAATCGGGTTTTCAACCCTACTTAGATCAGTTCCGTGGTGTTCATAGACGACATCCTGGTGTATTCTAAGTCAGAGATAGAGCATGATAAGCATCTCCGGATAGTGTTGCAAGTGTTAAGAGAGAAGAAGTTTTATGCCAAATTCAGCAAGTGTGAATTTTGGCTGAAGGAAGTTGTATTTTTAGGCCATGTGGTGTCTGCAGAAGGGATAAGGGTGGATCCTCGGAAGATTGAGGCAGTATTAGATTGGAAACCACCCAAGTCCGTATTTGAGGTTCGCAGTTTCTTGGGATTAGCAGGCTACTACAGAAGATTCATCGAAGGATTTTCATCGATAGCTGCACCTTTAACGAAATTGTTGAGAAAAGAGGTACCTTTCGTATGGGCAGATAAGCAGCAAAAGAGCTTTGAGAAGCTTAAGAGAGTTTTGACTGAAGCTCCGATTTTGATTCAGCCTGAGGCAGGGAAGGACTTCGTGGTGTATTGTGATACTTCTCACACAGGATTAGGATGTGTTCTGATGCAAGACAGGAAGGTAATTGATTATGCGTCTTGGCAATTAAGACTACACGAGGTTAACTACCCGACACATGATTTGGAGTTAGCGGTAGTCTTTGCTTTTAAGGTATGGAGGCATTATTTATATGGGGAAAATTCAGTGATATATACGGACCACAAGAGTCTGAAATATCTACTGACTCAGAAAGAGCTAAATTTGAGACAGCGAAGGTGGGTGGAGTTGTTGAAAGACTACGACTGATCTATAGAGTACCATCCGGGCAAGGCGAATGTGGTGGCAGACGCTCTAAGTCAGAAAATGGTGTCAGATTTAAGGGCGATGTTTACACATCTTAGTCTTTATGACGACGGAAGCTTGCTAGCAGAATTACAAGTAAAGCCGATGTGGTTGAGTCAAGTGAAAGAAAGACAGTTAGTAGACGATAATCTGAGTGCTAAGCTATGACAGGTGCAGAATGGGGAACTAGAAGATTATGGTATTAACAGTGATGGGGTATTGTGTTTCAAGGGTAAAGTCTGTATGCCAAGGGATCAGGAGTTGAGGCAAAAGATTCTTCAGGAGTTGCATGGTAGCCCTTATGCTATGCATCCTGGAGGAAGTAAGTTATACCGAGATTTACGAGATCAGTTTTGGTGGCCTGGTCTTAAGCGGAAGTTACAGAATTTGTAGGGAAGTGCTTAACGTGTCAACAAGTCAAGGTTGAACATCAAATGCCTTCAGGATTGCTTTAGCCGATAAAGATTCCACAATGGAAGTGGGAGAGAATCACCATGGACTTTGTTAGTGGGCTTCCTCTTACGCCCACTAAGAAAGACTCGGTATGGGTGATAGTGGATCGATTGACAAAATCTGCACATTTTATCCCAGTACGGGTTGATTACTCTTTGCAGAAATTGGCGAAGTTGTTTGTGGCTGAGATTGTGAGGTTGCATGGAGTGCTGGTGTCGATTATTTCAGATAGGGATCCGAGGTTTATGTCTCGATTTTGGAAAGCATTGCATCGGAAGCTTTGGGCACGTGTTGGACTTGAAGACGACATTTCATCCACAATCGATGACCCGGTCGAGTGAGTAATCCAAGTCTTAGAGGATATGTTAAGGGGATGTGTGATAGATTTCAGAGGAAGCTAGGAGGAGTTCTTACCTTTAGCAAAATTTACGTACAACAACAGTTACCAAGCCAATATTCGGATGGCATCGTATGAAGCACTATATAGACGGAAGTGTCGCACTCCTACGTGTTGGACAGAACTAGGGGAACGTCAAGTTTTGGGTCCAGAAATCGTGGCTGAATACGAAGAAAAGGTTAAGGTAATTCGGGCTCGGTTAAAGGAGGCATCTGATAGGCAAAAGTCGTACGCAGATCTTAAGCGGAAAGAAATAGAGTTTGCTATGGGGGATCATGGATTCCTAAAGGTTTCACCTTGGAAAAAGGTGATGAGATTTGGTCGTAAAGGAAAGTTAAGTCCCAGGTTCATAGGACCTTATCGGGTTTTGAAACGGGTTGGATCTATGGCATATTGTTAGAATTGCCTTCGGAGTTGAAGCAAATGCACGATGTGTTCCATGTTTCAATGTTACGTCGTTACCGATCAGATCTATCTCATGTAGTGCCAGTTGAGGAGGTGGAATTAATACCAGAATTGTCTTACGAAGAGGAACCAATTCAAATTCTAGAAAGGGATGTAAAGGTGTTACGGAGGAAATCAGTTCCTCTAGTCAAAGTGTTATGGCATAATCATGGATCGAAAGAAGCTTCGTGGGAGCCGGAGGAAGCAATGCGACAACAATACCCTCACTTGTTCTAGCCAGGTAATTTTGGGGTCGAAATTATTTTTAAGGGGTAGAACTGTAATATCCGGAATATAAGGGTTATGCATTTTAACTTAATTGTATGTGGTAGAATGCCTATGTGTGGTTTGAGTGTGCTTTGGGAGTTTTAGGAATTTCAGTATGTAAGAGAATGCCTCAGAAAAAATATTAAAGTTTTAAGTCTTAAGATGGAGCTAAGCAAGATAGACTTTAAGAAAAATTGGCATGAGGTTTTAATCACAACAAGTCAATTGACAAAGTGGTGTTGGCGCATGGGTGAATGCATGAGGGGAGAGGTTCGAATCCTTAGCTAGCAATTGGAAGGATTTTTATTTTTGTTCTCTTTCCTATAGTGTAGGTCAAGCTTTATCTTAGTATGGATGGATTTTCTTTCATTTTTGGATAGTAGACCAAAGGAAAAAGGCAAGTTAGTAGTTAAGGTATGGAATCAAGGTGTTATGGAAGGATAAGGGGACATAAGGCTTGATGAATGGGTGATGTTTTGGAAGTTTTTCTTTGGCCATTTGACCATGAATGTAGACGGCATAAGGGGCTAAGGGGGGTTGGCTTAATTGTGAAAGTGATTAGGGGGAAGATAGGGAGGAAATGAGGAGGAAAAGGTGGGATTGTGTTGGGATGTGAGTTGGTCAATGTTGTATGGGATTAGGGGAGGATAGTTGGCCAAACTCTTAGCATTTTGTGCATCTTTTCCTTTTCTCTAAAATCTTTCTCCTTAGCGAAATTATCATTGGCATTAGGTGAAAGTTTTGTTTTGTTTTGGCTATCATTTTGACCATTTTGGTTTAATTTGCCTATTCTCTCAAGTTTCTTTTCCCTATTGCGAAAACACCAAAAGCCTTGAAGATATTTTCTCTTTTCTTTTCTTCCTCTCTAGTGCCAAATCATCATAGCACTAAGGTCATTTTATCTTTTCTTTTCTTCTTCTTTCTCTTGTAATAGCCAAACCATCCTCCATTTTCACCATAACCATAACACCTTAAACCTCTCATCTCTCTCTTCTCTTTGTTAAAGCCGAATCTACCATTTCTTTTCTCTTCTATTCTTTTCTTTTCTTTTCATTGTGTTAAGGCGAATCTCTCTCCCAAAATTCACCATTGTCGCAACCTCTTCAAACCAAAACACCATCATTGCGAATCTCCTAAACTCCATTTCTTTTCTTCTTAATTGTTAAGGCGAATCTCTCGTGGTATCAAGTAAGGGTGCAATCGATTTTAGCGTTAGTGGTAAGGATTAACTGTCTATCATGTTTCTTTCTTTTTCTTTTGGGATTAGTCGATTTTAGGAATCTAATCCTTTTTATTCTCCTTGGCCGAAACCTTGAAGGAGGATTTCGGGATTCTGTTTGTAGCCAACGATTAAGGAGAGATCCATCGGGAATTAAATATTTAAGGTAAAGGAGTTTTATATTACTTGTTATATCGTTTTAGATAGACTACTAATCGCTTTCGTTTTAGGGGACTCTATCACTCGATTATTTTCCCGTGAATGTAAGATTTTGGGGCAAACAAAATAAGTTTGAAAAGAGCGGTAAGAAGTGTTTGGAAGAGGGGTGGTTCTGCTATACCCTCAAATTTCAAAGGAAGGGCTGTATCGGGGATTCGAGACTTTCCACCGGGTTGTGGACCCTCTGCCAACAAAGATCCATTATTTGAAGTTGTGTGTACACCCGAGCCATTATTTGTTCGTGGTTTTTCATCGGGTTTTGATCCATCTATCGGAGAGAAATTGCATATAATTGTTGTTCGAGATTCCGAGGGTAAGGAATTAGATTATTCATCAATAGTATAGTTTTATAAGTACTAGTGTTCTAATCAAGTGTGATAAATATTTAGGTATCGACGAGCGATAAAGTATAGTTCTGACGGTTATAAGGTGTGTAACACTATACTAAATTTCTAATAGATCTATAATACTAATGATTTGTATGTGTTAAGAAAAATATGTATGATAATGGTTGCGGGTACCATTCAGTGGTACATGGTATTCAGGTATGTTTACCCCAATACTTCGTTAATAATGCTATAAGCATAAATATGAAATAAGTATGTCTCTGTTATGATTTTGGGGTATATTGCATAAAATCTGAATAATATGTATGTGCATGGGCATATGGGTGATATTGATAAAGGGGAAGTGTTTCGGTGATTTTTACCACATTATCCGGTGACCTCGGTCACATAATATGAATCCGGTGACTTCGGTCACATAATATGAATCCGGTGACTTCGGTCACATATTATGATTCCGGTGACTTCGGACACAATTATCTGGTGGCCATGCCACAAAATTATAAGGGCGATGAGCATGTTGACGGCAGCAACTGCCTTCGATGGTGTGTAGCGGATGGAGGGTCGATTTAGTAATCCCCACGGTGTGATTGGTAGGTACGGGTGGTGTGTAGCGTATGGATTTTTAGGTGGGCTCGGGATTGCATTTCATTTTATATATATACATGTGATTTAATCGATTATTATCTGAATTTCTATAAAATGGGCTTATGGCTAAATATGTTTTAAATAGGCTTAATGGCTATGATCGATTGTGCTTTTAGTGTAATGTTACACATTGAGTCTGTTGAATCACCCTTTATGGGATATGTTTTCAGGTGACGCTTAGCGTAATGGATCGGGTCAGCGAGGACTACGTGGTGGCCATTGCTCAACTCAGTATACCGAATTTTCTTTTAATTAAACTTGTTACGTTTTCTTTTATTAATTAGGATTTATTTTGGGTTATGTTATTTTTATAATAAGGCCGCTATGAACTGTTTAAATTTTTACGTTTTAGATTTTTAATCTGCTACGATCAAATATTTACTAAATAATTAAATGATTTAAAAAAAATAACTTAAACTGCTTTGACACCTAAACACCTATGATTTTTACAATAATGATAAGTTTTTCATTAAATTTGGTTATCTTTTAACTTATAATCTTTCTCATAAAGATAACGTTTTAATAAGACATCAACTTAATTAAACACCATTTACAAAACGATCACTAAATAGACCTATTTTCTACAGAACCAACATATTATTTTTCGTAAAAACAAGATTTAATTGAACTTTTTACTCGAGGAACATACCAGATCCGGTCAGGGCTTATGGGCCGAGTTTGGGGTGTTTCAGACGTTGTAGTACATCGCCTTCCCATAAGAGAATAGTGCAAGCCAGTTCAGCAAAAGCTACGAAGGATGAGGCCGATGTAGTGTTGAAAATAAAAGAAGAGTTCCAAAAACAGTTTGATGCTGGTTTTCTACGAGTGTTCAAGTATTCAAAGTGGGTTTCCAACATTGTTCCTGTCCCTAAGAAGGACGGAAAGGTCCGAATATGTGTAGATTACAGGGATTTAAATAAAGATAGCTCGAAAGACAATTTCCCTTTGCCGTATATTAACAGGTTGGTGGATAATACGATGAGATTTTCATTGTTTTCCTTCATGGATGGCTTTTCTAGATATAATCAGATCAAGATGCACACTGAGGATATGGAGAAAACTACTTTTATAACACTGTGGGGTACTTTTTGTTATAAAGTAATGCCATTCAGGCTAAAGAATGCTGGGGCAACATATCAAAGAGCCATGGTAACATTGTTCCACGACATGATGCACAAAGAGATTGAAGTATACATCGATGATATGATTGCTAAATCTCAAACGGAAAAGGAACATATCGAGGTTTTGAAAAAGTTGTTTTTAAGGTTGAGAAAATTTCAATTGAAGCTCAACCCGGCAAAGTATACTTTTGGAGCTCGGTCAGAAAAATTACTGGGTTTTGTAGTCAGCGAGAGAGGAATCAAAGTTGACTCAAATAAGGTCAAAGAAATACAAGAATTGCCTCCACACGCACTCAAAAGGAAGTTCGAGGTTTTCTCGAAAGGTTAAATTACATCGTTCTGTTTATTTCAAAATTAACTGAGAAATGTGATCCCATATTTCGTCTTCTCAAGAAACACAACCAAGGAATATGGGACGATGAATTCCAAAGAGATTTCAACAAAGTCAAACAGTATCTATCAAATGCACCAGTACTACCTCCGCCTAATCTAGATAGACCATTGATACTATATTTGTCAGTATTCAATAACTCCATGGGATGTGTGCTAAGGCAACACGATGAGTCAGGAAGAAAAGAAAGGGTGATATACTATCTCAGTAAAAATTTTACTGATTATGAATTGAGATATTCGTCAATCGAGAAATTATGTTGCACCCTGATTTGGACAACTTAGAGATTAAGGCAGTACATGCTATATCATACTACCTAGTTAATTTTGAAGCTGGATCTGTTAAAGTATATGATGGAATCCACTACTTTGAATGGAAGGATGGCTAGGTGGTAGATTCTACTGTCTGAATTCAATTTAGTCTATGTGAACCAAAAGGCTATAAAAGGGAGCGCAGTAGCAGAATTTTTGGTTAGTAAAGCTTTGAAGGATTATGAACCTTTGAGCTTTGATTTCCTAAATGAAGAGCTGATGTATGTGGCAAATACTGAATATTGTCCATGGAAGCTAAACTTTGATGGAGTGAAAAATGCTGTGGGAAATAGAATTGGGGCAATCTTGGTATCCCCTAGTGGCGATTATTATCCATTCACATGCAAGTTGGATTTTGATTGCACAAATAACATGACAGAATATGAAGCCTACATCATGGGAATTCAAGCAGCCTTAGAGCGTAAGATCAGAATGCTAGACGTATATGGAGATTCTGCCCTAGTAATCTATCAGCTTAAAGGAGAATGGGAGACAAGATATCCCAAACTAATTGATTATCGAAAAATAGTTTTGGGATTGATTGAGGAGTTTGATGACATTACTTTCAATTATCTCCCGCGCGATGAAAACCAGGTGGCAGATGCCTTGGCGACCTTAGCTTCTATGATCAAAGTAAACAGACTAGAGGATATGAGACCTATTCAGATGAGTATCTTTGAAGTTCCAGCTCATTGTTATAATGTGGACGAGGAGGAAAAAGATGATCACCCTTGGTATCAGGATGTATTACGATACATAAAAAAATCGTGAATACCCGAAACATGCCACTGAGAATGGGAAAAGGACTTTAAGAAGATTGACCTCTAACTATGTTTTAGACGGGGATATCTTGTACAAAAAGAGAAAAGATCAAGTATTGTTGAGATGTGTTGATGCTGTGGAAGCTAAGAAAATCCTGGAAGAGGTTCATGAAGGCGTTTGTGGAACACACGCTAATGGATTCACAATGGCCAGACAGATAATGAGATTTGGGTATTATTAGTCTACCATGGAAGGTGATTGTATCAACTATGCTAAGAGATGTCATAAATGTCAGATTTATGGAGATAAAATTCATGTGCCTCCGTCACCTTTACACGTTAGGACTTCTCCATGGCCTTTTTCCTTGTGGGGCATGGATGTTATTGGACCAATCTCACCAAAAGCTTCGAATGGGCATTGATTCATCTTCGTAGTAATTGACCACTTCACGAAATGGGTAGAAGCTACTTCTTATGCTAGCATCACTAAGTCAGTGGTCGGTCGAATCTTAAAGAAGGAGGTTATTTGTCGATATGGAATGCCCGAGGGGATCATATCAGACAACGTACTGAATTTGAATAACAGTACGATAGTAGAGGTTTGTAGTCAATTTGGGATCAAACACCACAACTCATCTCCATATCGTCCAAAAATGAATGGGGCAGTGGAAGCGACTAACAAGAACATTAAGAATATAGTAGGGAAGATGACTGAGACTTATAAGGACTGGCATGAGAAACTACCGTTTGCACTCTATGCTTATTGAAAGTCCGTCAGAACCTCTACTGTGGCAACGCCCTTCGGGTTAGTTTATGGAATGGAGGCTGTTCTACCTATTGAAGTGGAAATTACTTCTCTTCGAGTGTTGTTAGAAATAAAGCTGGATGAAGCTGAATGGATCCAGGCTCGGTATGATCAGTTGAATTTAATTGAATAAAAGAGGCTAAGGGCCATTCGTCATGGTCAGATGTACCAAAAACGAATGATGCGAGCCTATGATAAAAAAAATCCATCCAAGGAAGTTTCATGAAGGGACCTTGTACTGAAAAAGATCCTTCCCATGCAAAAGGATTTCAGAGGAAAATGGATGCCTAATTGGGAAGGACCATATGTAGTGAAGAAGGCTTTCTCTGGAGGAGCATTGATCTTGACCGAAATGGATGGGAAAAGTTTACCCAATCCTGTGAACTCGAATTCAGTAAAGAAGTATTTTGCTTGAACAGGAGAAGAGACCAAAGTGAAAACCCGCAAAGGGCGCTTTGAGTTTACAAAAAAAAATAGAGAGGCCAAGGTGAAAACTCACAAAGGGCGCCTTGAGACCAAAGGGGTTTTGAGTTGAAAACCCGAAAAGGGCTGCTCAAATTCTAAATGGACTACCAGTCATCTTGCTACACTTGAATAAACATTGAAATGAAGAATGTTTCATATCGGGGCATCAACAAAGTACTTCGGATCTTCTAAACACATGTTGGGCTCAAGGTAGTCTTCATAGAGTTTGTATATAGAAGTTCAATCGGCGATATCTAGGGCATCTAATTTTTGCCCTATTCATTTTACTATCTTGGGATTCTTTTTCTTCTCAAAGATATGTTCTCAGTTAATTTTCTTTATATTTCTAATAATTTATTCAATTTCAACTCTTTTTGAGATCAATTTATTTATTATCCATTATTCATAAATTTGTTGCATTGAAATAATGATTGATGAACTAATAATTTCATAAAAATATGTTCTACATATTACTTTGAAAATTTCTAGATAAGACAGGGAACCAAAATGGGACAATTGTTTAGAATTTCCATGTACATATATTTGAGAGAGGAGTATGGATAGAGACTATTTCTCTGAATTCTTTGTCCAATTGATAAATGGACAAAGTAAATGAGTTGATGTGATAAAAGTAAGTGATGTTATCAGGTCATAACATTCGAAAAATGGTGTGACGAATTAAGAAACCTGAATTGTGGTGGAATGGGTTGAAATAAACCCTATACCTGGAAAATTTCAAATGGGTCAGACTGAAAAAGTTTCAATTGTGGTAGCATGGTACCAACCTTGTGTTCTAAAGAATTCAACCTGAGATTGGCTCAGAAATTACATTGGGGCAAGCTTGTTGAGCAGAACATGATTCATGAACAAGAATGAAGAACAAATGAGTGAAAACATCTAGTGTAGGAATCATACTCATAACATTTCTTGTATCATAGCAAATTTCATTAGGAGCATTTGATTCATTACGGTCATTGCATCCTAATCTTAATCCTTTAAAAGGAATCATCTTCATGAAATGTTACATGTAGCTAGAAGCATTTGATTTATTCATCATAGCATTTTAGTCATGTGACTTAAACATATTAAACCGAGTCTACAGGACATGTCCCTCAGTGGACGGTGTAGTAATATCGGTGAGTTTGCAGATCTCATCTTCCTAAAGTTGCAGGAAGTAGATCAAAAGAAGATTTTAGTCTTATCTCCTTGAAGTTGTAGTAGAGTAGACTGAAGACAGAAGATCTTATCTTCCTGAAGTTGCAGGAAATAGATCAAAAGAGGATTTCAGCCTTATCTCCCTGAAGTTGCAGCGGAGTAGACTGAAGAAAGAAGATCTTATCTTCCTGAAGTTGCAGGAAGTAGATCAAAAGAAAATTTTAGTCTTATCTCCCTGAAGTTGCAGTGGAATAGACTGAAGAAAGAAAATCTTATCTTCTTGAAGTTGCAGGAAATAGATCAAAAGAAGATTTTAGCCTTATCTCCCTGAAGTTGCAGTGGAGTAGACTGAAAAAAGAAGATCTTATCTTCCTGAAGTTACAGGAAGTAGATTAAAAGAAGATTTTAGTCTTATCTCCCTGAAGTTGCAGTGGAGTAGACTGAAGAAAGAAGATCTTATCTTCCTGAAGTTGCAGGAAGCAGATCAAAAGACACTTTTAGCCTTGTCTCCCTAAAGTTGAAGCGGAGTAGACTGAAGATGGTAGATCTCATCTTCCTGAAGTTCCAGGAAGCGGATCAAAGACACTTTCAGTTCTGTCTCTACTAAGCAGGAGTGGAGCAGATTTAAGATACCAGCCATTTAACAAGACCGGGCAAAATTGGGCCTTTTATAGTCTTTACTCTATTCTCGTTACACGACAATGAGCAAAGAGGGGCAGCTGTAGTTAGCCCATTTTGCCCAGGCCCATGTTATTCAGAAAAAAAAAACAAAATAAAAAATAATAAAATGTCCTTTTACATTTTTTACAAAGCCCAACTTTAATAAACCAAATGTTAACCCACTAGCCCAAATCCTACCCAGCAACCCAACTAAAACCCATTACCCGAATGCACCTTGGCCCAAGTTATGAAACACCTTCAGCAGCCCAAATTTAACCTATTAACCCAAAGTTTGCCGAAAGAGGCCCAAAATTTAAACAGAAATTAGAAGGCCTAGGGTGTTATGAAACCCTAAGCGCCACAGAGACAAGAGGACAACGACACCACGCCAAGCCTCGTGCCTGAGCCAACATTCTTGCCAGTAGTCAACTCCTTGCACCCACGCCAAGCCTTTGGTCGCACCACAATCTGTGCCCAAATTGCGCCATCATCGCTGATTCTCTGTTGTTTGCCTGCAAAAGGAAGGAAACAGGACAACAAACATGGAAATAGGCATATTTCTTATTTTATTTTTATTTTAAGGGTTATAAAAACCTTATGTAAACCTGTAAAAGGACACACAGAGAATATACAGAGACAAAAAACAACAAACACAAAAATATATAGAGAATGATTAATACAAAATAAAAAAAAGGCAGAAGGTGATTTTCTTTTTTATTCTGTCTTATTTTATCTCTATGTTTCATTCCTGTTTTCTTTCATATATACAAAACAGTATCAAAAAATAAGGGTAAAAGGGGTTACCTCTCGATTTAGGCAAAAAGATTGAAATTGTTAGCTTCCTATTGTCGTCTCTGATGGCGCGCGAGGAGGCGCATGTGATCGCTTCTTCGTCGTGGTCTGGCCAGGAGACTAGAGGCGTAGAGTTTTTTTTAAAAATAGTTTTTTTTCTGAAGTGTTTTAAAAATGATTTTTTTTAACAGAACTCTTGTTTTTATAAATCATCCATACGACGTCGTTTTGGGGGTTCCCTTTTAAGGCCAAAACGACGTCGTTCAGAGGCCATGATCCGCGCGTTGACCCGAAAATCGGGGAAGATCCGCATGTTTTATAAAAAAAGGAAATTTATTTTTTTGGTCCCTCCGCAATTTTGTTGGTTTTAATTTCATCCAATATTTTTTTTTGAATTAGCCCTAGAAATCTGTTTTTATTTCAATTTAAGCCCTGATTCTTGTTTTTAATTTTTTCTATATTATCTTTAGTAGTTATATATATTAATTTATTAATATTATAAAATTCATATATAATTATTATTATTTATTATTTTATTTTTAAAATTTTTATATATTATTTTAGTATTTATATATATTAGGTATTATATTATATTTTAAAATTTTGTACATTATATAATATTATATTAAATCGTATATTATTTTTATTGTATGACATATTCTATTTACATTTTTTATTATATACATATGTAATTTTATATATCTTTATTTAAAATCATTATATATACCTTTTTTTTGTATTTATACATCAATTACATCTTTTATATTATATGTATGTAAATTTTATTTATTTATTTATTATTTAATCTTGCATGAGAAATTTCATATTTATTTAGTAATTTTCTTGTTATTTTGATATTTATTGTTTTATGTATATATTTTATTTTCCTATACTCTCTCATTTATTTATTTATTGCCATTGTGTAGTTATTTTTATTAGTCATTATTCTACATTATTATTACTTTATTATTTATATAAATATGAAATGTTAGTATGTCATAATTGCTTGTGATATTTATATTCGATAATGTATAAATGCAATATTGTCTCATGAATTGTTGTTTATAATAAAATACATTTTCTACAAAATTACTATATTTTATTTAAAAGTTTTTTTAAATAAGGCAATATTTTAGTATTTAGGAATTCGGGAAATAGTGCCCTAACGTGTTGGGTTTCGATTTTCCGTTTGACTAAATTTCTAAATATCCTTTTAATAAATTTGTAAATTATGAGATGATTTTAGTTACGAGGGATTAAAAATATCGTGTCCTAATGTGCTGGATGTGATGTTTAGATTCTTTCGGAACAAAGAAATCTCACATTTTAAATCCAATTGTTCAATCTTTTTTTTAAAAAAAAATCATATTTTAAATTTTTATTAAATTTTCAACATTTGGACATAATTTTATCGATTAGGTACCAATTTTTTTTGGGCTTTATGAGGGTGCTAACCCTTCCTCATACGTAATTGATTCCCGAACCCGTTTTCTTATTTTCCGTGGATCAAAATTGAATGTTTTGAAATAAAGCATTTTGCAAGGTGATCCAATCACACCTAAATAAAAAGGGATTGGTGGCGACTCCCATTTTGTTTTTAAAGTCGACCCTTTTTTTTTTAAATTTTAAAAATGATTTCAAAAATACTCTAACAAGCTTTAATCTTTAAGTTATTGGATTTAACAATTTCTAGGTTTTGAATTTTTAGTAAATTTATGGGTTCTAAATAAGGACTTCATGGATTTTGAAATTTTAAAAAAATAATATTTTAAATTTATGGAAAGAAATAAAAGATAAAGAGTGAATTTTTAATTTAAAATAAAATCCCAAAGCCATCAACACGTCTTCAGAGATGGAGAAGCAACAAAAGAAGCTCATTGTAATAGTCCAATTTTTAGTGGTGTCAAAAATAGTGGTTTGAGACCGCTAAATCCGACGAGTGAGTTCTAAAATTTTATTATTTATTATTTAAGAGTCAAATGTGATTTTAGAAAGATTTTTGAATTGGTGATTTGTGTTCAAAAAGGATTTATTAGTTAAAGTGATTTTAAAAACAAGGTATTGAGACCTCGATTTCATAAATCGAGCCGTCAATATTTTTATAAATATTTTCAGAGTGTCATTGAGTTAGTATTAAAGTTTCGTTAGAAAATTTTAACGTTTTGATAGTTAATTAAATAAAAAGGACTAAATTGAAAAAGATGCAAAACTTGCTAATTAAAGAAGTAGTGATTAAATAGTTTAAGTGGTAAATAAAGAAGGACCAAAAAGGCAATTAAATATTTATTAGAAAGCTGAAACGACATGTGCATAGAAAAATCTTGAAATTTGATGACTTAGTAGAGGTGCTCATAGGCCGGGTCGGGCCCGAAAAATAGGCCTAAAATTTTGCCCAAGCCCGACCCAGATAAAAATGCTAAAACTCGGGCATGGCCCACCCACCCTTATTAATTTTTTATATTATTTTTATATTTTTTTAAATATATATAATACATCAAAAATACTAAAAACATCAAAATAAATATTTCCCAACAAATTGAAAATAAATTTTAAAAATATGTAGACTTAAATAACACTAAGATAGATGCAACTTAACAAGAAAATGCCTCTAAAATAATAATAATAATAATTAACAAATGCCTTTAAAATAATAACAAAATTAAGAATAAAATAAGTTTTATACAATATCCAAACAATAACAACAAAATAGTAGCAACATAATAGTAAAATGGTAGCAAAATAGGAGAAAACAACAAGAAAATAACATTCAAAAAGAAAAAGAAAATATTTTTTTGTCCTTTAGTGAATTCAGGCTGGGCCCGGGCCAAAAATGTCTTATCTGAGACCCGGCCTATTTTTTAAACGGGCCCTATTTTTTTGTTCAAACCCATTTTTGGGCCTATATATTTTTCCCAAACCCACCCACATTTCGGGCGGGCTGAGTGGCTCGACCCATGAGCAGGTCTATGACTTAGGGGCAAAATGGTCATTTGGGAATTAAGATAAAAATTAAAACAAATACTTAATTAAAAATATAGTCATTTCTTCATCAATCTTCAGCCAAAAACAATCATAGGAGAGCTTCTAAAGCTGGTTTTTTATATTTTTACATCATGTGAGTTCAATTCTTACTTTTTCTTGAAATTTTTGTGTTTTTAAGACTTTTGCAATTAGGTCCAACTATCTATTTCATTAGTTTTTGATTCTATGGGTAGTTTTGAAAGTTACCGTTGATGAGTGTTGGATGTTTATTATGAATTAACATGGTTTAGAACTTTAATTTTATTATATGATGATTTTATTAAGTGATTTCAATAGAAATAGATTTTAGGACCAAATTGTGAAAAAGGTTAGATATTAGGGTTTGTAAATAAATTTCTGTTTATCAAAGGTTTCATGGTAGCTTAAAATAATTCAATAAATTGTCAATTAAGAAAAATTAGTTCAATTGATAGAATAATTGGTGAGGGATTAAATTGCAAAAACTATAAAAGTTAGGGTAATTGTGTAATTTTGAAAATTGAGGGGTTGTAAAATGAACTGAAACTGAAATTATATGCTAATGAATGAATAATTTTATATTTTAGATCAAGATCCCGTAGTTAATTGTGAAAAAGGAAAATTAGCAGAATAGTCCCTGAACTACTACAAATTCCACAATTTAACCCATGTAAGTTCGTATGGTTAAAGTTTAATAATTATATGGAAATTGATGAATGGTGTTAAATTTATTATGTATTTAATATATTATTGGATAAAAATGAAATATTGTTGTATTATGAATTAGAATGAACATCTGGCTAAAATGGAACACGAGATTGAGTATGATCGTTCTGTGGCAAAAGAAGAATTGACAGTAATTTACCCAAGTAAACTGAGGTTCAGCATTTGTTGTGAACTTTCGTGTTTACTTTTTTTTTAGCTCTCATGAGCTTCAGTTAACTCATATGAGTTTTCGTTTAACCCTAATGAGTTTCAGTTCAGCTCTTTTGAGCTTCAGTTTAACCCTTATCGGTTTCCGTTCAGCTCTTATGAACTTTCGTACAACCCTTATGGGTTTCGTTTAGCAATTTTGTGCTTCTGTACAGCCTTCGGGCTTCTGTATACGATGTACTCATATCCGTAAGTCGTTCTCAAATTCGGTAAGGTTGGTAAGTGACATATGAAATTAGTGTATGAGGACTTAAAGTTATTGATGGTTTTTATGTGAATTAAGTGAATTCATAAATTTGAAGTTGCGGTTGGCAGGAAATGTAATTTGAATGATTTATTTACTTGATTTGGTTATAGTATGTCCAATGTTCAGTAAGATTTACGTTTAAAACCAACGAACTTACTAAGCTTTATTAAGCTTAATTGTGTTTGTTTAATGTCTTTGTAGATTAACGTGAGGTCGGGGAATCGGATCAACACATCGAGTCACACTATCCAACTTGTTTGGTAGTTTTTACAATGTATATTTTGGTTTATATGGCATGTATAGGGTGATAATGGTTTGTGTAAATATTAAGAGTTATATTTCTTTTACATTTCAACCCAACTTATATGAGTAAAGATAAATCATATATGAAACATGTTTGAAATGTTTAGATGATGTACAATTAATAGGTCTAATGAGTCATGGTTGCATATACACCTAGGTGTAAGTTGTTAATTTGGTAAGTTAAGATATTTGATTATATGTGATGATATGTTAGTTATAAGAACTTGGCATTAGCTTGAATTGAGGGTCTTGTATGATTTGTGAGTGTAAAATTTGTTATGCATAGGTTGATACCAAGATTGGGTGAGAAAAATGGCCTTAAAATGGCCTTTTTTCGTCCACACGGCCAGAGACACGGGTGTGTGTCTCAGCCGTGTGTGACACACGGCCTAGAACATGCACATGTGGTCTGGCCGTGTATCCTCTACAACTTGAAATTTCTAAACATAATGCCCAGGTTTTCGCACACGGCCTAGCACATGGGCGTGTGACTTTGCCGTGTGACCCCCTACACCTTATACACGGCTTATCATACGGGCGTGCTGTTGGCCGTATGACCCAAGTCAGAGAGTTACATGGGTATGGACACAGGCTGGGACACAGCCGTGTGCCTCACATCAAATGTCCACGCGGACGGCCACACAGGTGTGTGTCCCTTGTACCTTGGAAAATTTTTGAAATTTCGCGAAAAATTCTTTGATTTTTCAATTTAGTCCTGATTTGTTTCTAACACATAAATTGTGAAACACCCACACCCTACCACGAGCCCGAATCGGATCTCGTATGTTCCTAAAGTAAACCGGTTTCAAAGATTTTCATTACTTAGAGAAAATTTGTAAAATTTTAGAAAAATGTTGTTGTGGATTGGGCTTAGATTGGAAACACATTTAATTAATCTTGTAAATCCAATTTTATTAAGGTGACAAAATAATTTTAAGGTTTATAAAAAAATCACTTAACTTTAGTCATAATAGTTCGTAACATAACAATTTAAAGTAAAGCGTAATAAGAAAATCCACTGGGCCTTATGGCCTTATTACATCAAGTAAAACCCAAAAAAAATAACAAAGTCCAAATCGAATAAAATCTTCAAGTGAAACATGGCCACCTTAAGGTCTACCGTCCCATTCCAATCACGTTTCATCACCGAAAATATTTCCCACAACGGGTGAGTCAACAGACTCAATGTGCACACAAGACTAACATTCAACAAATCGTGCATACATGTTCATATCAAATTCATATTCATATAATAATGATGATGCAACCCAAACCCAAGCCTATTTGTCCATCCGCTACACACCACCCGCATTCGCCAAATACACCGTGGGACTACTAAGTCAACCTCCATCCGCTACACACTATCGAAGGTAGTCGCCGCAATGACGTGCTCATCGCCTATATAATTTGTGTCATTAGACACCATATTCAAATAATGTAACCGTAGTTACCAAATTCAGATAATGTAACCGAGTTACCATATTCAAATTTTGTATTTGTAGTCACCATATTCCGTTAGTGAGACCAAGTCAACACCTTCTTCCCTTTCACATAAATCCCGAATGCCCCATAAATTTTATATCATGCATAACATACTTAATTCCATATTCATATACATATTCACATGTTATAAAATAACATATTTCATTATCCTATCAGAAGTAGGAAACGTACCTGAGTACTTTTGTACCACATTAGGGTACTTAGCCATATTCACATTCTTACGTATAATCATATAATTAATATTTGCCATATAACGTATTGAAGGTTAGTATGGGTACACACCTGATTTGTTTAATAGATTCCTTGAAATTCCGAAGAACGATCTACCGATCTAGATTTTTACTCCTATATTCGGCCAACCATTAAAATATATTAACAAACCTATTTGGCTTAAAAACCAAATCCAAGTAGGATTTGTATTACTTACCTTGTTGTCGAATTGAAAGATTGTAAATCAAATGCCGAAAATTGATAGTACTCCTTCCTTAAATTGGCTAGCCACTAAATCAGGTAATTATGTCAGTTTCTACCTTTTGAGTAAATGGAAAATAATACCAATATAACCCTAGGCCGATTGGATCTATGTACTTACCTTATAGTTTCCAAATCCCGAAAGTTTCCTTGTCTTGAATATCCGTCAAATCCCTATAACTTCATGTCGATTTATTTTAATATTGAGACATAATCAAAACCTTGACCAATATTTATATTCCTTACCTTAGATCCTTGATCCTTATATTCGGTAATTGTAGAAACCGAGAGATCCTTGTAGATTCTACCATGAACAAGAATAGGATTAGGCCATTCTCTTTCGGCAAATAGAAAAGAAAGGAAATTGAATAGCTTAACCTTACCTTGATGCCTTTAATCGATTGCTTCCTTGCCTAGAGTCACAGAGATTCGGCTATGGAGTTTTAATCAGAGATCAAAAGAAAAGGGTTTTGGCTCGACAATAGCAAAGGAGAGGAGAAGAAAAGAAGAAGAAGAGATGGATTTTGCTTAAAGAAAAATTAGCAGAGGGGAGAGAGCAAGGGAATTTTGGCAACTTGGAAGAGATGAAAGAAAAGACTTTGGCTCTCCTTTTATAGCCGATTTGCTAGGCCAAGAGTCCCCGACTTGGCCACCACTCTCCCTTAAGATAATATTATCTCCTTTATCTAAAAATAAAAGCATTTAATCCATCAATTATCTCCTCGATAATCCAAATTTAAAATCCCTTATTTATCACTTATTATTCACATATTTATGGAATTAAACACCTCCTTTCTAGAAGGCTTGTGCCGTCCACCCTTAGCCTTGGAAGCAAAATAAAACTCCCTTTATTTACTTCCCAAGTGACTAACTCGTGCCCAACACCTGCATGTGGCGCCATTTCCATAGGCCCAAGTGACATCTTCAGCCACTTTTCCAAGCCTTTTGTGTGTCAAACTTTACTAACTTTTTCTTTTAAGGCCATTTTGCCCTTATTTCCTATTTTAAACTTTAAAATTTGACATTTCGCATCATTTCTAAGTTTCCAAATTTTTGATCTACTCAGAACTTGCCATTTTTCTTACATTTTCAAGTTTCCAAAATGTTCAGTTTCCATTTTTGGATCATTTCCAAAATGTTCGAGTTTCCAAAATGTTCAAGTTTCCAAAATGTTCACTTTCCTAATTTACTTAGGTTTCCAAAATGTTCACTTTCCTAATTTGCTTAGGTTTCCAAAATGGTCATTTTCCTATTTCCAACATAACATTTCCATACATTCTCGTGTTTCCAAAATCATTCCAAATTTATTCCAAAACACATAAAAGATGTCTTTTTGTACAATTAGGCCAAAATGCATAGGCCCTTTTCAGATGTTACAGCTTCTACCCCCTTAAAAATAATTTCGTCCTCAAAATTACTTACTATCGCTCATCCGCATAGCCTAACTCACCACACTACGCTATTGTCAAGACTCGATCTTAAAAACTATCATACTTTCTAGGCACATTCTATAAGTTCACAATCAAGGTTCCATACACTTCATTAGCAACATAAGATCGAACTAATCTTATAGCGAGTAAAGTAATGAAGTATAATCCATAAATAAGAAACTTACTCGTTGTCTCGTCTGCGCGTCACTATCCTCTCGACTACCGCATCGCATAAACTAACCTTGGCTGCCTTGCTTCAACCTTCAACACCTCCGCTTGGTGCTCCATGACCTTGGTCGAACCATTACTTCATTATTCAACCTCGACCTCGTTGAGGTCATTGTCCTCCCCTACCACTGATTAACATTACGAGTTGTCGGTCGTTTGTCATCCGATATTTTTGGACCGTCTTGAGCATATGGTCCTTGGACCCACACTTAAGACATGCTCCTGTCTTTCTCCAACACTCACCTAAATGTTTCTTTCCACAATGCTCACAAGGACGACATCGCCTCTGGTACCAACTTGTCGATCCTTCTACCATCGCCTAGGCCTCTTATTCCCGATGATCCGCATAATCCAAAACCTCTTTCCTACCTATTTCGATCAAGGTTCTACTTGATAGAATCCTTAATTCCTCGCCACTTTAGCCTTATCCACTAAAGCAGAGAATTCCCGCCTCGATGCGGTGCTATTAATAGCCTCAGATCGTCCCTCATCCGTCCTCAAACGGACACGCGTTCATGCTCGATTGCCACTACCCTCGAGCATAGCGGCTCAACCTCAGAATTCCGCATATTCTCAAGGACAGACTTATTGAAACACCCCAAACCCGCCCAAAAGCCTAACCTGATTTGGTATGTTCCTCGAGTAAAACTTTAGCGGAATATCGTTTTGTTCAAGAAAACTTGATGATTTTAAGTAAAACGGATTAACTTAAAGATCGAGTTGGGCTTAGTTGAAAAATAGATTTGTATTTTCTTAAAACATATTTATATATATTATCGACAAAACCTTTTAAATTATTTATCGAAAGCCATTTAGTTATTTAATTGATAATTGTTCATGGTAGAATTTAAATCCAAACACAAAATCTAAAAGTAGTTTATAGTGGCCTTATTACAAAAATAGCAAACCCAAAATAAAGTCTAAGTAATAAAATTTAAATTAATAAGTTTAAGTTGGGAAATCTCCACAATACTTGATACGAGCACCGCCACTTCAAATCCTTGTCGACCGATCCATCGCACTACTTAATTATCCTAAAAGTTATCCCAAAAAATGGGTGAGTTATAAACTCAATGTGTAACACATAGACTAAAAAGTCCTTTTATCATATGCTTTAAAGTCCAAAAATTTCACATATGGCCATAGGCCCATTTAACTCATATTTAGCCCAAAGGCTCATTTAGCTCATGTTTAGCCCAAAGGCCCATTTCATAGCAGATCAAATAATAATCATTCAATATTACATGGTTATGTACATGAAATGAAATGCAAGCCCGGCCCACCTAAATTTCCATCTGCTATACACCACCCGTACCAACTAACACACCGTGGGGATTACTAAATCAACCCTCCATCTGCTACACACCATCAAAGGCGCTTGTCGCAGCCAACATGCATATCGCCCTTATAATATTGTGGCAAAGCCACCAAAACAGATGTGACCAAGTCACCGATCAAGTCCAATTTCAAATACGTGACCGAAGTCACCAGATTCACATATGTGACCGAAGTCACCGGAGCCAAATATACGTGACCGAAGTCACCGGAGTCAAATATGTGACCGAAGTCACCAGAAATGTGGTAAAACCACCAGAATACTTCCTCTTTTATCAACAATACCCATATGCCTATGCACATACATATCAAATCAGATTTTCATGCTATTTACCCCACAAAACATAATATAATCATACTCATTTCATATTTATGCATATAGCAAAATAAACAGAATATTGGGGTAAACATACCTGAATTTTGTATACCAATGATTGGTATCCACAAACAAACATATTGTCATATAATCACTTTTTAAAAAATAGATCTATGGAAATTTTAATGTAAGGTTACACACCTAGTGACAGTGAGAACAATACCCTCTTGTTCGTCAACACCTAATTGATTAACACACTTGGTTAGTATAAACTATTGTTAACAAAACTATACTTATTGACGATGGATCTAAATCCTTACCCTCGATTCTCGAACGACAGGTTATTTGTGGTTTTCTCCACTAGATGGATCAAAACCCACCGATATTCCACCAACATAAAATGTGCCTAGAAAGTAAGATAGTTCTTTAAGATCGAGTCGCGACAATAGCGTAGTGTAGTGAGTTAGACATGCGGATGAGCGATAGTAAGTAATTTCGAGGACGAAATTATTTTAAGGGTAGAACTATAACATCTTAAAAAGGGCCTATGCATTTTGGCTTAAATATCTGAAATGACATGTTTTATGAGTTTTGAATAAATTTTGAACATTTTGGAAGCTTTGAGAATGTATGGAAATGTTACATTAAAATAGGAAAGTGACCATTTGGAAACCTAAGTAAATTAGGAAAGTGAACATTTTGGAAACCTAAGCTAAAAGAGGAAAGTAAACATTTTGGAAACTAAGCTAAAAGAGGAAAGCGAACATTTTGGAAACTAATTTGAATTAGGAAAGTAAACATTTTGGAAACTAATTTGAATTAGGAAAGTGAACATTTTAGGAAACCTAAGAAATGTCAAGTTCTGAGTGAACGAAAATTTTGGAAACCTAGAAATGACTTAGAAATGTCGAGTTTTAAAGTTTAAAAGAGGTAATTAAGGCAAGGAGGCCTTAAAAGAAAAAGTACGTGAAATTTGACACACAAGCGGGCTTGGAAAAGTGGCTCAAGATGCCACTTAGGGCCTTTGGAAATGGCGCCACATACAAGGGTGTTAGGCACGAGTTCAAGTCACATGGGAAGCAAATAAAATAAGTTTTAATTTTGCTTCTAGAAGCCCAAGAGGTGGATTGACACAAGACTTGCAAAGAGGAGTTTCACTCTCTTTTAAATTCGCTAATTAGAAGATAATAAGGATTATACTTTATTAGTTTTAAAATTAAAGAGATAAAGTTATCACATAAGGAAGAGTAGTGGCCAAGCAAAGGATTCTTGGCCTAATTTCAACTATAAAAGGATGAGACTAAGGCTATTCATTATTCATTCTCCCTCTCTTTTCTTTTGCCAAATATTCTTTCTCCTCTCTCTGCCGAAATTCTTCTTGAGCATCCATTCTTTTTTCCTATTCTCTTTTAGCATCCTAGCCGATTCCTTCTAAGCCTATTATTCCTCTCTTCTTTCATCTTTGAAACCAAATACATAAGGGGATCATAGCCGATTGTTCATCAAGTCTCTAAGCCGAATCTCTGAAGTGGTGTCAGGAGGGATCTGTCGATTTCAATATAAAGGGTAAGGATCTATAGTTATAATTGTATTCCTTTCTTTTAAGCCAAAAGTTAGTCTAATCCCTCCTATATTTTATTGATCGAAATATGGAAGGTGAATTTCGGGATTTCAGATCTAAGGTATTTCGACATCTCCATTAATCAAGAAGAGAGTTTCGAGATTTAAAAGATTTAAGGTAAGATATATGTAAATTCGGCCAAAGGCCATGTTTATGTTTTAATGTTAGATTAAATCTAACATATGGTTAAAGGAATTTTGGCAGAGTCTTAATCAAGTGACGATTTGATTTGTTTGGAAATCAAATCCGTTTAAGGTCAAGAGATCTAGCGTCGTAGATCGAATCTTCGGGATCTAAGAATTTCGGTAGTAACAGGTGTGTAAACTCTTTACACACTTTATTAGTAAACTTTGCTATATTGTTACCTTGTTAATAATTATTGTAGTGATCTATGATATATGCTTGTGGGCTTAAGCATGGATTCCGGGTAAGTCCCCTGTATGTGATCTATTGATATATGATTTGTATGCCATCACATGCTGTTACATGCCATGCCTAAATACATGATATATGATAATTGATTTGTAAGCATGATGATGGTGGGATTGATGAGAGGAGGGGGATGATTTTATGGACTGTCGCCAGTGGTTTTGACCACAAGATGGGTTGGCCCCATTAGATTATTTGTGACCTATGGTCATCAGTGGTTTTGACCACAAGATGGGTTGGCCCTTCAGATTATTTGTGACCTATGGTCATCGGTGGTTTTGACCACACCGATTGATAAATTGCGACTAAGTCCCGGTGGTTTGGTACCACCGATGGTTTTGACCACGCTTGATAAATTGTGACCTATGGTCATCGATGGTTTTAACCACACGATGGGTTGGCCCCATCATTTGATTTGTGGCTCTAAGTCATCGGTGGTTTTGACCACCGTGGTTTTGACCACAGGGGTAGTTAAGGAGTATGGATGGTTAGGTTGGGTTGCATGTGCATGTTTATTAATGACTTGTGTATGAGTTGCTTTTACGGGTGGGGATTACACACCGAGTCTTGGTGACTCACCCCTTTCCTTAACATTTTGAGATGAGTAGAACGGAGATGGAGTAGGAGAGGACTCGGAGGCCATGCTTGTCGAAGGATTTAAATTCATTTTATTAAAGTTATTATTATTTATTTTCTAAGTTTTCATTTTGGGTTTGTAGTAAGGCCGATAATTATTGTTGGATGTTTATTTTATTGCTTTATTTTACTCATGTTATATTACAAATGGAATTTTATAAAAATTAATTGAACCGGTTAAAAGCAACTTTTCAAACTTAATAAATTTCTACGGGTTTTCAAAAGATGTTACCATCGGGTAACAAAAATTCACCACGTCAATCATGATTTTGAAAGTTCCTTAAATTTTAAATAATCAAACAATTTCAGAGGGTTGAACAACCTAACTATATTTATAAAAAGCCCAACTGAGTTTTTAATCACCGTTTTAATTCCTTAGCCAAATTTCATCAAATTTTCTCCAGAAAATCAATGTCCTTCAAAATATTTTACTCGTGACATACCAGTTAGATTCAGGACTCATGGGCGAGTTTGGGGTGTTACAATTTTGGTATCGAGCCGGTTCAAAACTTCTATTGTGGGGGCCCAGGCCCAAAATGTTTTATTTTGTTACTAGGCCTTATTATGATGTTTTGAGAAACTGTTTTGGCTTGAACAGCATGGCACCGAGTCTCCGGCACCTATCCGCCCAGGTAAGTACTTCTATCCATTTCTTTGTGAATTTTTGATGAGGGGTAGAAGGGAAAAATGGGGACGTAGAATACTAGAATAGAAATTATTGAACTCTAGGGCTAGCATACCCCAACAAGCAATGCATAAGATTTAATAGCTCCATAAACCAACCCTGTGAGTTGTCACTAAGCAAGGGATGTGGCAATCGTTATAGGCATGTCTAGGATTGGATTTGGTGGGGGCCTGGTATTTAAGCAGTCCTCGTGACTCACCTCCTACTCACTCGAATCCTACCTGGTGCGTAGTAACGGTTCATCCTAGCTGAGACGACACACTCATAGGCTAAACTCGATAACTAAAACCCGAAAGGGACTAGCTATTTTTTTTTGAGGTAATTAAAACCTTGTTTTAAAAAGAAAAAAATGACCAAAATACCCCTCAGTTTGAAAAATGACCAAAATACCCCTAGCTTATGAATTACCAAAATACCCTCCGTATGAAAAGTTTCCAAATAGAAAAATTTTCAAAATATCCTTCTTTTGTGAAATCAACTAGAACCAAATTTTGGAAATCTTTTTATGAAAAAGCCCAGACTAGGAAAAATTACTAAAATGCCCCTAGTGGTGAAATTACAAAATTGCCCCTAACCAACAAAATTACCAGAATAACCCTGATTTTCAAAATTTCGCAACATCACTATTTTGGAAAATGCAATTCTCAAAAAGAACCATCAAAGTTTTACAACTTTTTCAAATTCACCTTCATTTGTGAAAAATTACCGAAATACCCCTGAGGTCCAAAATTACCGAATTACCCCAGATTTCAAAATTTTTCAAAATACCCAGTGAATTTAAGAGTTTCAAAATACTTTTGACAAAATCATCCAAAACTTTTATTTTGAGAAATTACAAAATACCACATAGGACAAATTACGAAAATACCCCAGGTAGTGGAAAAACAATCACCAATGAAAACTACAACGTCTTTTTGAATGAATGAATGGAAAACTGTGTGCATGTATGATACGAAAGAACCACTCCTAAAACTCTTATCATAAAATTTCTTCGCGGATAATCAAGTGAAATACTAATGCATAAAATTCTTAAACAGATAAACGCAATCGTTAGATATGAGCTCTAGAGGACGCGGTCGTCAAGGACGTGGTAGAGAATGTGCCTAGAAAGTAAGATAGTTCTTTAAGATCAGAGTGCGTAGCAATAGCGTAGTGTAGTGAGTTAGACTGTACGGATGAACGATAGTAAGTAATTTCGAGGACGAAATTATTTTAAAAGGTTATGTAACATCTTAAAAAGGGCCTATGCATTTTTGGCTTAAATATACTGAAATGACATGTTTTATGAGTTTTGAATAAATTTTGAACATTTTGGAAGCTTCGAGAATGTATGGAAATGTTACATTAAAAATAGGAAAGTGACCATTTTGGAAACCTAAGTAAATTAGGAAAGTGAACATTTTGGAAACCTAAGCTAAAAGAGGAAAGTAAACATTTTGGAAACTAAGCTAAAAGAGGAAAGTGAACATTTTGGAAACTAAGTTTGAATTAGGAAAGTAAACATTTTGGAAACTAAGTTTGAATTAGGAAAGTGAACATTTTAGGAAACCTAAGAAATGTCAAGTTTACTGAATGAACGAAAATTTTTGGAAACCTAGAAATGACTTAGAAATGTCGAGTTTTAAAGTTTAAAAGAGGTAATTAAGGCAAGGAGGCCTTAAAAGAAAAAGTACGTGAAATTTGACACACAACGGGCTTGGAAAAGTGGCTGAAGATGCCACTTAGAGCCTTTGAAATGGCGCCACATACAAGGGTGTTGGGCACGAGTTCAAGTCACATGGGAAGCAAATAAAATAAGTTTTAATTTTGCTTCTAGAAGCCCAAGAGGTGGACGGCACAAGACTTGCAAAAGAGGAGTTTCACTCTCTTTTAAATTCAGCTAATTAGAAGATAATAAGGATTATACTTTATTTGTTTTAAAATTAAAGAGATAAAGTTATCACATAAGGAAGAGTAGTGGCCAAGCAAAGGATTCTTGGCCTAATTTCAGCTATAAAAGGATGAGACTAAGGCTATTCATTATTCATTCTCCCTCTCTTTTCTTTTGCCAAATATTCTTTCTCCTCTCCCTCTGCCGAAATTCTTCTTGAGCATCCATTCTTTTTCCTCTTCTCTTTTAGCATCCTAGCCGATTCCTTCTAAGCCTATTATTCCTCTCTTCTTTCATCTTTGAAACCGAATACATAAAGGGATCATAGCCGATTGTTCATCAAGTCTCTAAGCGAATCTCTGAAGTGGTGTCAGGAGGATCATCGATTTCAATATAAAGGGTAAGGATCTATAGTTATAATTGTATTCCTTTCTTTTAAGCGAAAGTTAGTCTAATCCTCCTATATTTTATTGATCGAAATATGGAAGGTGAATTTGTGATTTCGGATCTAAGGTATTTCGACATCTCCATTAATCAAGAAGAGAGTTTCGGGATTTAAAAGATTAAAGGTAAGATATATGTATATTCGGCCAAAGGCCATGTTTATGTTTTAATGTTAGATTAAATCTAACATATGGTTAAAGGAATTTGGCAGAGTCTTAATCAAGTGGCGATTTGGGATTTGTTTGGAAATCAAATCGTTTAAGGTCAAGAGATCTAGCGTCGTAGATCGAATCTTGAGGATCTAGGAATTTGGTAGTAATGTGTGTAAACTCTTTACACACTTTATTAGTAAACTTTGCTATATTGTTGCCTTGTTAATAATTATTATAGTGATCTATGATATATGCTTGTGGGCTTAAGCATGGATTCCGGGTAAGTCCCCTGTATGTGATCTATTGATATATGATTTGTATGCCATCACATGCTGTTACATGCCATGCCTAAATACATGATATATGATAATTGATTTGTAAGCATGATGATGGTGGGATTGATGAGAGGAGGGGGATGATTTTATGGACTGTCGCCAGTGGTTTTGACCATAAGATGGGTTGGCCCCATCAGATTATTTGTGACCTATGGTCATCAGTGGTTTTGACCACAAGATGGGTTGGCCCCATCAGATTATTTGTGACCTATGGTCATCAGTGGTTTTGACCACACCGATTGATAAATTACGACTAAGTCCCAGTGGTTTGGTACCACCAGTGGTTTTGACCACAGTTGATAAATTGTGACCTATGGTCATCGTGGTTTTGACCACACGATGGGTTGGCCCCATCATTTGATTTGTAACTCTAAGTCATCGATGGTTTTGACCACCAAATGGTTTTGACCACACGGGGTAGTTAAGGAGTATGGATGGTTAGGTTGGGTTGCATGTGCATGTTTATTAATGACTTGTGTATGAGTTGCTTTATCGGGTGGGGATTACACACCGAGTCTTGGTGACTCACCCCTTTCCTTAACATTTTGCGATGAGTAGAACGGAGATGGAGCCGAGAGGACTCGAGGGCCATGCTTGTCGAAGGATTTAAATTCATTTTATTAAAGTTATTATTATTTATTTTCTAAGTTTTCATTTTGGGTTTGTAGTAAGGCCGATAATTATTGTTGGATGTTTATTTTATTGCTTTATTTTACTCATGTTATATTACAAATGGAATTTTATAAAATTAATTGAACAGGTTAAAAGCAACTTTTCAAACTTAATAAATTTCTATGGGTTTTCAAAAGATGTTACCATCGGGTAACAAAAATTCACCACGTCAATCATGATTTTGAAAGTTCCTTAAATTTTAAATAATCAAACAATTTCAGAGGGTTGAACAACCCAACTATATTTATAAAAAGCCCAACTGAGTTTTCAAACACCGTTTTAATTCCTTAGCCAAATTTCATCAAATTTTCACCAGAAAATCAATGTCCTTCAAAATATTTTACTCGTGACATACTAGATCCGGTCAGGACTCATGGGCCGGGTTTGGGGTGTTACAGGTTAGATATTAGGGTTTTTTAATAAATTCTGTTTATGAAAGGCTGCATGGTAGCTTAGAATAATTAAATAAATTGTCAATTGAGAAAAATTAGTTCAATTGATAGAATAATTGGTGAGGGATTAAATTGCAAAAACTATAAAAAGTTAGGGTAATTGTGTAATTTTGAAAATTGAGGGGTATTAATTTTGAAATGAACTGAAACTGAAATTATATGCTAATGAATGAATAATTTTATATTTTACATCAAGAGCCCGTAGATAATCATGAAAAAGGGAAATTAGTATAATAGTCCCTGAACTACTACAAATTCCACAATTTAACCCAGGTAAGTTCGTATGGTTAAAGTTTAATAATTATATGGAATTTGATGAATGTTGTTAAATTTATTATGTATTTAATATATTATTGGATAAAAATGAAATATTGTTGTATTATGAATTGGAATGAACATCTGACTAAAATGGAACGCGTGATTAAGTACGATCGTTTTGTGGCAAAGGAAGAATTGACGGCAATTTACCCAACTAAATTGAGCTTCAGTATTTTTTGCAAACTCTCATGTTTACTTTCGTTTAGCTCTCATGAGCTTCAGTTAACTCATATGAGTTTCCGTTTAACCCTAATGGATTTCAATTCAGCTCTTTTGAGCTTCAGTTTAACCCTTATGGGTTTCCATTAAGCTTTTATGAGCTTCCATACAACCCTTATGGGTTTCTGTTTAGCACTTGTGTGCTTCTGTACAGCCTTCGGGCTTCTGTTTATGATGTACTCATATCCGTAAGTCGTTCTCAGATTCAGTAAGGTTGGTAAGTGACATATGAAATTAGTATATGAGGACTTAAAGTTATTGATGGTTTTGATGTGAATTAAGAGAATTCATAAATTTGAAGTTACGGTTGGCAGGAAATGTAATTTGAATGATTTATTTACTTGATTTGGTTATAATATGTTCAATGTTCGGTAACATTTACGTTTAAAACCAACGAACTTACTAAGCTTTATTAAGCTTACTTGTGTATGTTTAATGTCTTTGTAGATTAACGTGATGTTGGGGAATAGGATCAACACATTGAGCCACACTATCCAACTTGTTCTGGTAGTTTTTGCAATGTATATTTTGGTTTATATGGCATGTATAAGGTGATAATGGTTTGTTTAAATATTAAGAGTTATATTTTGTTTACATTTCAACTCAATTTATATGAGTAAGGATAAATCATATATGAAGCATGTTCGAAATGTTTAGATGATGGACAATTAATAGGTCTAATGAGGCATGGTTGCATATACACCTAGGTGTAAGTTGTTAATTTGGTAAGTTAAGATATTTGATTATATGTGATTATATGTTAGTTATAAGAACTTGGTATTGGCTTGAATTGAGGGTCCTTTATGCTTTGTGAGTGTAAAATTTGTTGTGCATAGGTTGATACCAAGATTGGGTGAGAAAAGTGGCCTTAAAATGACCTATTTTCGTCCACACGGGCAGGGACACAGGCATGTGTCTCAGCTGTGTGTGACACATGGCCTGGAACATGGGCATGTAGTCTGGTCGTGTGTCCCTTGCACCTTGAAATTTCTAAACAGAATGCCCAGGTTTTTGCACACGGCCTAGCACACGGGCATATGACTTGGCCGTGTGACCTCTGCACCTTATACACGGCCTATCATACGGGCGTGTGGTTGGTCGTGTGACCCAAGTCAGAGAGTTACACGGGTATGGACACAAGCTGGGACACGGCCATGTGCCTCACATCAAATGCCCACACGGCCGGCCACATGGGCGTGTGTCCCTTGTACCTAGGAAAATTTTTGAAATTTTGCGAAAAATTTTCTGAGTTTCCAGTTTAGTCCTGATTTGTTTCTAACACATAAATTGGGCCTCGAGGGTCCATTTAAGGGACAATTTGATTGAGTATGATTGGTTTCAGATATAAATAATAAATGTCATGAATTAACTGTATTTGTTCTGCAAACTCCAGTAATGCTCTGTAACCCTGTTTTGGCAACGGATATAGGTTAAGGGTGTTACACTCATTGTCTTTATTTTCTTCTTCATCACCAAAGAGAGAAGCAAAATTAAATAAGGCCCTTCCTTTGGTCACACGTGGGTCTATCCACATGGTTTTTTTCCCTTTTTTCAATTTTAATTTCTAACATAAATTTTTATATATATTTATAATATATTTAGTTAGTCCAAACTGTTAATTAATTAATTTTTTATTAAAATATTACATAATTATATATAATTTGAATGTCTTGAGAGTCTTAAAAGCGATACATGACTTCTCATTAATCAAATTTTAGTTTTTACCTCTAGACTATGCTAAAACTTGAGATTTAATCTACATACTTCATTTTTTATTACATAAATTGGTTCCTCTACTTTTATAATGCCATTGGTAAGCTTGAATAGTTAATATTGATAAATATTTCAATCAAAATGTTGACGTCAAATTTCCTTGAGAACATTATTTCAATAAGAAAAAGAGTTTATCATGAAGAGTTCGAATGAATGTTTGTTAAGAAAAAATCTAATAAATATTTCCAACGTAATTTTTATTGTTACATTAATACAAATTCTTTCTTTTAAATTTCGATGTTATATCAAATAATTTAATAGAAAATCTTTAATAATGGTGACAATCGGACTTGAATTTTAAATCTAAAAAGTAGAGGGCTAAATTCTTAAAAATAAAAATAGGATGACTAAATTTAAAATATACAAAATATATAGAGACTTAGAGCATATTTTAACCTTCAAATTATTACTCCTAATTTGACACAAACAAATAATTACTCTATATAAAAGGAATGTCCAAAAGGCCTTTCTTTATTGACACGTGATGCATCATGTTGCTTTTTTTTTTCTTTATATTATGGAAAAATAGTTAAATTTTAATTTTGTCTCTTTATTATGCTTAAATATAAAATATAATCATTCTACTTTAATTAGTATTTTTAACATTATTTGAGAAATTTAGTACAGGAAAATTCTTCTTCTTATAAAAGAAATACAACCTAGCTTATATATTAGGATAATCGACATTTCAGTCCATTATTCTAAGAAATATAATGGGACAATCCCACAAAGTTAGGAATCTTAATAAACTAGGAAAGCATCTAATTAGAAATCAATAATGACTGATCCTATTTGTCTAAGGAAACTAAATAATAAATCCTAATCTACTAGATTATAGCATATTAGTTAATTCCTAATATATACAAGTTAATTTGGCTCTTTTCTATATTCCCCCTCAAGCTGGAGTGTATATGTTATACAATTTGTAACACCCCTTACCCGTGTTTGACGCCGGAATAGGGTACGAGGCATTACCAAAACAAAACACATACAGTAGTACTAAATCGAGACATAAAATTCACATCCAAATTTAAATCTTTTCAATTTTCATCACACACTCATTCAACCTAGTCATGCATCTCATAAATTGCATCATCATAAACATATAACTTGATCAATATTAGCCAACATCAATGGCCTTATACAAAATGAAATATCAAAGAACATAGGCCAACATTTTAGGCCAAATCAATTATGACACATAACAAAACAACCAAGTCCTCTATACATGCCATAATTCAAAATATTGATTTCAAAATACCAAAAGAGTGTTGATAGTGTGGATGGATCTCCGACGATCTCTGAATCCCGAGCTACCTTGGTGACACTATAAAATAAGGGAAAAGAGAGGGGAGTAAGCCTATAGCTTAGTAAGTAAGTATGTAAATAATAAAAAATGACTAACATGCTTTCAAAATAATACAATCCTAACTACACATAGATTCACCATTTATTCAAGTCCAAACATGTTGTTTATTCGAGTCATAGTCACTAATTTATTTTTATCTGGAGCTACGTAACTCCAAATTAAGATCCGCTAATTTTCCCTGAAACTAGACTCACGTATCTTTTTACCATAAAATTTTCAAAATTTTGATTTATCCAATAAGTACAGTTTATTCTTTAAAGTCTCCCCTGTTTCACTACCCAGCAGTTTTGACCCCGCTACACTAAAAATTAATTATATCATTGTAAAGAATTTGGATAATGTTTACATTTGTTTCTCTTGAAATTAGACTCATTAATAAATTTAATCACAATTTTTAGTGATTTTCCAAAGTCGGAACAGGGGATTCTAAAATCATTCTGACCCTGTCTCACAAAAATTCAAATATCTCAGAATATAAAATTCTTTAGATTACATTATTTATTTTATACGAAAATAGGCTCAATAAGCTTTAAATTAATATCTTATTCAACTTCTAATTCAATTTTCACCATTTTTGGTGATTTTTCAAAGACACATAATTCTGTTGTCCAAAACTGTTTTATTTCTAAATTTACTCTTTCATAATTTCACTTACTCCATTTCATCTTCTGAAGGTTCGCTCAAATATCGAGCACATTGTTCATAAATTTTCACACTTATACCTGCACTTATCCATCACATAGTCATATTCAATTACACTTAGTCATTATATGATCACATGTATTTTCACTTAGTTAATTTCCTGTTGAACTCATCGGAATAATAACAGATACACGGTGCCCTGCACATAGTACCACCCTTGTAGCCGAAGCTATCTGGTGCACATAGTAGCCTACACTTAGTACTACACATGTGACCAAAACCATCATTTACATATAGTGGCCTGCACTTAGTACCACACATGTGATCGAAACTATCGGGTACGCATAGTAGCCTGCACTTAGTACTACATATGCGACCTATCAGTCTGGTACACGTAGTATCCTGCACTTAGTACTACACACGTGACCTAAAACCATCTCGTAGCTCTCTTGTACACATAGTGGCCTACACTTAGTACCACACATGTGACCTAGCTTGTAACATCCTAAATGTGGGCCTGTGCATTTATATGTTGGTTTAACATGTTAGTTCGAGAATTTAAGGCTCGGGCTGAGGCCTTGATTAAATATATGGATTAGAGGTTAAATTAAAGTTCTGAAAAGTTTAAGTGATATTTTGGGCTTTAAAACTTGGGTTAGAATGATTAAAAATAGTGTTAGTAGTAATTAAATGTAAATAGTTATGTTTGGTAGCAAGTTGGGCTTGTGGCCCAAAAATTTGGAGTACTTTGAGTGGGCACTAGGGTGGCACCACTTAGGGAGGTTATTGGACCATGTGTGGCTACTTGAGACCCAAGAATTGGGGGTAAAATTTTGGCATATTAAGGAGGGGGAGTGGACAGCATTTAGGAGCTTTATTTCTTTTTATTTAAGTGATAAAAGCTGATAATTAAGAGGATGAGGAGTTGGATCTAGTTGAGACTCTTTTAAATGAGTCAGCGGATCATGATAAGGGATAGGAATTTGAGCTATCAGGTGTTTGCAGAGTTGGTCGAAAATCCAACTCTGGGAAAGGGGGTGCATTGTCGAATTCTATTTAAGCCAATTGATCATCCATTCTTTTATTTTTTTCTCTTCTTCCTCACCTAGCCGAAATTCCCTTCTCCTATTCTCTCAAATTCTTTTCTTTTCCGCAACTCTCCGACACAGTTTATTTTCCCCTCTTTTCTTCTCAAAGCCGAATACCCTAGTCTTTATTTTCCTCTCCCATAGCCGAATCTACAAGTGAGATCTCTGTTTCCCGAAGGTGCACCATAAGCTGCATACTCCTCTCTAATCTGGTGAGTTTTGAGATTTTGTTTCTTTGCGTTTCCTTTATTTTTCTGTCAAGTTCTAAACCAAATCATTTATTCCAAAGGCTTGTCGATTTCACTCTCTCTATCCTAGAAGCCGAATCTTGTCTTGTTTTATTCGGAAGTGTCGATTTGGTGGAAAAGCCGAAGGTAGGTTGGTGGTGACGATTTCTCAAGGACATTCGGGATTCGACTAACTAGGTAAGTGCTCGTTTTAAGGGTTATATTTAATTCATGAGTTAGATCTCATCGTTTATTTGGTTTAGTGATTAAGGGATTGTTATGGACTCAACTAACAGTCAACCAGTAGAGGTTGGATATGTAAAATCATCACTCAAATACAAGAAGCGATCTGTTTCGGTAGTGCGAGATTGGCCATCAGAGTGTGGGCCGAAATCGAAGTCAGATCGTGGGCCAATAATGGTAGTCTCGAGTGATAGTAGCGTAGATTTAGCGAAAGCCTTAGTACGCGAATCAGGTGTGTAATACTTCCCCACCGTCTAGATCTGATCAACTATATATATATGTTCATAAGTTTTATATGTTACATTAAAATCCAAAATCTCGAAATTAAACAGTGGACCCTCAGGTTAGTAAATAATCTGATTATATGTTATAAGTAAATTGTTGTACATGTTTGCATAGGTTGGGTGATGAAAGGAGGAAGTATATGTATATGTACATGTGTAGCGGTTTTTACTGTGATTTACTGTAGCGGCTAAAGCCGTAATCCGTTATAAGGGCTTCGGCCAATATATGTTGATGAGCAGTATGACTGCCATCTTGGCGTGTAGCGGTATGGGTTGATTGTAGAAATCCCCGATGGTGTGTTGGTTGGTACGGGGGCGTGTAGTGGATGGAAACCTAGGCAATTGGGTTGGGTTTTGCATATTATTTGTTTCCATGTAAATGAGATTATTATTATGTTTTATGAGGCCCAAATCTAGTGGTGCATGAGGGTTGCACACTGAGTCTCGCGACTCACCCAATTAAACTAACCTTTCAGGTGACGATTAGTACAACGACTGGGCCGGAGTGGAGCGCAAGGTGGCCATGCAAAAGCATATGTGGATCCGGCTATAAAGTTCCACTTAATAGTTTTTTTTTCAAAGTATTTTATGTTATGAATTCGAACTACGTTGTAATAAGGCCATGGGCCATTAGTTTACATTTTAGTTTTATTATGGGCCTTTATTAATTATTCTCGTTTTAATTTCTTTCAAAGACATGTAATTTAGTTTTGGGCTTTTGATTATTAAGGCACATTTTATGTAATTCTTATTCGGGCTTTCTGTCGTCACGATTGGTAATTTTTTAAAAAAAAAAATTTCTTAGTGACATACCAGATCTGGTTGTAGTGTTTGGGTCGGGTTTGGGGTGTTACAAATTGGTATCAGAGATTTTGTAAAACATGTCACATTTTCAGAGAAACATTTTTGGTAAAGTTTAACCTTTTATTCAGGAAAAATTTATAATTTATAGTTTTAAATAAAATATGCCTTTATGAATTAAAAACCCAAATTTAAATACATGCCTTAGTTCAATTAAAATAAAAATTTAAATAACTAAAAGTAATAAAAGCCCGTAATAAAACAAAATATAAACTGGTGGCCCATGGCCTTATTACAACAGATTTAAAATCCATTAAATAAGAATATAAAATAATAACTAGAGTCTTTTGTTGGATCCAAATGTTCTTTTGCATGGCCACCTTGCGCTCCTTTCGGCCCGATCCGATGCACTAAATGCTACCCAAACGTTAATTAATTGGTTGAGTCACAAGACTCAGTGTGTGCAACCCTCATGCACCATTAGATTTGGGCCTTAGCCCCATAAAACTAAAATAATCGAATTAATATACATAATAAAAATAATATGCAAGCCCAACCCAAATCCTAGGTTTCCATCCACTACACGCCTCGTACCACCATTCACACCATTGGGGATTTCTACAATCAACCCACATTGCTATACGCCTTGATGGCGTCGTCTTGCTCATCATCGATCATGGCAGTAGCCACTACAATGAATCACGGCAAAAGCCGCCACTAGCAGAATCACGGTAAAATCGCTACAACAGATCATGGTAAAAACCGCTACAACAGATCACGGTGAAAACCGCTACAACATATAACTTCCTCCTTTCATCAAACCCAACCCATGCAATCACATAAAATCAATATACTTATATCGTTTAATCAGAACATTCACTAACCTGATGATTTGTTTTTTACCCTCTTTGGGTTTCCTCTATTATGCCCGGATTTCGACATTTATCAAAACATATAAGACTTATAATCATATATCAATCAAACAGATCTAGATGGTGGGAAAGTGTTACATACCTGATATCGCGAAATCTAATATTCTTAGTCGATATCCTTGTTATCCCGATCTACAACTTTGCTCAAAAAGCCAGAAAGATGTGAAAATAGGGCCTCTCCTATATTTGACCATGGTTAGTATTCTACCCGATTTCATATATTTATAAATAAACCAATCTCCTTACCTTGAAATCCTAAAAATAACACGACTTGAGTGTTACTGATCTTTAACATAGAGATCAAAGCGTTGGACTCCTCTTCAGATCTATAAATGCCGAAAAATAAGAAAAACCCTTGATTAGTCACTAAATAACCATTTGACTAGGGATTTTGAAAAGCTGGAGAAATATTGGAAACTCAAAATTGACACATACCTATTGTTTTCTTCAGATTCGGCACAAGTAGACTTTACTGAAGAAAATTTGGCAACTTCAAGAGGTGAGATCTAAGAATTTTGATTTTTAGAAGATTTAAGAATTGAAGAGATGGCTAAGAGAGATTTGGCCAATGAATATTAAGGAGAACAATAGAATAATAGAGATATGATTTCGACTTTTAGGGATTAGAAGAAAAATAACAATAGAGGTTAAAAGATTCGGCCAACCAAAAAATTTTAAAGAGGAAGAGAGGGTGAAAAAATGGTGGTTTTCAGATTTTGAGAGGAAGAAGATGAGAAAAGAAAAGAAAGGCTTCCAAAATTTCGGTACACCCCCTCTTTATATAGAAAACCGATTCCTCCCTTTAGCAGAGATTGATTTTCAGCCAACACTGCCACACATGATAGCTCCTATCCCTTTTCCCTTATCTTAATCCCTTTTCCCTTATCTTAATCTATTATCTCCTCAAAAATGGTCTTTATCTGCTTATTATCCTTAAAGACTAAATCCCTAAATAATAGCCTTTATCTGCTTATTATCCACATAGAATAAATATAATAAAATTCCCCCAAAAAAATAGCCTTGTGCCGTCCACTTCCCTAATCCCTAATGTCAAATTTAACTAACTTAAATTAGAAGATTTGGGCTCCTTAAAACTTAAAATTTGGGCCCCTAACACTTAAATTAACTCATTCACATATTCACCCATTAAACGCATAGGCCCAAAAATTTAGGATGTTACGTTCTACCCTCATTAAAGAAATTTCGTCCTCGAAATTTCCAACTAACTAGAAATCATACTACCTAAGTCTCACCACTATGCTTTCATTGCACTCTAATTCTAAAGCCAAAATAAACACTTAGTATACTATGGTAGGGTACGCACCATTATTCGCATCTGAAGCATCTTCGTCCTCTTGTACTCATTCTTTCGATCGATGTTTATCTGATTAATAATTTTATGAATAATTAATTCTTCCTACTTATTAACCGCGAACAATTTTATGTAAAATCATTTTGATAGTAGTTCTTTCGAATTCGAATTCTATCTACGGGTTTAGTTCTCAAGTCGATACTTCCTAGTCCTAGAGTTCACCTTCAGTCAACATTCAGCACACATCAATCATAAAAACAACCTTATAAACTTACATTCACCACCTAGGGGTATTTTCGTCGTTTCACTACCCAGGGTATTTTCGTAATTTTCCAAAATAAGGTTCTGAGTGATTTGGCAAAATAAGGGTATTATGGTAATTTTCCAACTCAGGGGTATTTCGGTAATTTTGCAAATCTAGGGTATTTCGATAATTTATAAATCTGAGGTATTTCGATAATTTTGAAATCTGGGGATATTTCAGTAATTTTGCCAATCAGGGGTATTTTGGTCATTTACAAATCAAGGGTAATTTTGTAATTTTACAAATCAGGGATATTTTGATGTTGTTGTTGTTGTTGTTGTTTTTGTTTTCTATGGAAAAATTCTATTGACTCTGTAAATTGGGGTATATTTGCAAATCATGGGTATTTTTTTTCAAAATAAGGATATTTTAGCAATTTTGTGAGAAAAACAGGTGGCTGGTCCCTTTTGGGTTTTAATTATAAGTTTTGGCCTATCAACACGTCCTCATGGTTAGGGTGAGCAAATACTACGCACCAAGTAGGATTCCGGTGAAGAGGGGTGAGTCCTAGGACTGCTTAAATACCAAGCTCTCCTCAGATCCACTCCTAGACATGCGTATGCTGTTGCCACACCCTAACTTCTACGACTAGTTCACGAGATTTGTTTGATAAATTAAGTCTTATGGAATTTAAGAAGTTGTTTAAGCTAAGCCTATAGTCCATCAAAGTCTAATTAAACTAGCCTACATCCCATAAAGCCCATCAAGCCCACATATATATATATATATCACACAATGGATTAGAGAACTTACCTGGCAGACTTGGGCCGGAGACGCAGGTGCCATGCCGAGCTAACAAACCTGTTATCATTTCAAAAAAAACAACATGCAAGCTTCAAAAGGCCACCTTTTGAAAATATTTTGAGCCCAAAAAACCCCAAAGCCGAGTTTTGAACTGGCTCTGATACCAATCTGTAATACCCCAAACCCGGCCCAAACACTACAACCGGATCTGGTATGTCACTAAGGAAATTTTGTAAAACATGTCGCATTTTCAGAAAAACATTTTTGGTAAAGTTTAACCTTTTAATCGGGAAAAATTTACAATTTATAGTTTTAAATAAAATATGCCTTTATGAATTAAAACCCCAAATTTAAATACATGCCTTAGTTCAATTAAAAATAAAAATTTAAATAATTAAAAGTAATAAAAGCCCGTAATAAAACAAAATATAAACTGGTGGCCCATGGCCTTATTACAACGAGATTTAAAATCCATTAAATAAGAATATAAAATAATAACTAGTTTTGGTGGATCCAGATGTTCTTTTGCATGGCCACCTTGCGCCCTCTCCAACTCGATTCGATGCACTAAATGCTACCCGAAATGTTAATTAATTAGTTGAGTCATGAGACTCAAGTGTGCAACCCTCATGCACCATTAGATTTGGGCCTTAGCACTATAAAACTAAAATAATCAGAATTAATATACATAATAAAAATAATATGCAAGCCCAACCCAAATCCTAGGTTTCCATCCGCTACACGCCCCAGTACCAGCCATTCACACCATTGGGGATTTCTACAATCAACCCACACCGCTACATACCTTGATGGCAGTCGTGCTGCTCATCATCAGATCATGGCCGTAGCCACTACAACAGATCATGGCAAAAGTCGCTACAACAGATCACGGTAAAAATCGCTACAACAGATCACGGTAAAAATCGATCACGGTAAAAGCGCTACAGATCACGGTGAAAGCCGCTACAACATATAACTTCCTCCTTTCATCAAACCCAACCCATGCAATCACATAAAATCAATATACTTATATCGTTTAATCAGAACATTCACTAACTTGATGATTTGTTTTACCCTCTTTGGGTTTCCTTTATTATGCCCGGATTTTGGCATTTATCAAAACATATAAGACATATAATCATATATTAATCAAACAGATCTAGATGGTGGGAAAGTGTTACACACCTGATATCGCGAAATCCAATATTCTTAGTCGATATCCTTGTTATCTCGATCTACAACTTTGCTCAAAAAGCCGAAATGATGTGAAAATAGGGCCTCTCCTATATTCGACCATGGTTAGTGTTCTACCCGATTTCATATATTTATAAATAAACCAACCTCCTTACCTTGAAATCCAAAAACAACACGACTTGAGTGTTACTAATCTTTAACTTAGAGATCTAAGCGTTGGACTCCTCTTCAGATCCCGAAATGCCGAAAATAAGAAAAACCCTTGATTAGTCACTAAATAGCCATTCGAATAGGGACTTTGAAAAGCCAGAGAAATATTGGAAACTCAAAATCGACACATACCTATTGTTTTCTTGATTCGACACAAGACTTTCTTGAAGAAAATTCGCAACTTCAAGAGGTGAGATCTAAGAATTTTGATTTTAGAAGATTTAAGAATTGAAGAGATGGCTAGAGAGATTTGGCCAATGAATATTAAGGAGAAGAATAGAATAATAGAGATGTGATTTTGGCTTTTAGGGATTAGAAGAAAAATAACAATAGAGGTTAATGATTGACCAACCGGAAATTTTAGAGAGGAAGAAAGGGTGAAAAAATGGTGGTTTTGGCTTTTGAGAGGAAGAAGATGAGAAAAGAAAAGAAAGGCTTCCGAAATTTTGGCACACCCCCTCTTTATATAGAAAACCGATTCCTCCCTTTAGCAGGGATTGATTTTCAGCCAACACTGCCACACATGATAGCTCCTATCCCTTTTCCCTTATCTTAATCTATTATCTCCTCAAAAATAGTCTTTATCTGCTTATTATCCTTAAAGACTAAATCCTTAAATAATAGCTTTTATCTGCTTATTATCCACATAGAATAAATATAATAAAATTCCCCCAAAAAAATAGCCTTGTGCCGTCCACTTCCCTAATCCCTAATGCCAAATTTAACTAATTTAAATTAGAAGATTTGAGCTCCTTAAAACTTAAAATTTGGGCCCCTAACACTTAAATTAACTCATTCCACATATTCACCCATTAAACACATAGGCCCAAAAATTTAGGATGTTATAGTTCTACCCTCCTTAAAGAAATTTTGTCCTCGAAATTTCCAACTAACTAGAAATCATACTACCTAAGTCTCACCACTATGCTTTTCACTGCGCACTCTAATTCTAAAGCCAAAATAAACACTTAGTATACTATGGTAGGGTACGCACCATTATTCGCATCTGAAGCGTCTTCGTCCCCTTGTACTCATTCTTTCGATCGACATTTATCTGATTAAGAATTTTATGAATAATTAATTCTTCCTACTTATTAACCGCGAACAATCTTATGTAAAATCATTTCGATAGTAGTTCTTTCGAATTCGAATTCTATCTACGGCTTTAGTTCTCAAGTCGATACTTTCTAGTCCTAGAGTTCACCTTCAGTCAACATTCAGCACACATCAATCATAAAAACAGCCTTATAAACTTACATTCACCACCTAGGGGTATTTTTGTAGTTTCACTACCCAGGGGTATTTTCGTAATTTTCCAAAATAAGGTTCCGGGTGATTTGGCAAAATAAGGGTATTTTGGTAATTTTCCAACTCAGGGGTATTTCAGTAATTTCACAAATCTGGGGTATTTCGATAATTTATAAATCTGAGGTATTTCGATAATTTTGAAATTCAGGGATATTTCAGTAATTTTGCCAATCAGGGGTATTTTGGTCATTTACAAATTAAGGGTAATTTGGTAATTTTACAAATCAGGGATATTTTGATGTTGTTGTTGTTGTTGTTTTTGTTTTCTATGGAAAAATTCTGTTGACTTTGTAAATCGGGGTATATTTGCAAATCATGGGTTTTTTTTTTCAAAATAAGGATATTTTAGCAATTTTGTGAGAAAAACAGGTGGCTGGTCCCTTTCGGGTTTTAAATATAAGTTTTGGCCTATCAACACGTCCTCATGGTTAGGGTGAACAGTCACTACGCACCAGGTAGGATTCCAGTGAAGAAGAGGTGAGTCACTAGGACTGCTTAAATACCAAGCTCTCCCTGTATCCACTCCTAGACATGCGTATGCCTGTTGCCACACCCTAACTCGGCGACTAGTTCACAGGATTTATTTCGCTGTAAATTAAGTCTTATGGAATTTAAGAAGTTACTTAAGCTAAGCCTGTAGTCCATCAAAGTCTAATTAAACTAGCCTACGTCCCATAAAGCCCATCAAGCCCATATATATATATATATATATATATATCACACAATTAAACTAGTTCACAGGATTTATATATCACGCAGGTGCCATGCCGAGCTAACAAACCTGTTATCATTTCAAAAAAACAACATGCAAGTTTCAAAAGCCCACCTTTTGAAAAAGTTTTGAGCCCAAAAAACCCCAAAGCTGAGTTTTGAACTGGGCTCTGATACCAATCTGTAATACCCCAAACCCGGCCCAAACACTACAACCGGATTTGGTATGTTACTAAGGAAATTTTGTAAAACATGTCGCATTTTCATAAAAATATTTTTGGTAAAGTTTAACCTTTTAATCGGGAAAAATTTATAATTTATAGTTTTAAATAAAATATGCCTTTATGAATTAAAAACCCAAATTTAAATACATGCCTTAGTTCAATTAAAAATAAAAATTTAAATAACTAAAAGTAATAAAAGCCCGTAATAAAACAAAATATAAACTGGTGGCCCATGGCCTTATTACAACGAGATTTAAAATCCATTAAATAAGAATATAAAATAATAACTAGAGTCTTTTTGCTGGATCCAAATGTTCTTTTGCATGGCCACCTTGCGCTCCTCTCTAGCCCGGTCCGATGCACTAAATGCTACTTGAAATGTTAATTAATTGGTTGAGTCGCGAGACTTAGTGTGCAACCCTCATGCACCATTAGATTTGGGCCTTAGCCCCATAAAACTAAAATAATCAAAATTAATATACATAATAAAAATAATATGCAAGCCCAACCCAAATCCTAGGTTTCCATCCACTACACGCCCCCGTACCAGCCATTCACACCATTGGGGATTTCTACAATCAACCCACACCGCTACACGCCTTGATGGCAGTCGTGCTGCTCATCATCAGATCATGGCGTAGCCACTACAACAGATCACGGCAAAAGCCGTTACAATAGATCACGGTAAAAATCGCTACAATAGATCACGGTAAAAACCGCTACAACAGATCACGGTGAAAATCGCTACAACATATAACTTCCTCCTTTCATCAAACCCAACCCATGCAATCATATAAAATCAATATACTTATATCTTTTAATCAGAACATTCACTAACCTGATGATTTGTTTTTACCCTCTTTGGGTTTCCTCTATTATGCCCGGATTTCGGCATTTATCAAAACATATAAGACTTATAATCATATATTAATCAAACAGATCTAGATGGTGGGAAAGTGTTACACACCTGATATCGCGAAATCCAATATTCTTAGTCGATATCCTTATTATCCCGATTACAACTCTGCTCAAAAAGCCAGAAAGATGTGAAAATAGAGCCTCTCCTATATTCGGCCATGGTTAGTGTTCTTCCCGATTTCATATATTTATAAATAAACCAATCTCCTTACCTTGAAATCCCAAAAATAACACGACTTGAGTGTTACTGATCTTTAACTTAGAGATCTAAGCGTTGGACTCCTCTTCAGATCCCGAAATGCTGAAAATAAGAAAAACTCTTGATTAGTCACTAAATAGCCATTCGGCTAGGGACTTTGAAAAGCCGGAGAAATATTAGAAACTCAAAATCGACACATACCTATTATTTTCTTCAGATTCGGCACAAGCTGACTTTACTGAGGAAAATTTGGCAACTTCAGGAGGTGAGATCTAAGAATTTCAATTTTTAGAAGATTTAAGAATTGAAGAGATGGCTAAGAGAGATTTGGCCAATGAATATTAAGGAGAAGAATAGAATAATAGAGATGTGATTTCGGCTTTTAGGGATTAGAAGAAAAATAACAATAGAGGTTAAAAGATTCGGCCAACCAGGAAATTTTAGAGAGGAAGAAAGGGTGAAGAAAATGGTGGTTTTCGGCTTTTGAGAGGAAGAAGATGAGAAAAGAAAAGAAAGGCTTCCAAAATTTTGGCACACCCCCCTCCCTTTAGCAGAGATTGATTTTCAGCCAACACTGCCACACATGATAGCTCCTATCCCTTTTCACTTATCTTAATCTATTATCTCCTCAAAAATAGTCTTTATCTGCTTATTATCCTTAAAGACTAAATCCTTAAATAATTGCCTTTATCTGCTTATTATCCACATAGAATAAATATAATAAAATTCCCCCCCAAAAAAATAGCCTTGTGCCGTCCACTTCCCTAATCCCTAATGCCAAATTTAACTAACTTAAATTAGAAGATTTGGGCTCCTTAAAACTTAAAATTTGGGTCCCTAACACTTAAATTAACTCATTCCACATATTCATCCATTAAACGCATAGGCCCAAAAATTTAGGATGTTACATAGCTACCTCATTCGTATCTTTTCTATTCCGAAGGTTCAACTGGGAATTCTCTCTTTCCAACATTTTACCAATTCATCCATAAATCAATCACAATTCATAATTACATCAAATAATTACTCTATATTCAACCATATTTCATATAATATAATAAAATATTAAAACATAAATGAAAACGATGTATTATTTACATACAAACTTACCTCGGTGCAAAATATGACAAATTTGTAATTTAGTCCACAACCTTTTCTTTTCCCCTATCAAGTTCAATTCCTTGTCTTTCTCGATCTATAATAACACATTTAACTCATTTAATACTCTCATTATTCAATTTAGTCCAAAAATTACACTATGAAAAAATTACATTTTTGCTTCTAAAGTTTCACATATTTACAATTTTGCCTCTAGGCTCGTAAAAATAACTTTTATTCAATTTCCTTGCATTTTAGGCCTATCCTAACCATTTTCATAACTATAAATGTCCACAATTTGCACTTATTCACACACTTACACACATTTTACAACTTTTTAACAAACTAGTCCTTTTATGCAATTTCATCAAAAATCACTTAGTAAAAGTTGTTTATCACACCCCAAACTTTCATATTCTTCCATAAAACATCAAAAAACATGCATGTCATCCATGGGTAAATTTTTAAACATAAACCCTAGCCCAAAATAATGGTAGAAATAGGTAAATCGAGCTACGAGGATTTTAAAAATGTAAAGAACATTAAAAACGGGGCTAAAACGGACTTACAATCGAGCTTGGAAGCTTGAAAAACCCTAGCTATGTCTTCCTCATGTGAATTTCGGCCAAGAGGTCGAAGATGAGCAAAAATTGGCTTTTTAATTCATTTAATCACCAAATTACTAAAATGCCCTTAACTTAAAAATGTTCTATTTCACCTATTTCATGCCCATTTTTGTCCAAAAAATTAACCAATGGTCTAATTACCTTTTAAGGACCTCCAATTTAAAATTTCATAGTAATTAGACACCTCTAGCTTCTAGAACTCAAGTTTTACACTTTTTAAAATTTAGTCCTTTTGATTAAATTGAGTGCCCAAACATCAAATTTTTTGAACGAAATTTTCATGAAATCATTCCGTAAAATTGTAGATCATAAAAATATAATAATATTAAATTTTTGCTCGTCGAATTTGTGGCCCCAAAACCACTATTCCGACTAGGCCCAAATTCGGGTTGTTACATAATTATAGCTTGGAGTTGAATTCATCAAAGTTGATTCTTAGAAGAGCTTTGGTGAGAATTTCAGCAAGTTGCAGCTGAGTAGGGATGTAGTTCAATTGGGCTATTCCATTGTTGACCTTCTTTGAAATGAAATGCCTGTCAATTTCCCCATGCTTGGCCCTATCGTGGTGAACTAGATTTTAAGCAATGCTTATGGCAAATTGACTTACTATGTAATTTTATTTGGTCCTAAAAATCAAATTTTAATTCTCTTAGTAATCTCTGAATCCACATTCCTTCGTAAATTCCCAAAGCAAGAGTACGGTATTCTAATTTTGCACTACTTCTTAACACCACGAATTGTTTTTTGCTTCTCCATGTATCAAGATTGCCCCAAACAAAAGAGTAGTAACCATTTGTTGATCTTCTTTCAGTCAATTCTCAGCCCAACTTGCGTTAATGTAAACTTCTATCTCACGACTTTCACTCTTTTTGAATAGTAAACCATGGCCTGGTGTCATCTTTAGGCATCTGAGAATCTGATTCACAGCCTCTAAATGTTCCACATGTGGATCATTCGTGTGCTGGCTAACAACACTAACTGAAAATGTAATGTCTGGCCTCGTATGTGAGAGACAGATTAATTTGCCCACTAGTCTTTGATATTTCCTTTATCCACTGGTACACTTTCCATATTTTTCTTTAACTTTAGGTTGGGATCCATAGACATCTCTGTAAGTTTACACCTAAGCATACTAGTCTTATTTAACAAATCTAAGATGTACTTTCTTTGTGATATAACAATTGATCGCTGAAATCAAAGCTTTAAAATTTATAACTTGAATGATCAAACCTGGAAACTAACTCTAACAATGACTTAAAGGCAAGTGTACCTATCGAACAGTAGTATAGCTTAGGCAAGATCGGATTATCGAACCCAAAGGAACTAAAAGTACTAATACTCACTTTCTTTTTATTATTTAGCCTAAAATATAGAGTGATTGGTTGATTTAATCTAGTTTAACGACTACTAAGCTAAAGACGCAAAGACAAAAAGAACGAATTGGGAAATAACTTGAAGAAACTCAATTGATTACGATGATACCCTCAGGAAGAATCCACCTAGACTTCACTTGTTACTTATTACTGAATCATATGATTTCTTTACTTAGCTTGATCCGTAGGACTCCCTAACCTATATTAAACCCTCTCTCGAGGCGAATAACATCTAACCCTAGGTTAATTAGTGGAACTCTCGTTCGCTTATAATAAACTCCTAGAATAGCAGTGAATCGATTAATGGATTCCTATATTAGGTTTCACCCTAATCCGGCAAAATCTCGTAACCCTATCTCTAGGCGTTCGATCAACTCCACTTAATTATGCTAGATCTACTCTTAAGCAGGGTCTATTCCTCCTCCACCTAAGCACATCAGATTTGGATTAAGCAACATAATTAAGAACAAACTAAGTATTTATCATGTAATTTAGAAAATAATAACAAAATTCATCTAGGTTTCATCCCCTTCAGGTATCTGAAGGGTTTTGTTCATAATGAATAAAAACATCTCAAGAGAAAAGATAAAACAAAACATAAGAAATCCCTAAAACCCCCTAGAGGAATTGAAGGAGAAATCACCGTCTTGAGTAGATTTTCGGCTTTTCGAGATGGTTCTTCTGGCTATCTTCGAGTGATTCCCACAAATGTGATCCTTCTGGCTTGGTTCCTTGGCCTAGCTCACCGCCCCCCTTTCAGGATACACTTAGGGTGTTTATATAGGCTCTTAGAATGCTTTACTTGGCCTCTAAGTGTCCTAATTTAAGTCTGCTTCTTACTCGATATTTGAATAAGCTTTGGAAAATGTTTCTTTGGCTCTAAGTATCCAAATCCGAGTGAAATTGCTCTCTCCCATAACAGGGGCATGGCTATAGCACACGCCCATGTAAATCTTGGTTGGGTCATGTCTTGATTCTATCAATTGGGGCACGGCCATGTAAATCGTGGCCTGGCCGTGTCTTATTTAATTGTTGAAGCACGGTTGTGTGGCTTGAAGTCCAGGCCATGTCCATTTTCTTATTTGGCCCAAATTGGCCCATTTTAAGCCCGTTTCTTGTTCTTTTGTCCTCGGGTGCTTTCCTGGGTAGAAATATAAAAAGAAAGGATTAAAAGTACTTTTTTACATAAATCAGGGCTAAATCATCCTAAAAGCATACTAAATATGGGGTTAAAATATGTTACTTTTACGGTTTATCAAATACCCCACACTTAAGCTTTTGCTTGTCCTCAAGCACAATTCTCAACTTACAATTAAAATAAACTTTCTATAATTCACAATTCCTATCAACAATGCTTCATCATAATTCACAAAAAATTTATACATAGATAATTCAACTCAAAGAGTCTTAAAGATTTAAACAATATAAGTCATGAATTTTGTAGTACGAAAACATAGGTGTCTCCCCTTATCTAAACGATTACCTTTTAATTTGAAACCGACAAGGATTGACATCCTCACTAAGGATTCACTCAAAGCACTCGAAGTGTTTAAGTTTCAAGAAAAAGCACTCATAAGTCGAACCTGAAAAGTTAATCCCATAGGCTTGCCTGAAAATCAAATCTCCACTACTGTAATATGAGATGATACACAAATCAAAAGGTCTTTGACATGGTTGTAATGGGGCTTGGGTTAAAGGTGTGGATAAAAGCTGAATTAGACGGTTTTGGAATCGAGATTGACTTGACTAATTACCTAACTAACAATAACGAACCTGAAAATAAATGATTACATCAAATGAAACTAATAATAATACTTTTTAATCTGAACTTTTTAACAATTTGGAATTTAAATACATAAGCTCCTTTAATCATATACTAATATTTGAATATACTTTGGGTTTTTTAAGAATAAACTAGAAACATAATAGAGAACTTTAATAATTGAAATAAACTAATTGACAAATTGATCAAATCAATTCTCGATAGAAGGGTAGTCAAAAGAATGGTGATAACAAATACAAAGGGTTTTGGGTTAATATTAAGCGGGTAATTCAATAAAAAGGGATTAGGATCAAAGGGGTTCACTAAAGGTTAATTATGTAGGTAAGCTTTTTAGTGGAGTGAATGGGTTAAAACCTAGGTGCCTTTATCATCTCAGTATATCAAATCATTGATGTGGTCTCAACATGTATAATCGAGACAAGTTTTAGAATAACAGTTCAAAGTTGACACATTCATAATCAATAAAGTGAGCATGAAAAAGAATATATACTCTATAAGGCTCAAATCTCACAAAAATTATAGGTATTTGACATCAATCTTGTAGAATTCAAATTTCAAGGCAATATTCAAATTTAGTTCAACAACCTAGAAAATTTTTGAAAAATAGACTTATCATGCTTAATTCTCTAGTATTCTTTAAGTATAAATCATCAATGCACAATTATCAATGACTTACTCAAAAACATGTCAATAACAATCATAAATCATTAGAAATTTCACCCTAATTAATAATATGAGAAGATTTCTTATGGACAAGACTAAAATTTAGGATTTGAGAATAATACAAAAAGTTAGGTACTTTTACCCCCCACACTTAAGATGTACATTGCCCTCAATGTACAAAGATAGATAAATAACTATGTGATAAAATAATCAAAAGAGAAGGGGAGAAGTAACACTTCCTGAATTTTGGATGATTCTAGGAGTTGTCGTCTTTGGTGGTAGAAAGTAGTGGAAGAGGTGATGGTGGCATTTTCTATGGGCCTGGTGGGGTGTCTACCGATGATCTTTGTGCTAGATAAAGAAATTGGGTAGCCTGGAAAGATATAGCCAAGAAATCTAAAGAAACATTAATAATATACTAATACTATAATTAAAGACAAAGTAAATAAAGAGAAGAAGACTAAGAAGAAAACAAAATTGAAAGAAAAAACTAATGGACTAAGGAGTCCTTATTGTTGGATGGTTCGCGAGGTAGTTGTGGCCTCTAAAGTTGTGGTTCATGATTCCCAAGCAACCTTTAGAACCTAAAACCAAGAAACTAAAAGAATTTAAAATATATTAAGCATAAGAGAATTATAGATAAGAAGGATAAAGGGGAAAATAAACATAAAGAAGAATTTAAATGGTCTAAAAGACCCTTGGCTCGGTTTTTGAATGAAGCAGCTGACATGAACTTATGTGTTGGGGTCTCTTTAAGGAGACAATGCTTGCCTTCTTACCCTTCTTCAGCATGATTCTAATGTAGCTCAAGAGTCTGGACACTTTTTCTAAGGAAAGAAAGAAAAAGAAAGAAGAAAAATGAGGGGAGAAGGAGGAGGGCTGTGGGGTTTAAATAGGGTCTCAAATTTGGCACGTTCCCACACCCGTGGACCAAGGGTGTGTTGAATGACACGATCGCATCGCACGACCGTGTGTCTAGGTATGTTTACACGCCCACGCTCGTTTCTTTGACACCACGCCCGTGCATAAAAAGGCAGTGTGTTGGCATGGTTGGATAGCATGAGCGTGTTTGTCCCATTCTGATAAGTCAGTGGCTTCACAGGGTTGTGGAGCACAGCCATGCCAATTTACTGGTGCCTGTGGAGGAGTGGTTGGATCCGTGACGTCGTAGGGTGGTTGGGGCTGATTCGCATGGCCTCTATTTTGTCAGTTAGGTAGTTCTAGTGGTCCACACTATCACAGACACGGCCGTGTGGCCTTGAAGTTCTGCACTTCTGGTTAGTTTAAGAGGAAATAAAGAAGGAAGGAAAGAAACTAAAAATAAATTTGAAAGTAAATAGTGTTAGTACTCGGGTTTCCTTCAGAGAGGCACTCGTTTATAGTCTTAAGCTGGGCTTTTCTCGAACTAGAAAAATTAGGGAGGTTTAAAGGTTTGAATATCTTCCTCTTGCTTAAAATTTTATTTTCTTAATGAGGTTCAAGTCGAGAAACATTTACCTTAAAAGTGCCGAATGTTGGATTGCTTACCTCGACTGTTCCATGGGGGAAGATATCGTGTACCTTAAGAAGTATTTCTCTCTTTGTCTTCAGGTTTGTTGTGGTGATGTGAGGATCTGCTTTGTCTAACAATTCCTGGTCTCCTATTTTGTATTGGTTTGATGTTCCTACAAGCTCTTCTTGGGATTCCTCTGGTTTTACTTCATGGGGTTCTTCTTTGACGTGTGTCCTCTGCTCTTCAAACTTGTCAATCCTAAGGTCTTGTCCCTTGTAGGATTCTTCTTTGTTGTTTTGGGACTTATAAGTTGGCTTAGGGTTGTCGTTATGTGGTGTTTCTTGCGATGAAAGTTGAACAACTTGATTATCATCTATATTTACTTTCTCACCTTCATCAATTATTATTCTGGCCGAGTCAAGAGCTTGAAGACTGATTGATTCGTCTCTTACACAAAGTATGAGTTCTCCTGTGGCAACATCAATTTTAGTCTTGGCAGTTGCTAGAAAAGGTCTTCCTAAAATTAAGGGGATGGAATTATCCTCATCCATATCTAAAAAAACAAAATCTACTGGGAAAACAAATTTACCTATTTGGAAAAGAACATCTTCAATAATGCTCCTAAGAATTCTAACAGTTTTATTAGCTAATTGTATACTCATCCTAGTTTGTTTGGGCTTCCCTAGACCTAGTCGTTTAAACAATGAATAAGGCATGACATTTATGCTTGCTCCTAAATCAGCTAACGCATTATTAATAGTTAGACTACCAATTAAACATGGAATTGTAAAACTCTCTGGATCTTTTAGCTTTTGTGGTAGTCTATTTTGTAACATTGCTGAGCATGCTGCGTTTAATTCCACGTGGTGCTCTTCATCTAATTTGCATTTGTTAGTCATGAGCTGTCTTAAGAATTTCCTCGCATCTAGCATCTAAAAAAGAGCTTCAAGAAGAGGTAAGTTAATATGTATTTTCTTTAGGAGTTTAAGAGACTTACCGAACTGTTCCTCTGAATCGTCTCTTTTTTTCGCTTCGGGATAAGGTATGCGAGGTTGGTACTCCTTGATTACCGATTTTGGATTTTCTTGTGTTACCTTTATCTTACCTTCGTCTACCTTGTTTTCTTGTACTAATTTTGGTTCATCTAACTCCTTACTGTCTTGAGCTGAGATGGATTGAATTTGCTCCTTTGGGTTAATCTTGGTGTTACTTGGTAGACGTCCTAGCAGTCGTTCTGACATTAGCTTTGCGAGTTGTTCGACTGCATTCGTGGCTTCTTTAATGACTTCGCAAGTTCCTCCATTCGATTCTCGTTGCTCTTGATTGCTTTCTCAGTTTCTTGGAAGCACTTTTCTGTGTCTGACGTAAATTTTATCAACATCTCTTTGAGGGTTGGCTTCTTTTCTTGCGGATATGGCTGATTTTGAAAATTTGAGGGAGGTTGTTGTCTTTGATTTCCTTGAATTCCTTGGCCTCCCCATGAATAATTTGAGTGGTTCCTCCAACCTGAATTGTAAGTGTTACTATAAGGATTGTTATTAGATCTGAAATTATTACCTATATAGTTTGTCTGTTCGCTCTCTACGTCCGGTTGTTAGGGTGGGTACTCAGGATTTGCCACAGTTCCACTTGCGTTGCATTGTATGACTGGGTGTACCTGCGAAGAACATAAACTGTCAAGCTTTTTATTCATCATCTTTACCTGATTTGATAGCATGGTTACTGAATCAATGCTATAGACTCCGACTAATTTTGTCAATTTTGTCCTTGTAACCTGCCACTGATAATTATTCAAAGACATCTCTTCAATGAATTCGTAGGCTGCTTCAAGATTTTTATTATTCAAGGTTCCACCGGCGGCTGAATCAATTAGTTGTCTCGTTGAGGGATTAACACCATTGTAGAAGGTTTGGACTTGAAGCCATAATGGTAATCTGTGGTGTGGACATCTCCTCAAGAGATCTTTATATCTCTCCCATGCATCGTATAATATCTCTAAATCCATCTACACAAAAGAAGAAATATCATTCCGTAATTTAGTCATTTTGGCCGGTGGAAAATATTTTAATAAAAAAATTTCGGTCATTTGTTCTCATGTAGTGATTGACCCTCTTGGTAACGAGTTCAACCACTACTTGGCTTTATTCCTTAATGAAAAGGGAAATAATCAAAGACAAATGGCATCATCAGAAACACCATTTATTTTGAAAGTATCACAAAACTCTAAAAAATTTGCTATATGAGTGTTCGGGTCTTCGTCCTGCAAACCATCAAATTGAACAAATTGTTGAATCATTTGTATTGTATTAGGCTTTAATTCAAAATTATTAGCAGCTATAGCAGGCCTAACAATACTAGATTCTACTTCTGTCAAATTGGGTTTGGCATAATCATACATATTGCGCGGAGCATCCTCCACATCTCGTGGTGGATTATTCTCGTCCATACCTTCAGTAGGATTGGATCTGTCTTCTCAATCCTCTTTTGTGTAATTTAGAACTCGCCTAATTTCTCTGCGATTTCTTTGAGCGGTAGCTTCAATTTCACTATCGTATACTAGAGGTCCTATCGGGTTCCGTCAGTTATAAATTAGAGGTACCTGCTAGGAAAAAGAAAGAAAAATAAAATTTAGAACAAAGTAATGGAATAAAATAAATTGCAAAATAAAATAATGGCTAAAGTAATAAAAATAGAGTTTTCTTAATATTTTAGTTCCCCGACAACGGCGCCAAAAACTTGATCGCTGAAATTAGAGCTTTAAAATTTATAAATAGAATGATCAAACTTGGAAACTAACTCTGACAACGACTTAAAGGCAAGTGTACCTATCGAATAGTAGTATAGCTTAGGCAAGACCAGATTATCGAACCCAAAGGAACTAAAAGTATCAATACTAACTTTCTTTTTATTATTTAGCCTAAAATATGAAGTGATTGGTTGATTTAATCTAGTTTAACGACTACTAAGCTAAAGACGCAAAGACAAAAAGAATGAATTGGGAAATAACTTGAAGAAACTCAATTGATTACAACGATACCCTCAGGAAGAATCCACCTAGACTTCACTTGTTACTTATTACTGAATCATATGATTTCTTTACTTAGCTTGATCCGTAGGACTCCCTAACCTATATTAAACCCTCTCTCAAGGCGAATAACGTCTAACCATAGGTTAATTAGTGGAACTCTCGTTGCTTACAATAACCCCCTAGAATAGCAGTAAATCGGTCAATGGATTCCCATATTAGGTTTCACCCTAATCTGGCAAAATCTCGTAACCCTATCTCTAGGCGTTCGATCAACTCCACTTAATTATGCTAAATTACTCTTAAGCAGGGTCTATTCCTCCTCCACCTAAGCACATCAGATTTGGATTAAGCAATATAATTAAGAATAAACTAAGTATTTATCATATAATTTAGAAAATAATAACAAAATTCATCTAGGTTTCATCCCCTTCAGGTATCTGAAGGGTTTTGTTCATAATGAATAAAAACATCTCAAGAGAAAAGATAAAACAAAACATAAGAAATCCCTAAAACCCCTAGAGGAATTGAAGGAGAAATTTGTCGTCTTGAGTAGATTTCTGGTTCTTCGAGATGGATCTTCTGGCTATCTTCGAGTGATTCCCACAAATGTGATCCTTCTAGCTCGACTCCTTGGCCTAGTTCACTGCCCCTCTTTCAGGATACACTTAGGGTGTTTATATAGGCTCTTGGAATCCTTTACTTGTCCTCTAAGTGTCATAATTTAAGTCTGCTTCTTACTCGGTATTTGAATAAGCTTTGGAAAGTGTTTATTTGGCTCTAAGTATCCAAATTCGAGTGAAATTGCTCTCTCCCGTAATAGGGGCATGGCCATGGCACACGCCCGTGTAAATCGTGGTTGGGCTGTGTCTCGATTCTGTCAATTGGGGCACGGCCATGTAAATCGTGGCATCGCCGTGTCTTAGTTAATTTTTGAAGCACGACAGTGTGGCTTGAAGTCCAGGCCATGTTTATTTTCTTCTTTGGCCCAAATTGGCCCGGTTTTAAGCCTGTTTCTTATTCTTTTCGTCTCGGGATGCTTTTATGAGTAGAAATATGAAAAGAAAGGATTAAAAGCACCTTTTTACATAAATCAGGGCTAAATCATCTTAAAATCATACTAAATATGGGGTTAAAATATGTTACTTTTACGGTTTATCAACAATCCCTACCTTAGATCAAGTAACCTCCAAGCCTAAGAAATATCTAAGAGTGCCAAGATCTTTAATTTCAAATTCAGCAGCAAGTAACCTTTTGAGTTTGATAATTTCCTCTGAGTCATCACCAGTTAGAATGATGTCATTGACATAAACAAGAAGAATAACGATTCTACCTTTTGATGAAGATTTCATAGATAATAAATGATCTACCTAGCATTGATTGTATCCGTTTTTTACTACTATTTGTGAAAACCTGTCAAACCAGGCACGATGTAACATCCTTAAATTGGGGTCTTTGCATTTTACTTATCGCATATAGATAATAGGGCTATTGTGCTTGTTTAGGGTGTCTTAGGGTCTAGGCTTAGGCCAGAGATAGACTGGAGCCTTGTGGAAAATTTCATTTTTGGGCTTCTAGCAGAGGGGAGCTGATTGGGCTAGGTGTTAAGGGAAAGTATTGGAGCGTTTAGACACAAGTATTCCAGTGGTAAAGTGGCAAGGGAGGCGCCACTTAAGCACAAGGGGAGTGATGCCTCATGCAAGTGGGAGAGCCTTGGTTTGAGCTGCGAAGATTCCTTCCTACTTGTTATTTTTGACGCCAGAACAAGGGAGAGTTGCATTCAATTGGGACTCTGGTGGATGGGTGTTGAAGGGGTCAACGGTTTTGAATGTGTGGTGGGGAGAAATTTAAGGTGTTGGACTTATTCAAATTTGTTTGAACGAGTGGAAGAGATAAATTCAAGGAGTAAAGGGGGGACGGCATAGTGTTTGAGGGGAGTTGGGATGTGTAGCCAAATTTGGGAGGAGCTAGAAGGGGGTTATGCATTCGGTTGTGTGTGGTAGGATGGTGGCCGAATGTGCTTTAGGGAGAGTGTATATTCGGCTAGTTAGAGGGCATTTAGAACTCTTTTTGTCCCATCTTTTTTTGTGACGATTTCTCATTCTCTTTTCTCTCAAAGCCTTAACTGAATTCTTCTACTCTTCCTCTCATTTGTGTCAAACCAAAACCATCACCCCTCCCTCTCTATTGACTTTTTTTCTTTCTCTTCTTTTGGATCGATAGTCGAATCACCTTACCATTCTTTCCCTCATTCCTTTTCAATTTCTTCTTAAGGCTGAAACCCCCTAACCCTCTTCTCACTTTCGATTTCTTGCAAAACCAAATATCTTTGCTCATATTTCTATTTCTCTTCTCGCGTTTCTCTTAATCTCCTTAGGTGCCAAAATCTATTTCCTCTTCTCTGGTTCTCCAAGCCGTAATCTCTTTCCATATCACACCTCTAGTGAAGCCGAATACTCCTTGTCCATACCCCTTCTGTCTCTTTTGCGTTTTCTTCTAATCTCTTCGAAAGTCGAAACTTGTTTCCTATTTCTCTTCTTCTCTATTTGTGCACTCTCAAAATCGAAATCTTAAACTCCTTTCCTCTATTCCATTTTTTTAGAAGCCAAAACCCCTAAACATTTCGTTGAAGATCTTTTATCCTATTTGTGGTTTTCACACCGGTTTCCCTCTCATTTTAGCCATTGTCGATTCTTACTGAAAAGTGAGTAGCCAAATTTGTCGGACTAAGGTAAGGGGGCGGTTTCTTTTAGTTCGTGCTATCTTTCTCTTGGATTCTTATGCTAAGGCCGAATGGCTATTTGGCCTAATGGTGTTGTTTGGCTGAATGCAGAGGAGGTGTGGTGACGCCATCTTGTGGAGTTTCTGGGATTCGTTGGTTGTGAGTCACATTTGGAACCTTGGGTTCTTGTCGATTCAGGTAAGGGTTCTAGTTTTGGATTGTAGTTCCTTATGTTTTAGTTCACTGCGTTAATCCGATTTAGTGATAAGGTGAGTTATGGATTCGAAGGCTAACCAAATGTCAGGAGGGATTAGATCTGAGATCCCAGCCCCTAAGTTCAAGAAGAGGGTTGTATCTGTGGTTCGTGATTGGCCACCGGGGTGTGGACCAGCATCGAAATGGAGAGTAGGCAGATCACGATAGTGTCGGCTAACGACAGTGTCGACGTAGAGAGCGTTGTATTGCGAGTAATCAAGTGTGTAACACTTACACACTTCGTAGGTTAATATGTTATTATCTTGTGATTTGTCCAAATCCAAAATAATGGTAGAAAGCAATGTGTTATGATGTGTTACCCTTGTGGGTACATGTGAGGACTCCGGGTAAGTCCATTCTGACTTGGCTAACATTGATTGCCTCGGTTAAGGTTGCATATGCCATGTTATGTTATTTCTAAATATTAAGCATTATTATTTTGCCATGAAAAGCATGTTCATAAAGATGGGTGATGAGAGGAGGGGAAAAGTATGTTTTCAGACTGTCACCAGTGGTTTTGACCACACAGTGGGTTGGCCCCACTTATTATAAAATAGTGACTAAGTCTCAGTGGTTTTGACCACCAGTGGTTTTGACCACACATGTATTAATTGTGACCTCAGTCACCAGTGGTTTTGACCACACGGGGTAGACACAGGAGTTTCGGATGGTTATGTTTTGGGATGCATGATATGCATATGCACTTATGAAACTGTGTAAAGGCTTATATCTTTGGGATAGGGACTTATACATTGAGTCTCGGTAACTCACCCCTTCCTTTCTATTTTGTAGATGATTCTTAGATCGCGGATGGGGAGCCGGGACGGACCCAAGGTGGCCATGCATGATATTTTGGGTTTTGTTTTAAATTATTACTTCAGACTTAATTTTTATTAAATTTGGTTTTGGTTGTAATAAGGCCATTTTAACTATTATTTCGGGATTATTTACTTCGTAAAATATCTTTGCATTTGAGTTAACCACTAAAGCACGTTTAAAATGGGAAAGAATCAATAAAATAAATATTTTCCAAAAACCTTAATGAATTTTCGAAATTTTTCTAAAACTTTACCATCGGATAAATGACGAACGTATGATATCAACAAGTTAACTCGATTCTCTTAAAAAGCAAATTTGAAACGGTTTAAGCTTTTGATTCAAACCAATTTTGGTTTCCAAACAAACAAGACATTTTTTTCAACTTAAGGCGATAACCGGTTTTATCAAAGACAAGCTTTCTCTGTGACATGCCGGATTCGGTCGTAGTGTGTTGACCGGGTTTGGGGTGTTACACACGAGATGATTATTTTAGCCCATACAATGATTTCTTTCATCTTGCACACTTGATGGCTGTTTGAAGAGTTTTCTAAACCTGGAGGTATTTCCATGTAAGCATCTTCTTTAAGATATCCATTCAAAAAGACATTTTTGATGTCTAGTTGGTACAAGGGCCAGTCTTTGTTTACTGCTAGTGACAACAGTACTCGAACTATGTTTAACTTGGCAATAGGTGCAAAGCTTTCCTGATAATCGATTCCATATGTCTGAGTAAAGCCCTTTGCCACCAGCCTGGCTTTAAACCTCTTGATACTTCCATCTACTTTATGTTTAACTACAAATATCCACTTGCAACCCACTAGCTTCTTCCCTTGAGGTAATTCTGTAAGAGTTCAAGTTCCATTGCTATCTAGAGCCCTGATTTCTTACTCGACAACTTTCTTCCATACTGGATTTTTCAAGGCTTCTTGAATTGAATTTGTTATATTTATATTATCAATCATTGAAATATATGCTTTATATGATGGCATCAATTTCCCATATGCCACATATTTCTCAATAGGATGGTTTGTACATGTTCGAACACCTTTTATTTGAGTAATAGGCAAATCAGAATCATCAACAAAAGGAATAAGAAGCTCACGAGTTGAAGAATCCATACCAATATGAAATTCTAAAGCAGGAGACTCCGGTTTAAGTTCTTGACAATCTCTAATTTGAGTGACATTCTCCAGATTTTCAGTAGGTCATCTTCTTCTAGAATAGACACGAAGTTCTTGATGATTTGCCCCAAGTTGAGGTTTAGTGGACTCATGGAACTGAGACTCAGATGATGTGTCATTTGGACCTGATGTGGAATGGAGATTCGAATTTTCAGGACTCAGAAGAGATAAGATATTTGAGAACTCGGAAAGGGGTAAGGATGTCGAATTGACACTTTGGGGTGAAACATACACAGATTGAGTGTCTTGAAGAATGTCCCAAAACTGAAATTCCCTTGAGTTCTCCCCCTGAATTTCAAATTTGGAAAAATAGGATTGGTGTTCAAAAAAGGTGATCTGCCACAATTTGTTGTCGTAAATTAGATTATTTTCGACACTTAATGATCTTGATTTCAAGTCACTTTATGTTTATTTATCACATTTTCAGTTTTATTAACCTAAATTTATTTTATTGCAAAATAGAGTTTTTACGCATTTTTTGGTGTTTTAATGACCCGTGAGCCCAACTCGGGCCTTAAGAATGACTAATAGGTTATTTGAGTGGGCAAGGTGTCATTTTAGGTCCCAAAACACAAAGGATGATAGCCATCTCACGTCACAGGCATTTAGTGTTGTAAAACCGAAGTTTGAAGTGAAAAACAAAATCCTAGAACGAAACAAACATTGGTGTTGCGACACCGAAATTGGGTATCGTGACACTAGCTCGGTGTTGCAACACCGAAACCCAGTGTCGCAACACTGGCTTCTACACAACAAAAATTCTTGCATGTGAAGTAATGACGTTATGCTAACAGATGCTGATGTAAGCAGTCGTAATTTGGTAGATTTTTTTATATCTCTTGTATTAATTAGACTTTAAGTGTATCAAGAGATGTGTGAGCACCGAGTAACCCTAATTTAGCCTAAATAGTTCACTTTAGGATCACCTGAGAAGGGGTTAGACATAGTTAGACCTAGACCTAGACAAGTTTATTTACTTCGTTTTTATTTAGTTTTGTTTTTTATGTTTGCTTAATTGAAACTTTTCTATTTCGATGTGAAGATGTTTGCGAGTGAAGATTGTTTCGGAACCGCGCATCAATTATTTACCAATGAGCAATTTCTTTATCCCTTTCATTTATTCCGTTATTTATATTTCGTTAGCCTGATCAACTAATGTTTGTATGAATATTGGGATAAAATCTTGTGTGTAAGTTATATTTTGCATGTTTAGGTTATGGAACTGATTTATTAAATAAGTAATTACTTATCTAAAATTGAGTGCTTATTCAAAAGTACTTAGTATATTAGAGAGTAACACCCCTAATAGAATATCGAGACAAGTGAGACCAAGAGAGGGTAGCCTGCTGAGTATAACTTTGTGCTAAGCAGCGAGACCGAGAGGGTATCCGCATGTCTAGGAAGAGACCGAGAGGGTGACTTAGGTGATAATCCTTAGTGAAGATGAAACCAAGTAGGTATTCTTAGCTAAGGGTGGTAAACAATTCAGTTGACAGTAATTAATTTTTTAATTAATAATTAGGGATTTAATCGATCATAGGCTGGGAGTTTGCATCGTCTACACTAGGAATAGGAAATTTCATTAGGTTAATTTAGGGTAATTAATTTAATTAGTTTAAATAATATTCTAATTTGGATTCATACTACTAACTTGTAAATCGATTAAATTAGTAATTATTTTCTATAATTAATTTAATAATAAATTTCTCCAATCTGTAATCTATTGGGTACAATCCTCGGAATGCTTTTTGAAGTGTTTCGTTGTAACACAAAACTATATCACAATTTGACATGTTCACTTGTAGATACCGCACTTAATTTATATATATTTATTTGCACAATTTTTACTCTAAATGTTTGCATGTTTTGAGGCAATCAGATAATAACAACTAAACCTGAATTTTTAGATCCAAAAAGTAAAAAAAAATTATATTCTTGAAAATAAAAGTAGGGGATTAAATTTCAAATGTATAGCTTATTTTAACTTTTAAATGTTTACTCTATAATTTGACATAAATAAATAATTAATCTAAAGCGAAGCATGGGCCGAGAACCATATTAATATATCTAAAAGGAAGGTACAAAAGACTTTCCGTTGTTTATACGTGGCAATTCCATAATATGCGCTTTCTTTTCTTTCTTTCTTTTTTTACATTTTAGTTTCGGTCTTTTTATTGTGCCTAAATTTGAGATTTAATATCTATAATTTAATTTCTAACATAATTTGGTTCTTATGTTTTTAAAATGTTATAAATTAGTCTAAATGGTTAATATTATTGACATTTTGATTAAAATATTACATAGTTATATATAATTTGAATGCCCTAAAAGTTATAAGGATTGAGACATAGCATCCGATTTTCAAATTTTCTTCTAAGTTTACATTGTGTTTTTACATTATATGAAAATGGTCTAATTTTAATTTTGGCCCCTAAACCATGGTAAAACTTGAAATTTAATTAATATACTTTAATTTTGACATAATTTGGTCTCTCTACTTTTATAATGTAGTTACTTAATTTAAATAGTTAATATTGTTAGCTATTTCAATCAAGCTGCTAATGTCAATTTTTTAAGAACACTATTCCAATAGAAAAAACATATTTTATCATGACGTTTTTGAATGAGTGCTTTTTTAAAAAATCCTAATTAGAATTTCCAACATTATTTTTATTGTTAAATGACTATCAAGTGAATTTTTTAGAAAAATTCAAAATGTCATCAAGAGAATTTAATAGAAGAATTTTAATAGTGGTAACAACTGGACTTGAATTTTTAAATCTGAAAAGTAGTGGACTAAATTCTTGAAAATAAAAGTGGTAGGACTAAATTTCAAATGTATGAAGTGTATAGGGACTACAAATAAATAATCAACCTAATACGAAGTGTGGACTACAAACCATACTAGTATATATAAAATGAAGGTACTAACTAATTGACTTGTCCACCTAAAGGCCCACTTGAAAAGTGGGAGAGTTTGACAAAATATAAGCTCGAAAAATGGGCTTGGACAAAAAAAATTAAGGCCCGTTTAGAAAATGGGTTAGGCATTGGGTAAGATTTTTTGGGCTCAGGCTTGGTCCGGCATTGCAAAAAAAAAAAAACTTGCAGTTTTGCTATTGTTTTCCCACTGTTTTGCTACTATTTCACTATTATATTACTACCATTTTATTGTTATTGTTTGGACATTGTATAACTATTGTTTTATTGTTAATTTTGCTACTATTTTAGAGGCATTTGCTTATTAAGTTACACCTATATTAGTGTTATTTAAGTATAAATTTTTTAATTTTATTTTCAATTTGTTGGGAAACATTTATTTTAATATTTTAGTGTTTTTGATGTATTATTTTTATTTTATATATAAAATAAAATAAAAATTTATTCTGAAGCGAGCCAAAGTTGTAACAACCCGATTTTCAGTGGTGACGGAACAGTGGTTCGAGACCACAAATTCCATCGTGTCAACTCGTAAATATTATTTTTAGAATATTTATGAAGTAATTAGAGTCGTACTAAAATTTGGTGAAGAAATTTTAACATTTAGATAATTAATTAAGGAAAAAAGGACTAAATTGAAAAAGATGCAAGATTTAGTGAATCTTGAATTCCATTGATTTGATGACTTAATCATGAAATGAAAAGGGATTTAATTAGTAATTAGTCCATTAAGATATTGATGGAAAATAATAGGTTTTTAAATTGTTGATTTCTAAAGTTATATTGAAGGATAAACATGTAATTTAGTAATTAAATTAAAGTTTAAAAAAATAAAAATAAAATAAAAATAAAAATTATCATCATCTTTTTCATGTTTCACCGAAAATCAAAAGGAAACTCACCATTTTTGAAGCTTCATATTCGGCTAGCATAAAAACTTTGCATGTAAGTCCATTTTGATTCGGTTTCTTATAATTTTTATGTTTTTGAAATCATTGCAAGTAGGTCCAGCTAGCTTGTACCTTCGTCTTTGATTCTGTTAAAAATTTTAGAAGTTTCCATTGATGAATCTAGAATTTTTTTGATGAATACCATGTATTTGGAGCTTTGATTGTGTTGTTTGATGATTATGTAAAGTGATTTTTGTTAGATTTTGATCTTAGGATTAAATTGTGGAAATGTCAAAATTTTAGGGTTTGATAGTAAATTTAAGGTTCATTAAGGACTGTTTAAGGGCATAGTATATTTGGATGAAATATTGACTTGAGAAAAATGGATAATTTGATGAATTTTGAGTTAAGGGACTAAAGTGCAAAAATTATAAAAGTTTGGGGTAATTGTGTAAATTTGAAAAAAAGGGTATTAATTGTAAAATGGATTGAAATTTGGAATGTAAGCTGATAATTTAGAAATTTGACATTTTAGATCAAGATCCTGTAGATACTCGTGGAAAAGGAAAAATTACGAAATAGTCCCTGAACTTCTGCAACTACTACAATTCAGTCCAGGTAAGTTCGTACGGTTTAAAATTTAATAACCATATGAATTTTTGAATAGTATAGCATGGTACAATAGATATATTTGATTATTGGTGATGAAAGGTTATATGAGAAATGTTATAGAATTTGATGTTTGGATCAAATTGAACGCGAGATAGAGTATAGTCGAGATATGGTATGTTATAGGGGATTGGAGTGGAGATGGTTATGGAGTTGTGTATATATATGTTTCTCGAGTAAACCGAGGTTCAGCATTTATTGCGAACTCTCATGTTATACTCTCTGTTTGGTGTGTTTCAGTTGGACTAGCTCTTATGAGCATTGGTGTGTTTCGAAGGGACTAGCTCTTATGAGCATTGGTGTGTTTTGGAGGGATTAGCTCTTATGAGCATTGGTGTGTTCGGTTGGATTGGCTCTTATGAGTTTTGACGTGTTTTGGTTGGATTGCCGATGTACTATTATTCGTAAGTCGTTCTTCGAATTGAAAATCTCAGTAAGATAAATTGTTTAATGATTTTGATGAGTTTGCTATATATATTTGAGTATTGAATTGAACGTTTGTGATTTATCAATTGACATTATGGATGATAGGAAACCTTCATGGTTGAATTGTTATTGTTTGAATTGTTGTACTTACTTTAGTAAGATTTATTGTTTTAATACGTCGAACTTACTAAGCTTGGTTTAGCTTACTTGTGTTATTTAATGTTCTTGTAAATACTCGGAAGGTTGGACGATCGGATCGGCACTCAATTTAACACTATCCAACATAATTTGGTAGTTTTGGGAATGTTTATTTCAGATTATATGGCATGTAATAGGTTTGAATGTTATTACTAATGTTTTGAATATGTACATTGTTAAGTATGAACATATGTGCAAATTGATAACTTACATGATATGTGGGAATGTGGTAAGATGTTTTAATGCAAATTATGTATGGTATGTGTTAATGTGATATTATGGTTGAGGTGCCTATATTAGGCATATTGGTTAAGTGTTAAAATCTTGTGATTTGATAAGTTGTGATTGATGATTCATTTTGATGTATAATTGTATTTACTTGTGGTATCAATGATGATGCATTGGTTAGACACATAAGATGGTTGATTTGGCATGTTTTTGGCTTGTTTACTGTCACTTTGAATAGATCAATTGGTTGTTAAATGGTTTGCTTAGAGTCCAAGTAAGTTGGAAATGGTAAACTTATTGTTTAAAGTTCATTTTAGGTCTACACGGCCAGAGACACTAGCATTTGTCTCAGCCGTGTGTGACACACGGCCTGGCGACACGATAGTGTGTCCCTTGTAGGTTCCATTGCATACAAGTCAGGTAGCACACGATCTGGCACATGGGCGTGTGAATCTATTTCGAGAGTTACACGGCCTAGCACACGGCCTGGCACACGGGCGTGTGGGGCTATTACGAGAGCTACACGGCCTGACACACGGGTGTGTGACACGGCCATGTGACCCTACTCAGAGAGTTACATTGGTGAGGACACGGGCTGGGACACGGCCGTGTGTCCCTATTTCGAAGGTTACGGCACGAGACACAGGCGTGTCTCGACCATGTGAGCGGGCACATGGCAGCACTGACCTTATGACCCTCTGATCAAATTTTTCTAACTTTTTCTTGAACTTTCCAAATGTTTACAAATTAGTCCCGAATTGTTTCTAAGTTGTTTTTAAGGCCTCGAGGGCTCGATTAAGGGACGATATGTATGTGAACGAATGTATTTTAATATGTTTACAATGATGTATGAAATGTATGTTTAATGTTTTGTTTGTTCGATAATGCTCCATAACCCTAATCTGGCGACGGATAAGGGCTAGGGGTGTTACGCGGGTTGGGTCTGGGTTTTAACATTTTTATTTGGTTCGGGCTTAGACAAAAATTTAGACCCATTTTTGGGGACAAACCGAGTTTGGACTTATCAATAGCTATCAATAGAACCTAGAATTTTGTTAAGATTTGACCTAGACCCGACCCGACCCGACCCGGCCCAACCTAACCCATGGACAACTCTAGTAACTAAGGGCCTTCATTTTGTTAAGAGAGGAGGTAGGACAATTGTTTTTTTTTTTTTCATTGTAAGGTAATGGTTTATTTTCAATTTTGGTGCCTTTATTAAGTTCAAATTTGAGATTTAGTCCCTACGTTAATTTATATCATGGTTTGTTTCCTTTATTTTTATAACATTTTAGTTAGACCAAATAGTTTAATTGCACACACATACACACAACCTAAAAAATTATAACTAATACAATAATCTTGAGGCAATATGTGATTTTATTTATATAAATATATTTAGTCATTAAATATATAATAAAAGGTTAAATATTAGACATCATTCCATCTATTACTTCATGCAGCGTTTCAGAATTAAAATTTTAGAATTTGGATTTTAAAAATAATATAAATTGAATAGTAAACCATTTAAAATGTAACATTCATGTTAATTTTCCAAAATTATGGATTTGTTAGATATGAAATTCATGTTGTCATAACTTTTTAATATATGTTATATTGGATTTAAACTGATTTGTTCATAATATATATGCATTTCATACTTACCGTTTACGTAAGAAATAAAGCATTAATGAAGTATATAATTGATATTCGATTAATAGATTTATTGTTTGGCATTGATTTATAATGGATATGAATGTGAACCAAAGAATATAAATTACCAAAATTAATTTTAATTCAAACATTTTAAATATTTGAATTCGTTACTAAAATTAAAATTACCCATAAAAATATTCAAAGTGAATATCCATTTTATACCTTTAAATTTATTATTTCAACTTAAATTTTATTCCAAAAATAATTTGATAAATTCTAATATTTTAAGAATTTAAGTAATGAAATATTCTATTTTTAATTGTACAAGTGTAGAAAATTGGGGAGATATTATGATAATAGAGAAAGGATTGAATGTAACAGTGACTCAAGTCATCTGTATCTCTTTCTAATAGATTTATGCCATATCAATATTTTTATCCTGAATTTCAGCTTTTTATTTTGAATTTCAGAATTTTAATTTAGATTTGATTTTTTTCAAGATAAAAATGCTGAAATTTAGGATAAAAATACTGATGTGGCATAAATCTATTGGAAAGAGATATAGATGACGTGATGTCACTGTTTTATTCAATCCTTTCCCTATGATAATATTACTAAATGTAACATTTATTTTTATTTTTTATCTATATATATAAAAAAGTAAGAATTACATATTTTATGATAATAATAAATAGCGAATGTTTGAAATTTATTGTATAATTTAAAACTGATAATAATTTAAAGGTTAAATTTAATAAAATTAGAATTATATTTATAATGAAAAAGAAAAAATAAAACTAATTATACAAATGTAATTATTAGTAATTTTATTAATATTTTTATAGTTATGAAATTGTTTAATAATTTTTATTTTTAATGAAACATTTCCGGGAGAAGAGGAAAACGATACTTGTATATGTAAAAGGAATGTAAAGGCCTTCCTTTTGTTGACACGTGGAACGTGGGTATGGTGTTCTTTTCTTCCTAACGTTATAGAAAATAGTTAAATTTTAATTTTAATTTTTTATTATATTTAAATTGAATTTTAATTTTTAATGTTATTAATTAATTTAAATAATTATTTTTATTAATTTTTATTAAAATGTTATGATATTATATATAATTTGAATACTAAAGGTCATAGTGGCTGACACATGAACTTTTATGTCTTTCAGGTTTATTTTGTTCTTCTTCTTTTTTCTTTTACATTATAAGACAATTGTCAAATTATAATTTTGACCCTATATTATTCTAAAACTTGAGATTTAATATATATTTTAATTTTTAATATAAATTGATCCATCTATTTTTGTAATGCCTAAATAGTTAATATTGTTAACTATTTCAATTAAAATATTGACGTCAATTTTCTGAAGAATACTATTTTCACAAAAAATAATTTATCATGACGAGTTCTTATTTGTATTTTTTAAAAAATCTATATAAATATTTTCAACATTATTTTATTGTTTATGACAACCAAGTGAATTTTTTAAAAATTTCAAATATCACATCGATAAATTCAACGAATAATTTTAACACGGTAATAACTGAATTTAAATTTTAAATTCAAAAACTAAATTTCTTAACATAAAATAAAAGACTAAATTCTAAATACATGGCTAATATAAAAAATTATAATATATTTTAACATTTAAATTTTCGCTTTATAATTTAATACAAAGTGAAGTTGGAAAGTGAGTGATGTGAAGTTTGTAGTATTAATTTGGAGAAACGACAGCTATGTAATTATTGGTTGGATTAGCATGTGCAACCGAATTAAACAAGTTGAAAACTATAAGGGCTACCTGTTCCACAAATTGCATGTTATCTAGCTCTCTCTTTTTCTTTAATTATATATATTTTTACTAATATTGATCATCAACCTAATTCACATCTCCATAGTCCTAGGCCTTCATGCTGGAATTAATCATTTAAGAAATAGGGATTCCACTCTCTTTCATAGAAATATTGACACTTGTCATCACATCTTTATTTTATGTTTTCCTTTATTAAATCCAAAATCCTCCTCTACAATATTCTATAATCATATTACACATATATCTATTAATTTATTCCATAAAAAAACTACATTGTTTTATTTATTCACTCTACAAGTTTAAAAATTCATATTTAAGTACAATTATTTATGATATTTTTTTCTTGTAAATAGAAGAATAGATACGTGTTAAAGCGTTTGAATCTATGTTTTCCTTTTTGATAACGATATCAATGTCAATAAAATTAAAATTCAGTTGTGTTGACAACTTTATTTCATTTAAACGAACCAAAGGCTTTTGTACAACATTCTGACCCATATGTTTGATACAATGTTGGTTGGGTTTAGTTGCATTTCAAGGAATAGGATAATATGAAAAGAAAACATAAATCCATACACCTAATTCAATAATATTGAAACCATGAGCTACAAAAGCAAAAGAAGATATGAATGAATGCTCTATTCTTGTAATTGTACCCAGAAAAGAAATTATTTTCAACTTTCTTTCTTAGAGAGAGAAGGCATTGTGTTGAGGGAATAAAAATGGGAAGAGCACATGCATGTAATCTAATTTTTAAGAACACAAATCTTACAAATTATATAATAATGACATTTGGTATACCAAATTTAAGGTTCTTTGCCAACAAATTATTTCAAACACAAGCATATGCATGGGCCTCCATTCATCTTTGGAGGAGTGGAATATGCTAAGTAATGGCTTTTCTCACCACATGGGTTGGGGATGCTGCAATTATTAATCTTTGGGTTTTGGTCAAAGGGGTCCCCCTGCATGCTTTCTGTGTTTTGCAGCTTTTGTTTGCCTCTGTGTTTTGCATGGAAGAAAAATCCCAATGACAATAAACACATTAATTAGACTAAAAAGTCAGCAAATAAGTGAAGACTTTTCCTATATAAATTAAATAGAATACCTGCTTTTGTCTATAATTCTCCAACACTTAAATCTCAAACTGGTAGAGATGACTAAAACATGATGCTTTGTGTTTTTACTGCCATTTTTATGGAAAAGTGTTTAATGTAGAAAGAACATAAAAGGAAAAATAAAACCCTGCCATGTGCAGGTTAAGTACCAAATTTGAACCCATCAACCTTCGTGAATCATATACTTTAGCACTTACTCAAAGATGGGAATCTAATTTAGATTCATTTTATAATAACTTTTTTCTTTTTGGTTTAGAAAAGCTAGTTTTATCTGGAACTCTTGAGCAATAATTTAATGCAATGAGTAACAAGGCTTGGTTGCTAAGCAAATTAGGTACAGCTTTATTTTTGCTTTAATGGCCAAAACTGTATACTCATCACCTTCTTCTGTTATGAAAAAGCATTTTTCATTTGGTTTTAATTCAAAGATTAATTATGTTTTCACTTTAAGAGCAGCTTCCAAAATCAACTAACAATCAAACAAAGAAGCAGACGCCATAACCACATCAATACCTCACTAACTTTTTTGCATTAAAAACCCCAACTTCACTCTTAAGAGAATTAAACATCATGAATTTCCTTCTCTTTCTCTGTTTGCTTTATTTTTTTAAACATTTCTGTCATAGAAATTTCCTTTTTCTTTTGTTTGCATGCAAATGCAGCCTGGTGTGAAAGCTGTTTGAAGTTTGAAGTAGGAAAAAGAGTTGAGCTTGTGCTGTAATTCTGTGTGTGCAGAAAGGATATTCAATTTTGTTTCTTTAGCTCTGCATTTGGAATTTGAGGGAAATATTGTTGGGACATTGGCAGCAACTCAACATGCATCATGCATCCTTTGTGAATGTGATTTTTAAGTGAAAACAAAAGAAGAAAAGGAGAAAACAGCAACTTGAACTTAAAAACTTGGAACACTCAAGTTAATGGTTGAAAAGTCATGAAACCATTACATTGATATGCAAATATATACATAAAATACAAAATTTGAATAGTCAAAAGACTATGGTCTAGTGTACTATCCACTCCCACTAGACTATGACTAATACAAGCTTAAGTTGTACATAAAATAATAGTTAATACTTAGCTATTACATCGATTTACATCAAACATGATGACCTATAAGCTTAGCTATTACATTGCACAAAATTAAGCTTAGCTTCATAGGAGTAAATCAATCAAAAGAACAAAATATAGGCTTTGCACTAGGTTCGACTCACTGCTTCTTCTTTGCTTCTTTGGTTTCTTTGTTGCATTGCAGGCCAAAGTCTAACACTCCTCCTTGGATGTATGCAACAAACACCAATAAGATCCTCAAAATTCAAATCGTAATGTACCAAGAGGCTTGGTTAGAACATCGCCAATTGGTCTTGTGAACTACAATGAACAAGCGGACTTCTCTAGCTATTCTGACCTCTATAACAAAGTGAAATTTAATCTTAAAATGCTTTGTCTTGCCATGAAACATGGATTCTTGGCTATAGCAATTCTTGATTGGTTGTCCACAAAGATTTCGTTGGCTTTATGCATTCTTCATTTAAATCACATAAGAGTTTTCTAAGCCAAATGGCTTGATTAACATTGCGAGATCTTTGTTTGAAAGCTATGGGTTTACACTTTAAAGTCTAAAATCAAGTCTTTGAGGTGTTTAAACAGTTTCAAGCATCAGTTGAAAGGGAAACAGGGAAGAAGTTGAAGTGCATTCGTACTGATAATGGTGGCGAGTACACAGGGCCATTTCATGAGTATTATCTGCGACAGGAATCGACATCGAGAGAACACCACCAAAGACTCACGCTTAAATGGGTTAGTTGAAAGAATGAACGAACATTGATTGAGAGAGTCGGATGTTTGTTATCGATTCAAAGTTGCCGGGATCATTTTGGGTGAAGCTTTGAATCTGTTGACACATGTGATAAATTTGTCACCTAGTGTTCCTTTGCAGGTGATGTGCCGGATAGAGTTTGGTTTGGCAAAGATGTGTCATATGATCACCCACGTGTGTTCGGTTGTAAAGCATTTGTTCATGTTCCAAAGGATGAAAGATCCAAGTTGGATGCCAAGACTCGACAATGCATCTTCATTGGTTATGGTCTAGATGGTGAGTTTGGTTATAGACTCTATGATCCCGTTCGGAAGAAACTTCGTGAGAAGCGGAGATGTTGTCTTCATTGAGGATCGGACCATCGATGACATTGATAAGACGGAAAGCGAATTCACAAGATAGTGGTGATTTGATCGATGTGAATCCAGTTCCCTAAACTCTTCACCGGATCCTATCCAGGATGATGTGCATGGTGATGTTATCGATGACCATCGGGATATAGGTGACTTTGATGCTCCATGGATGATGTTGTGAATGATCAACAACAAGCACTGTAGCTCCACCAAGTTCCACTTGAAGGTCTTCCGAGATCGACGATCTTACATCGGATATTCTTCGATGAATATGTTCTTTTGGTGACGGGAGAACACAGAATGTTATGAAGAGGCTATGGAGAGTGAATGCAAAGATCGATTAGGTTGAAGCGATGAAAGACGAACTTCAATCCTTGCATGAGAACCATACCTTTGAGTTGGTAAAATTGCCCAAAGGCAAAAGAGCCTTGAAGAATCGGTGGGTTTACGGGTTGAAGCAAGAAGAGAAGTCTTCATCTCCACGATACAAGGCTAGATTGGTCGTCAAGGGTTATACTCGAGAAAAGGGGTTGATTTTGAAGAAATATTTTCTCGGTTGTGAAGATGTCCTCTATCGAACTATCTTTGAGTTTGGCGACTGTTATGACTTAGAAGTTGAACAAATGGATGTGAAAACTGCTTTTCTTCATGGTGACTTAGAAGAAGAGCTTTACATGGAGCAACCAGAGGGGTTTGTTGCACAAGGGAAAGAAGACTATGTGTGCAGATTGAAGAAGAGCTTGTATGGTTTGAAGCAAGCTCCAAGGCAATGGTACAAGAAGTTTGAGTCTTATGGGGAGCAAGGCTACAAGAAGACTACTTCTGATCATTGTGTATTTATTAAGAGATTCTCTGGTAACGATTTTATAATTCTTTTGCTCTATGTTGATGACATGCTTATTGTTGGTCAGAATGCTTCTAGAATTGAGAAGTTGAAGCAAGAGTTGAGTAAATCCTTTGCAATGAAGGATTTGGGGCAAGAAAGCAAATTCTTGGCATAAAGTTGACACGTGATAGAAAGGCCAAGAAATTATGGTTATCACAAGAGAGGTACATCGAGAAAGTACTTCAAAGGTTCAAGATGGACAAAGCTAAGCGGTGAGCACTTCCTTTGCTACGCGCAGATTGAGTATTAAGCATAGTCCTTCCACGGAAAGGAGAAGGAAGAGATGCGAAAATTCCTTACTCTTCACGTAGTGGGAGTCGATGTATGCAATGGTTTGTACGAGGCCGGACTTGGCTTATGCTAGTTAGTACGGTCGATCGTTTTCTTTCTAATCCAGCAGAGAGCATTGGAATGCGGTGAAGTGGATTATGAGATATCTTCGTGGCACTTCCAACATGAAACTTTGTTTGATGAATGAGAAACCTATTCTTGTTGGTTATCTGATTCGGACATGGCGGAGATATTGACTCGAGGAGATCTACTTGAGTTACTTGATCACTTATGCACGGGGAGGCGTGGCATGGCAATCAAGATTGCAAAAGTGTGTTGCATTGTCTACCATGAATCGAGTTCATTCGCTGACAACCAAGGCGTGCAAGGAGATGCTTTGGATGAAGAAGTTTATGCATGAGCTCGGTTTTACTCGTGAAAAGTATGTCTGTATTGTGATAGCAGAGTGCTATTCATCTTGGTAAGAATCCAACTTTTCATGCTAGATCTAAGCATATTGATGTAAGGTACCATTGGATCGAGATGTTCTTGAAGCTAAGTTGTTAGAGCTTGAGAAGATACATCTTGATGATAATGGTCTTGATATGTTGACGAAGGCTCTACCAAGAGGAAAATTTGAAGCATGTTGTTTGATCTCGGTATGGAGGCATTCCCACATAGTCGGAGGGAGATTTGTTGGGAGGGTACCACTATGTGGGAATCCTCAAAATCGCCATGCTTTATGGCATTTTTTATTTCCTTTTGTTCCTTTTTTTTTACGTGATTTATGGGCAGCCAATTTTAAATGAGAGAGAGAGAGCAAAAATCAGATTTTAAGAGATTTTCAAGAGGGAGAAAAGAGAAAAACAGAGAGCTTTGAAGCAGAATTTTCTCATTTGCAGCTGTGATCATCTCTTCGATCGGAGGTCCATCCGTGGTTCGATTGAGCTGATTTTTGACAGCAGCTAGGCGACAGGGTGTTCTTGACTTTGTACGGTCGGATTTTTCATCTGAGACCTGTAGCGTCAGAAATACCCGTTTTACAGCAGCTTCGATTTTGGTGATGTTCTCAATTTTTCTCTTTGCTAAAGATTACATATTGTTAGCCTTGTTGGAGTTGAATGCTTGTTGTAGGCTTGATATTGTAATTTTGTAGCTGAACATTTGATTATAGTGGAGCTTTTGATCGGACTCTAAAGTCCCGTGGTTTTACCCTTGATTTAGAGGGTTTTCCACGTAAAAATATCGGTGTCTCTATTTATCATTTTGTTGTGGTTGCATTGGTTGATTTGTGGTTGATAGGTTCTAGAGAACATATTTTTGTGCTATTGTGCTTTGCCATAATATTTGACAAGAGTTATAGGGAGAGAAAGAACACCGGTTTTGCTTCCGCTTTGTTTCGGTTGTTCGGTTTCTTCCCAACAAGTTGGCATATTTAAAAAATATTATTTTCAAAAGAAATTTGTGAATACAAACGAAGCTATACTGGACCACATAAGAAACTATAAAATGAAGGAGAGATGTCATGTAGTGAAGTAGTCAAGGGTTTAACGCGCACCACAAAAACCTTATTTGAAATGCCCTCCAAATTCAGGCATCATTGCAATTTGCCAGGCTAGGGCTTGGGGGCTCACTTCATATGTTATGCACCAAATATTGAAACCAAAACAGACTGATATGTACCAATCTTTGTAGCCAATGAACCCCACATGATTGAGTACCTCTACATCTTCTATTTAATGTGATATTTTTCTTTGACTGATATGCCAAAAAACAAAAGGAAAAACAAGCAACAAGAAGGTAAAAAACAAAAACAAATCAAGACAGATCCCAAACAATGGATTGAATCACAATATTATAGAGGTTGAAGACCCCATTTTAAAATTTAGATGCAATGTAAGACTTGAACGATAGTTCATGGCCATCTCTATTCTTTGGTTTTCGTGATAAAATAATGACAATGGTAACCCAATTACTAAGAAAGAATTGTTGCCAAACTTATATGGTTGTTACAATGTTTTCAAAGCAAAAGATGGATGCTAATAATCAAATATGAATGTGATTTTGATAAACTAGCAAACAGTCACCATCTTGTCCTCAACATTTGAAAATATTTGTCGGAAGCTAAATTAAATTAATTTAAATATCTAACAACTAGTCATTTCTTTAATTAATCTTCACAAACATACGGCTGTTTATCATTAATTGGTTAGGTTACATAATTACAAGCAAGTTTTAACCATTTCTGGCCGGTTTCCAAGTCCTATTGAAGTACAAAGGAGCATAAAAAATTTAAGTTTAGTTACGTTGAAGTGTATTATTAAAATAATTTATAGCCATTCGTATTGCATCTCCAATATCTATTTAATTCCAACTTTATTTCATTTAAACGAACCAAAGGCTTTTGTACAACATTCTGACCCATATGTTTGATACAATGTTGGTTGGGTTTAGTTGCATTTCAAGGAATAGGATAATATGAAAAGAAAACATAAATCCATACACCTAATTCAATAATATTGAAACCATGTGCTACAAAAGCAAAAAGAAGAAATGAATGAATGCTCTATTCTTGTAATTGTACCCAGAAAAGAAATTATTTTCAACTTTCTTTCTTAGAGAGAGAGAAGGCATTGTGTTGAGGGAATAAAAATGGGAAGAGCACATGCATGTAATCTAAGTTTTAAGAACACAAATCTTACAAATTATATAATAATGACATTTGGTATACCAAATTTAAGGTTCTTTGCCAACAAATTATTTCGGAAACACAAGCATATGCATGGGCCTCCATTCATCTTTGGAGGAGTGGAATATGCTAAGTAATGGCTTTTCTCACCACATGGGTTGGGGATGCTGCAATTATTAATCTTTGGGTTTTGGTCAAAGGGGTCCCCCTGCATGCTTTCTGTGTTTTGCAGCTTTTGTTTGCCTCTGTGTTTTGCATGGAAGAAAAATCCCAATGACAATAAACACATTAGACTAAAAAGTCAGCAAATAAGCTTAAATCTCAAACTGGTAGAGATGACTAAAACATGAAAATATCAAAACATTCCTTGAAACACTCTTCAATCTCAAGGTAAAAACTTCTTATTTCTTAAACTATTTTAATTTTAATTTCTTTTTTTTTATATTAAATTCAAAATATTCCGTTTTCAAATAGTGTGAGAATCTGACTTTGACAGTCTGTAATTAGAGTCCATCTTAGAACAATTCAAAGTCTTGTGCTTTAGAACAGTCCAAAGTCTTGTATTAATTAAAAACTCTAATTAAGTAGTCTGGCCGGATGGTTGTTGACTTAAAGAATTATTGTAGCCGGTGATAAAGGGCACAATTTCTTTTCCCCAATAATTTGTGTTTACATTGACATGGGGAGGTGTGGTTTCTGGGTTGAGACAAGTTACTGAAGAAAAACAAATGTTGGGTGAATTTAGCACTAACCCATGATTAGTTTGTTGATTTCGGACAATGATGTTGGGTGGTCCTTGTACCAACAGAAGCTTCATTGTCAAACCGTTTGAATTAGTGATAGAGAGCTAAAGTAAAGAAGCAAGCGTTGTTGATGTTTTAATGGTATTATTTGTAGCAATTTGAATTTTGGTGAGGGCAGTTGAGAGATGGGGATGGATGGTGGAGAAGAGCAAATGCAAGAGCCAGGAGGCTGCGAGGAGAGAATTTTCGTTTCGGTTCGTTTACGCCCTCTCAATTACAAGGAAATAGCTAGGCACGATGTATCAGACTGGGAGTGCATCAATGATAACACAATCATATACCGGAACAGCCTTTCGGTTTCCGAGAGATCAGTGTACCCAACTGCCTATACTTTTGGTAAGAGTTCAGATTTCAGTTTTTGTATGTTTGATTGCATTCCTCAGTCTATCAGCATTTTCTAATAGTGATATTCTTTTCATTTCATGGGTCGTCTGCCGATTTTAGACCGAGTTTTTAGCCCTGATTGCCCCAACCGGCAAGTGTATGAAGCAGGAGCAAAGGCAGTTGCTATTTCAGTTGTCAGTGGTATAAACTGTGAGTGCATCTCCTTTTAGACTCCCCATACCTTCCTGATCTCCTCTCTCAATTATTTAACATTTAACTATTTTTCAGCGAGTGTTTTTGCCTATGGACAAACAAGCAGCGGAAAGACATATACGATGATTGGAATTACCGAGTATGCCATGACAGATATATATGACTACATACAAAGGGTAATGAAGATGCAACAGTTTTGTTGCTCACTTCTAATTTTTCTTTTCCATTGTGTGTCTCCCTTTGACTAAAAACAAACTGTACTTTTTCTGTAGCACAAGGAAAGAGAGTTTATCCTGAAGTTCTCAGCTATGGAGATTTATAATGAATCTGTCAGAGACCTCCTTAGTGCAGACAGCACTCCCCTTAGGCTTCTAGATGATCCAGAAGTGAGTTCAGTCATTTGTTTATAACGAACTAGTTATCTTATGGACTATCTCACTAACAGAGCTAATTTGGTAGAGAGGGACCGTTGTTGAGAAACTCACCGAAGAAACACTGCAGGACTGGAATCATTTTAAACAGCTTCTATCTGTGTGTGAAGGTAACAAATTGTCTCAACCAGTCTCCCTTTAACTCGCTCATGACTGTATTTTTAAGTATGTCTTGGTGCATACCGGCAGCTCAAAGACAGATAGGCGAGACTTCTTTGAACGAGACAAGCTCTAGATCCCATCAAATTTTGAGAGTGGTAATGTTTTCTGTTTCATTGCGAAACTTTAAGATATTGTTCACTTGACAATGATTATATTCTATTTTAGTTATTAATCTTTATTCATGTGGTTATGTCACTCATCAGATAATAGAAAGTTCTGCACGAGAATTTTTAGGCAATGGAAAATCAAGTACCCTTGCAGGCACTGTGGTATGAACGATATATATTTTTCAGTCAAGGATTTGTTGTTACAACAGATATTGGGAAAGAAACTGATGTTCTCATTTTTTTTTTGTCTAGAATTTTGTTGATCTTGCAGGAAGTGAGCGTGCATCTCAGACATTATCAGCTGGTGCTAGGCTGAAAGAAGGTTGCCATATAAATCGCAGTTTATTAACACTTGGAACTGTTATCCGTAAGCTGAGGTTAGCTTATTAAAATTTTGTTTATATTATATATTGAACCAAGTAATCATTACCATATCGTCTTATAAACTTATATTTGACTGCAGCAAGGGAAGAAATGGGCATATTCCGTTCAGAGATTCAAAGCTGACCCGTATACTTCAGTCTTCCTTAGGAGGCAATGCTAGAACTGCTATCATTTGTACCATGAGTCCAGCAAGAAGTCATGTTGAACAATCGAGAAACACCCTCTTATTTGCAAGTTGTGCTAAAGAAGTGACTACCAATGCACAAGTCAATGTGGTCATGTCGGATAAAGCATTAGTGAAACAACTGCAAAGAGAATTGGCTAGACTAGAGAACGAGCTGAGAAGTGCAAGAACAACTTCGATTTCTTCTGATTCTGCTGCATTGCTAAGAGAGAAAGACCTCGAGATTGAAAAGGTTCGAGTTGCATTGCTCCTCACTCTCTTGCATCACTCATTGAATAGTTTTAGAAGCCTGGCTGGTGGATATTTCTTACAAAATAGTTTTTAGCTGCCAAAATTTCAAATTCATCCTTATTTCAAGAATATAGATAAAATAATGAATTATTCACTTTTCCTGCATGCTTCATGCAGCTAAAGAAAGAGGTGGCCACACTGAAACAGCAAAGAGAACTTGCTAGGTCTGAGGTTGAGAATCTGCGACAAGCGGTAACCAATGAAAGTCCTGAAGATGAAAAACCAGTGAAAATATGGGTTTGTGTGAATTACTACAGCATTTGATGCTTCTTTTAAGTTCACTTCTACATACAAAGTTTAACTTCTAGCTCTACATGTCCTCCTCCATCAGGCAGGTCCAGATCCTCATTACCCTAAACTGAGACTGCAAAATTCGTGGGACTTTGAACATTCAACCATTGGTACACCTGTCATGGCTGTTGATGCTAGATCCTTCACCCCTTCAGATAGACAAAGCTGCAGTTCTGAAGAGAGCTTCCTCCAGCTTTCTGACTTTAAATTGAATATACCACATCCCAGTTCCTCCCCGCAGCTGTCACCTAAAATTCCTGATTTTGTTGGACGTAATATGCCCCAGAAGGAGAATGATGAGCTTGTTGATGAAAATTCAGAGGCACTTTGTAAGGAAGTCCGATGCATTGACTCAGGAAGGTCAAGTATGAATAGATATTCAGACTCAAATTTGTCAGAATCTAGCCCAAAGAACTACCAAAACTATAATAGGTCATCTCCAAGAGAAAACACAGCTATTTCCGGATTGATGGATGTTGGCAATGAAGATAGATCAAAGCGAGAATCCGTGTCACTCCACTTGAAAAGCAGTAACAACCACCCAGTTATTGCTTTTCCATCTCCTGAAAAATCATGTTTATGGCAGCTAAAAGAAGAAATATCTAGCTGTAGAAGCTTGAAATTAACTAGGAGTACAAGTTGTAAAGCGAGTCTAATGACCAGTTTGAGCTCCCAATGGATTGAAAGGCTAGGACAGAATGAGAGCACACATCCCATGGGGGATGAGAAAGATTTCTCTGGAAGACCAGATAGTTTCCGGGGAGAACTTCCTGCATTGAAGTATGATCTTCAGAACGAGAGGTTGTCTAGAAGTGGATCTCAAAGTTCTTCAACTAGTGCTACTGAATACGAGCTTAATGCCCGGATAGCAAAAAATAAATCTCAAAGTTCTGGCATTGAGCATATGGTTCCGGTTGTCCCAACTCCAGAGGATAAGAATAATACTGTTTTCTCTACTTCAATGGGAGGAACAGAAAAAATGTGTGATCCTAAGTATGAGAAGCAACTTTCTGATCATGCGGTGAGTGTTTCATCTTTTTAATCAACTGTCATTAATTGCATGATTAAAACAAGAGATCCATGCTAAATAGTAGCCATCTTTTATATGCATCAGAATTGCATTCTAAATATGATATTGTTCATGCATGACAGGTACAGGTCACAGAGCCTATTTTACATGGCAAGGATGTTAAAGACGTCGGCTTAGACCCAATACCACATAACCATGAAAGCCCTTCAGAATGGCCTTCAGAATTTAAGAGGCTTCAAAGAGAGATCATCGAACTCTGGCATGCTTGCAATGTGTCAGTGGTCCACAGGACCTACTTTTTTCTGCTATTTAAAGGAGATCCAAAAGATTATATATACATGGAGGTGGAATACAGGAGGCTGTCATTTCTCAAGAGTTTATTTTCCCATGGTAATCAAATGGAGGTGGCAAATGAACAAGTCGAAAACCCTGCTTCAAGGTATATTTGATTCATTCTCACCTAACAAGTTCATAGTAGATTTTGGAACATTGGTGATAAGCACCCTTTTTAATCCAAAACAACTTAATTATCTCTATGAATATGTTGTAAACAGCGCCAAGGCTCTACGTCGTGAAAGGCACATGCTGAGTCAGCAGATGAGCAAGAGACTGTCCAATGAAGAAAGAGAGAATTTGTTCATTAAATGGGGCATCGGGTTGAACACGAAACATAGGAGGTTGCAGTTGGCTTACTGCTTCTGGACTGACTGTAAAGACATGGATCACATTGCTGAGAGTGCGGCCATTGTTGCAAAGCTGGTTGGGTTTGTAGACCCAGAGAAGACTTTTAAGGAAATGTTTGGGCTCAACTTTACATCAGGACAACAATCAAACAAGAGAAACCATAGCTTGAAACGCATTGTATTGTCTTTCTTATAGGTGTTATTCAAGCTAGCTTTCATACAAAATTTTCTCCTGTTTGATTATCCCCACCGATTTGTTTCATTCACACACACACACACATATATATACATGTATCTGTTTTACTGTCTACAGAATTCATTTTTGAATTTTCTGATTCTGGTTTTAATATACTGCTAGAGTTTGTAAATCTTCTCAAATTCGCTCAAGGTTTTATCAATGATTGTGCTTTTTTTTATTTTTAAATGAAAATCACAATCTGGAGACGGGGAATGATTGTCATTTATTATTATTATTTTTTATATGTAGTCACTATATATATGTTTTTAATGAAATCCTTTTGAACATTTGGTTACGCTGACTGGTTAACATCAGAAATAATTGTTTCTTTTTTTTTAAAAAATCGCATTTCTTACTTTAAATTTCGAAATTGAACAAATTAGTACATTCCAAAAAAATTGAAACAATTTCAACTTTAGTGAGCAACTAAAGATAATTAATCACAGCGTTTAAAAGTCTTCCATCAATTGTACATAAATTAGTTTGGTATAATAACATATTTAACCTTTGATGTTTATATATTTTATCATTTTGACCTTTGTTTGTTTGTCAGTAAAATGATTTCTGGAAAATGATTTACTTTTCTAGAAAATGATTTACTGAAAATATTTTCTGGTGTTGTTTGGCAAATTTCCTGAAATCTGGAAAATTTGTTTTTACATATATTAATAAATTTATATACATATTAATAAATTTTTATTTTTAAATTATTTTTACATATATTGCAATGATTTATTTATAAATAAATAAATAAATCAAATTAAATATATAATAATACTAAATTATTAAGCTACAATATTACCGTCATAAATTGAAAACAACCAAAGTCAAATAAATTATTTGTAATTGTGTTAAAAAATAAAAAGAAGGATTGAATAATTATAAATTAGCTTCCAAACCACAATTAATACTAGAAATTAAATAATATTATCCAAATGCATAATTAGTAGTACACCACATAATAACAAGATTGTCCAAGTGCATAACTAATATTACATCACATAAAAATATCAATATCTTCAACCTTGAGAAAATTTTTAAAGCCAAATTTTTTTATGCTTTTTAATTTTAACTAAAAAAACTTTGGCCTCGGATTCATGACTCACTAAATAATCAAACACAGAACACAAGAAGTCATCATCAAATCCTTCTTCCTCCATTGACATCACTTGTTCGTAAAGTTGTGGTGTCTTATCCGTAGTAAATTGTTCCAAAGCATTAGCAAATTTGCCAAGTTGTTCACCCACAAATTTAATTTGTTCATCAACAATACTTTCTTGAACATTTTTTCTTTTACGTTTGGATGTGCCAGATGAAAATACATTTGTTCTTACCTCTTCAACCTCTTCATTGTCGCAGTCTACATGCATTGAATCTTGGTTACCATCATCCAAATTCATGTCAGCAAATGTTATGGCAAAACTCCCTGTTGCCATATCTTTGCCAACAACCAAAGCCATTTCATCATGATGATCAATGCTTTTATTCAAAAATGGTTCATACTTCTTGTGTGCCTATTGGATATTTTACACAATTAGAATAACAAGTAAAAAACAATTGAAATATACTTAACATATATATACATATATTACCATCACGGCTGCATCATATGTCGCTCTATCACATGTGATCATTTTTCATGTTATCATCCCATCCAAAACTACTTTCACCTCGAATTTTGCATATAATCTGCCACTAGTTTTTTACAGTCCTCAAATGATTTTCCACATGCTTTGCCTCGTATTGGACTTGGAATCTTTCAGAAATAGCTTCGACAACTCGATTAATAGAAACTGCTTTGAAAGTATTAGAAGGCTTATTTCCTTTCTGGGCCTCCTCTGCTAGAATTTCAAGAAAAACATGTTCCATTGGTTTTGTCCACCTGAATGCTTGGAGGTCCCTTCTTTGTTTCTCTTGCCCATTCTAATTAATAATTTTCATTGTCAATCATTTCAATATCCAACAAGCTTAAAACATAATAAATTCAATATCTAACAAGATTAAAACATAATCAACATCTAACAAATTCAAGACATAATAATTTCAAAATCCAACAAACTAAAATTTCAATATCATTATCCAACCAACATTAACAAAAAAAAAAAACAATTTTAATACTAAAACATACATAACATAGAAACAATAACCCTAAGCCCTAAACCTACCTAATATTTCTAGCCATATAATCAGTCCACATAGATTGTGCAATTTCGTCTCTCTTAGCAGACCATTCTCTTGCTTCTTCTCTTTCTTCTCGCTCCGTAAGAGTTGGTATTATCAAATCCCATTATATGATTATACCAACTCCCATTATATGATTATGAATGATACAACAAGCCAAAACTATATCTACTCCCATTATATGATTATGAATGATACAACAAGCCAAAACTATATCTACTTGAGTTTGAAAATTCCAAAATGGTTCAGCATCTAATACACAAAACCGTTTCTTCAAAATCCCAAAAACACATTCAATAGTGATTCGTAATGATGAATGAAGAAGATTAAAAAGTTCCTTTGCATTTTCAGGCCCTTGAGCATTAAACTCTTTTAAATGATATCGGACACCACGATATGGGATAATATATCCATTTCGGATGCCATATCCAGCATTAGTAATATAATATTTACCTACAATTTTACAAAACATAATTAATACTAATAAATTATGAGCTTACTAGAACTATTTGGTATTTAATGATAATTATTACCTTCCGGAATTCTTAATCCTCTTGGGCGTGAAAGTGCATCACTTAAAATTCGAGAATCATGTGCACTACCTTCCCAACCAACTAGAACATAGGAAAATTTCAAATCGAATGTAATGGTAGCCAATACATTTTGTGTCGTCCCCCCTTTACGGCTACGAAATCTTCCTTGAATGCTAAGTGGAACGGATGCACGAATATGAGTTCCATCTAATGCTCCAATATAATCTTTAAAATAAGGATAAAACCTTGGATTGTTTCTGATTTCACTAGGAGTTGGCTCATCAGGTAATGTAATAACTAGTTTATACAAATTCAAAATAGCTCTCAATACAACCTTAAAGTAATGGTGAACTGTCTCAGTTGATCTATAATATCTAGATCCAATCACTCGAAACCTTACATTATGACCAATTATATGTAAAAATATAACTAGTTGCTCCCTAATATTGACAGATTTAGATGATTGTAACAAATTATTCCTACTAAGAATATCACACAAATTAAAAAAGGCGATCGGTCTCATCCTTATCACATCAATACAATGTTGGTCACCACTACATAAAATACTATTAATATAATTTTCTCTTTCATAATCTCGATTCACACGAGGGTGAGAAGCAATTTCCTTCCTAGTTTTTAATTTTTATATCTAAAGAGCCCCAAAAGCTAAAACTGAAGCCACGACTCCGACAATTGCATTTTGATCTTGATTACGATCCATCTACACAAAATAATGCCACACAAATATTTGATCACTACAAAAAAGATGCAAGATTTTCATAAGATCACATATATTAAAAGTTACCATGACTAAAGTGCATACATACATATCAAGCTAATTATAATTGCATTAATAATTTTTTTGAGAAATTAAGCTACTTTATTTGTACCAATACTTCAATAAATATAAATATATACAATATTTTAATGAATCAATCCATTACAACTTCGTATACAGGGTACAAATAGAGAAAATAGGCAATGATAATCTGAATCTCACTCAAAAGTAAAGGCCTAAATAGACTTGATGTTAAAAATGAATGATGACCTGGAAACATGAGTATGACATTGTCAAGAACTCAATAAATGAACTACATTTAAGACGTTACAAATGTACACAGATCTGTTCGAATGCCTGCAAAAGATATCCATTGAACTAGAAGTTGCTCAAATGAAGCCAAAAGCCCAAAACAAAGAGTCTTCCTATAGCTTCTAATAGCATTTAAAGATGCAAAAAGAGATTAACATTCAGAAATGGATCCAAAGTCATTGCCTAAGGGAGCATTCCAAATATTACTCTTTCCTTGACAAATTCTAATAGTATAAAACCGAACATGGAATCCATCGAGACTAGACTCATTTTTTACTGCTAATCATAGCTAGAAAGGAAACCAATATCACCTTAAAGAAGAAAGCCAAATCGAAAAGAACCAATAGCGTTATTCGCGTTTATCATATAAAGAACAAAAGCATCTTTATAGTAATCCAAAACAAGTTCAAAGAGAATTTGAAATAACAAAACTAAATTCAAGAATTTAAAAATCCACCACTTCTTTTAAAGTTAAATTCCTCTTTCCAAAATATGGAATATCTTGTCTACACCATAGGTAATGAAACATGCTTTAATAGTTCTGAAACTTCAAGTTTATTTAATAACTTATCAAGTACAAGTACAAGTCAAGGTCTTTTTCTTTTTTTCTCTTTCTCTTTTACACTAGAATTGCTTCATTTCAGTAAAAAAAAAAAAAAAATTAAAGTGATCTTTTCTAAGCTCAGTCCCAAAATTAATGCCAAAACTTAACAAAAAAGAATGTCAATTTATCTCCTTTCACAGCACCTCCAAAGGATTATTATCAACTTAGAATCCATAACATGAAAGCCTTATCCATTCTATTCAAACAAGGGAAAGAAAGAAGAACCTTAATATTGGAAATCATCCATATTTTGGAAAGTCAAAGATATGGGTATAAAAATGTTAGCACTAGAAATCTAGGATTTAAGGCACCAAAAATGGGATTGAGAAATTTGGGATTTAAGGCACCAAAAAATGGGATTGAGATTTGGCATGAGATATTTGTAATTTTTTGGTCCCTAATTGTATAAAGACTTTGCAAGTTGATCCTTAAACCTCAACTATAAATAGGCCTAACCATTTCTCATTTTAATCAACCCACATTTGCCATTCTCTACTTAAGGCATTGTTCTCTCTCTTTGTAAATCTTCATTGGAGTGAAATATATTTGGTAGTGCCCGAGGATGTAGACAAAATTTGCTGAACCTCGTTAAAATTCTAGTGTTCTTTATTGTATTATTTTGCATATTTTGTGAGTGTGATTGTAGTGATTTATTGTGCTATTAAATTATGATAAAGGGATATTTTATCTAGGAAAGACCTGGTACTTAAGCAATCCTTGTGATCCACCTCTCTTTCATGGGAATTGAACTTAGTGTGATATTTTAGTACAATAATTTTACTTTTTTACACGCTTCTGCACAATAATTGGTATCAGAGCCAGGTTCGTACTTGGGGAATACGATCGTTTATGATACTATTTGCGTATATGATATTTTCATCCATGGTACTATTCACGTTGACAGTACTGTTCACGTATATAGTAGTTGGGATTGAGGAGAAAAATGGCAAAGGCATCGTCATCAGCAAAGACTACTGTGACTAATGCAAAATTTGAAGTAGAGAAATTTGATGGTACCAATAATTTTGGTATGTGGCAATGTGAGATCCTGGATGTCTTATGTCAACAAGAGCTGGATATAGCCCTTGAAGAAAAACCTGACAAGATGGATGACAAGGAGTGGGCCAAGATCAATAGATAGACGTGTGGTACAATCCGCCTATGTTTGGTCAAAGAGCAGAAGTACTCTGTCATAAGGGAGACATCAACGAAGAAGTTGTGGGATACACTAGAAGAAAAGTTTCTAACGAAAAGTCTTGAAAATAGGCTTTATATGAAAAAAAAAATTTATCGATTCACGTATGCACCCGGTATGTCGATGAATGACCATGTGAACTCATTCAATAAAATTTTAGTAGACTTGCTAAATTTAGATGAGAAACTTGAAGATGAAGAAAAAGCATTATTGTTGTTGAATTCTTTTCCTGATGAATATGATTATCTTACCACCATATTATTTCATGGAAAGGATACGATCACATTTGATGCAGTCTGTAGTGCGTTGTATAGATCTGAGACTCGAAAGAAAGATGAAAGAGATCACAGAGATACAACCGCAAAAGTCTTAACAGTAAGAGACCATTCGTACAACAACAAATATGGTAGAAGGAGTAAGTCCAAAGGGAGACCTGCCAAAGATGAATGTGCTTTTTATCGTGAGAAAGGGCATTGAAAAAGAATTGTCCTAAGTTAAAAAAGGGCAAGGGTATTTCTGATACATGTGTAGCGGAGCATGATGAGGAGTCAGACTTTAGCTTGGTTGGCATGGCAATGGCATGTCATACAGATAAGTGGATTTTGGATTCGGGATGTACTTACCATATGTGTCCTAATAAGGACTGGTTTTCTAGTGTTAAAGAACTAGAAGGTGGAGTTGCTTTTATGGGCAATGACAGCGCTTGTAAGACAATGGGAGTAGGTAAAATCCAATTAAAGAATCACAACTGCTCAATCAAAGTCTTGAAGATGTTCGCTACATACCTAGCTTGAAGAAAAATCTCATCTCATTAGGGGTCCTAGAATCTAAAGGGTTCACAATCACTTGAGAGATGGATTACTAAAGGTAGTAGCTGGGGTATTGACGGTGAAGAAAGGCACAAGAATGAATAACCTATACTACTTAAAAGGAAGTACAATTATTGGATCAACATTAATAGCTTCTGCGAAAGATGCAGATTCAGAGGCTACCAGGTTATGGCATATGCGATTGGGACATGTTGGTGAAAAAGCTTTGAAGAATTTGGCGAAGCAAGGCTTGTTGAAATGTGCAAATTCTTACAAATTGGAATTCTATGAACATTGTGTTCTGGGCAAGCAGACGAGGGTAAAATTTGGTTCAGCAATTCACAATACGAAAGGAATTTTAGACTATGTTCACAGTGATGTGTGGGGACCTACCAAAGTGGCTTCTTTGGGAGGTATGCACTATTTTGTTACATTTGTTGATGATTATTCAAGGAAAGTATGAGTGTATCTAATGAAAAGAAAAGTGAAGTTTTGGATGCATTTTGAAATGGAAGAAGATGGTGGAGACTCTGGATGGTCGAAAGGTCAAACGACTTCGACCAGAAAATGGTACTGAGTACAAGAATGATCCATTTCTACAAGTATGTCAAGATGAGGGTATTGTACGACACTTCACTATTCAGGATACACCACAGCAGAATGGGGTGGAAGAATGTATGAATCGGGCTATACTGGAGAAAGTTTGATGTATGTTGTCCAATGCTGGATTGGGCAAAAATTTTGGGCTAAGGCAGTTACATATGCGTGCAATCTAATTAACCGATTTCCATCAACTGCAATAAATGGAAAAACTCCTATAGAGATGTGGACTGGTAAACCTGCTACTGATTATGATTCTTTACATGTTTTTGGTTCCACTGCATATTATCATGTAAAAGAATCTAAGTTAGACCCAAGAGCAAAGAAAGCATTATTCGTAGGTATAACTGGTGGAGTAAAAGGATACCGTCTCTGGTGTCCTGATACAAGGAAGATTGTTTTAGTAGAGATGTAACTTTTGATGAATTAACCATGATGAAGAACAAGGATTCACAAAAGGATTACAAAACCAGTAGTACTTTGTAGCAGGTGGAGCTTGAAAAGGTTAATGATGATCCAGCTAATATTGAAGGAACAAATAATGAAGAAGTTTCGACCCAAGAACTTCTACAGCAACAAGATTCAATTGCATATAGAAGGCCAAGAAGAGAGATTTGTGTGCCTGCTCGCTTTGATGATATGGTGGCCTATGCACGTCTAATTTTAGATGATGATGTTCCTTCTACTTATACAGAAGAAAGAAGTAACCCTGATGGTGTAAAGTGGAAGCAAGCTATGAATGAAGAAATGCAGTATCTTCATAAAAATAGGACTTGGGAGTTGGTGACACTGCTCAAAAGAAAGAAGACAATTGGATGCAAATGGGTATATTCAAAGAAGGAAGGATTTCCTGGTAAAAGTGAAATTCGATACAAGGCTAGATTGGTAGCAAGGGTTTACGCTCAAAAAAAAAAGGAATAGACTACAATGAAGTGTTTTCTCCAGTTGTGAAGCATTCGTCTATTCAGATTTTGCTAGCCTTGGTTGCGCAATATGATCTTGAACTAGTTCAGCTCGATGTGAAGATATCATTTTTACACGGTGATTTGGAAGAAAAATCTATATAACTCAGCCAGATGGATTCAAGGTTGCTGATAAAGAAAATTAGGTTTGTAAACTGACAAAGTCGCTTTATGGATTGAAACAATCTCCGAGGCAGTGGTACAAGCGATTTGATCAGTTCATGAAAGGGAAAATGTCTACAAGAAGTAAATTTGATCATTGCGTTTATTTTCAGAAGCTACAAGAAGGAAATTTCATATACTTGCTCTTATATGTTGATGATATGTTGATAGCATCTAAGAGTAAAGTTGAAATTGAGAGATTGAAGACTCAACTCAACCTTGAGTTTGAAATGAAAGATCTAGGTGAAGCTAAGAAGATTCTTGGCTTGGAAATATGTAGAGATCGAGCTCGTAGTAGAGTTAGCTTGTCTCAGAAGCAATATTTGAAGAAGGTACTACATCAGTTTGGCATGAACGAGCAGACAAAACTTGTAAGTGCCCTATTGGCTTCTCATTTCAAGCTTTCTGCACAACTATCTCATTCGACGAATACCAAACAAGAATACATGTTACAAGTTCGTATTCTAATGTAGTAGGTAGCTTGATGTATGCAATGGTGTGTACAAGACCCGACATTTCACAGGCAGTTAGTATAGTGAGCAGGTATATGCATAATCCTAGAAAAGGACATTGGCAAACTGTGAAATGGATTCCACGATATATTCAGAAGACCATGTATGTTGGATTACTGTTTAAGAAGGATACTACACTTAGTAAAGGTGTTATTGAGTACGTTGATTCCGACTATGCCGGTGATTTGGACAAACGAAGATCAACCATCGGTTATGTGTTTACACTTGTTGGAGGACCAATAAGTTGAAAGTCTACACTGCAATCTACAGTTGCGTTGTCAACTATAGAAGCTAAATACATGGCTATAATAGAGGCTGTAAAGGAAGCTATTTGGTTACAACGTATGGTTAAAACCTTGGGATTGGTTTAGGAGCATATTAACGTGTATTGTGATAGTCAAAGTGCTATTCATTTAGCAAAGAATCAAATCTATCATGCACTTACAAAGTATATCAATGTACGATTCCATTTTGTTCAGGAAATTATTGATGAGGGGAAATTCATCTTCAGAAGATTAAGACTGCAGATAATCACACAGATATAATGACCAAGGTGGTAACAACAACCAAGTTCAAACATTGTTTGAACTTGATCAATATCCTGCAAGTTTAACAGTTGAAGAAGGAACTATCAAGTGTTGTTGACAAAGGCAGAAATAATTTTGTGAAGATAAGATTATCCTAATCAAATCTTCAATGTGGAGATTATTGGAAATCATCCATATTTTGGAAAGTCAAAGATATGGGTATCAAAATGTTGGCACTAGAAATCTAGGATTTAAGGCACCAAAAATGGGATTGAGAAATCTGGGATTTAAGGCACCAAAAATGGGATTGAGATTTGGCATGAGATATTTGTAATTTTTTGGTCCCTAATTGTATTAAGACTTTGCAAGTTGATTCTTGAACCTCAACTATAAATAGGCCTAACCATTTCTCATTTTAATTAACCCACATTTGCCATTCCCTACTTAAGGCATTGTTCTCTCTCTTTGTAAGTCTTCACTGGAGTGAAATATATTTGGTAGTGCCCGAGGAAGTAGGCAAAATGTGACACCCCTTGCCCATGTTCGAGCCAAAATAGGGTTTGAGGCACTACACAACTAATCTTCTTAACATCTAGAATAGGGTTATAAAATTTTGTTTAACCCTATCACTCGCACATACTCGACCTAAGAGGCCCTAAACATACTTCCAAGAAGTATTAAAATCTTTCCAGGAACTTTCATGAGTTCAAGAAACTTTTTAATCAAAACAGGGGCCACATGCCCGTGTAGGCCTAGGGACATGCCCGTGTAGGCCTAGGGACATGCCTGTGTGCCCTTAAGGCATGCCGTGTCTTCCACCCGTGGTCAACACTGACTAATTCACACGGCCATGACACGCCTGTGGCTCTGGCCCGTGTATAAAACCTTAGCATTCTGACTTACCCACATAGCCTATACACACGCCCGTGTGCCCTAACCGTGTGGTGATTTAAATCCTAAGTGCGAGGTGTAGACTTCACATGGCCTGGGCGCATGCCCATGTGCTAGTCATGCCTCCCACATTGTCTAGACCCATGCCCGTGTATCTACCTAGGTGGACAATTAGCAGGCTATATACTAAGCCCTTTCCACCCTACAATGCACACATACATGCTTCCACTCACAACAATACAACTCCTATCCCATAAGCAAGTCTAAGAACTCATTCCAACATACAAGATAATAAAAGGAACATACATTTCATGAATTTCATCTTCATTAAGCAAAAGAGTTTGCTAAGTATTTGTCTAACTCAAAAGGCCATTTACAAACTTACATAGCCAACACTTTGACTAACAATTACAACTTAACAAAATACTCAAGTCCTATACATGCCATACTTAAAAATAAGTCTAAAATTGTTATACCAAATTGCTGTCAATAGTGTGATTTCCAAACTCCTACGTCCACGATCCTCGAGTTACCTTAGCAATACTACAAGAAAGAAGGGAAATAAAAAGGGTCAGCATAAAGTTTAGTAAGTTTGCATGGAAATAAATAGGAATAATAAGCTCATAAGATAATCCATCCACGGTATTAGCTAACCGTACACGGGTCAAGGCTTCTTGACAATACTTACATACAATTTCCTTATATAGCACATACCGTGCCACATATCGAAACTGATTCTTCATGACTCATTTAGGAGTAATTGTATTCACTCATTCACATGACTTAAATACCATTCACATTTCTACTTCTAGATTCATCTACTTATCCCACTATTCACAAGGGATAGTCAAAGACGTGTGTTTATCGTCATTAATTTAAATGTAAAGCCAATGCCATGTCCTCGAGGTGGTCTTACATGGAATCACGTCTAGATGCCAATGCCATATCCGGATATGGTCTTATATGGGATTACCTCTAGATACTAATGCCATATCCCGGATATGGTCTTATATGGAATTTTCTATCATGTATCGATGCCATATCCCGAATATGGTCTTATACGATTTTCATATTCATTACCGAAGCCATATCCTGGATATGGTCTTATACGAGATTTCAACTCGGTGCCGAGGCCATATCCCGGACATGGTCTTATACGGGACCTTATCTATTTCATATCCCAATGATAGCATTTTTATAATCAATATGGCCCATTAGGACTTCAACATCTCATTCACATTAACTACTCAATTTAGTAGTGCATCATGCATTAATATAATGCCAAGCATTTCTCAACATGCTAATATAAAGGTTGCTTAAAACACATACAAACTTACCTCGATTTCAAAATGAGCTAACTTGTTGATCTAATCCGAGACTTTGTTCTTTCCTCGATCGAGGCGGGTCCTCGGTTCTTCTTGCTCTATAATAGCAATTTAACTCATTTTAATCACTATATTAATAAAAGCATTTCAAAAATCATGTTTAGGAAAAATTATTATTTTGCCCCTAGACTTTGGAAAAATAACCATTTTGCCCTTAGGCTCGAAAATAAATTCTAATCACATTTCTACTTTCAGCAAGCCTAGGTGAACATTTAATGCTCTTAAAGCTATCATCAAAAATCAATATCTCATATATTAATCAAAAACTTTATAACCTTTTTATCAAGGTTCTATTTGGTGTTTTCATGCTAACACCTTTCACAAAAGTTATCAATGAAATTATCAATGAAAGCTCTCATGGTAACTCTCTTAACCTTTCACCATGTTGCACAATAGTCCCCTCATTTGAAAGCTTAAGCTTTAGGGGTCTCAAAAGTACAATTATTTTCAAAGAAAGATCACTAGAACACTTACTAGGATGAAGGAGAGCTTGCTGAATATTTTGAGCTTTCAAACCTCTATTTTGCTTGCCAATTTTGGTGGAGAAAGATGGAGAGAAAGATGATATCTTCTCTTTCTTTATTCTAATATTAAACTATCAATTTAATCTACCTACTCACCAACTTTGACCAATCTTGGTCAATCCTTGTCCCCTATGGCCGGCCAAGCACTTACAAGGGGCTAAATTGCTTTTTAGAGACCTCAATTTTTCAATCTATGGCCATTTGGCACTTTTAACTTATAGAATGGAACTTTCGCACTTTATGCGATTTAGTCCTTTCTCGCAATTAAGCATGAAATCATTAAAATTAAAGTACCAAAATTTTCATGCACACATCCTATCATACTCTAACTCATAAGATAACATGAAAATAAATTTCTCAAATCTCAGATTAGTGATCCCGAGATCACTATTTTGACTAGCCCTTAAATCGGGCTGTTACACAAAATTTGCTAAACCTCGTTAAAATTCTAGTGTTCTTTATTGTATAATTTTACATATTTTGTGAGTGTGGTTGTAGTGATTTATTGTGCTATTAAATTACGATAGAGGGATATTCTGTCTAGGAAAGACCTGGTACTTAAGCGATCCTTATGATCCACCTCTCTTTCATAGGAATTGAACTTAGTGTGATTTTTCAGTACAATAATTTTACTCTTTTACACGCTTCCGCACAACACTTAAATTTTCAATGCATGCTCAAGACAATCAAAAATTTAAAATCTTTTCCACTTTCAAACACAAAAGAACTTAAAAATTCTAAAGCTTTAAAAAAAACAACATATTTTATACCAAAAAGAAAAGAAACCAACCTTCTTCAACTGATCCTGCTGCATATTTTCTTCAACCCCAAAAATAAATATTAAAAAAAAAAAAATATCTCTTTCATATATAGAGAGAGAGTTCTTCTTCACTGAACAAAAGGACCCAAAGAATAGAAATAGAAACAAAAAAAGAAAAAGATTTGTTTGAGTAGCCAAACACAAGCAAACTAGAAAGAGTAAACCAGCCACATTTTCCTAAACCAAAATTTCTTTTTTTAATTAAAAAAAATCATTAAAAGTTCCTGAATTATGGGTCGTTTGAAAAACTGAAAGATCTGGGAGAGCTCGAATGTGATTTTGGTTTTTGTTGTCTTCATTAACTTTACATTCCTTTTAAAAAATATATTTTATCAATGAACAATTTTAGAAAAAAAGATTAAATCAAAAACTTGCAGAAACCGACACATCCACTACAAAAACTTGTAGAAAAAAATATATTTTATCAATGAAAAATTTTATATGCAGAAACCCCTAACACATCCAGCTTCAAAAACTTACAGAAACCAACACATCCACTACAAACCAAACTTGAGCAGAAGAACACTAATACAAACATGCAGAAACCCCTAACAATTAAATCCTAGAGCTTGCAATCAAGAATGTGAGTAGAAATTTACCTTCGATGAATCGCGAGAAGAGGTGAAAAAGGAGGCTGTAACTTTTTAGCAAGCTAACGAGAAGAGGTGAACCAGTAGAGAAGAAGAGGCAGAGATGATGAGGTGACAAGCGAAGAGGAATTCTTCGTTAGGGTGAAGGAGCTGTGGAAAATGTCTTACCCCTTAGAAATCGGTAAGACGTTTTCTGGTAAGGCTGAAATGATTTACCCGTGTTTTGGAAAATGTTTTCCTATAGGAATTCATTTTCCAACAAAACAAACACCGTAAAATATGGAAAATGTTTTCCGGAAAATATTTTCCCCTTATCAAACGGACCCTTAATTCTAAAAAATTTTAACGAATTCAATCCCAATATTTACACAATTACCTTATTTTTTTTACCTCCTTTTTTTTTAAAGAAAAGTAGATTCTGGTCATTAATAAGACTAGTTCAACTCTCCTCTATATATATATATATATATATATATATACACCTTTAGCACATTTAAAATTTTATTTTTTTGTTTTTTATTAAAAACTAATAACAAGGATTTCCATTTAATTGAATTATGTGATTTTTGAAATTGATAAATGAAAAATGAAAAATGCTCACATGCATAATATTACATTTGTGGAATGTCTAAACAAAATTTGAGATTGTAAGTTCTTCAACATTGTTCGGAGAGTAAGAGTAAAAGTTGATACTCTTTTCTTGTTTACATGACTTTCGTCTAATTTTAAATTAACTTTTGAGAAATTTTTATTTTAAAATATCATATAATCTAATTTAATGAAATTTTTGATAGTCTTATCAATTGGACTTCAATTGTTAAATCAAAATAGTGGAGAGATATATTAGAAAAAAAATAGTAGAAGGATTAAATTCTTGAAATTAGAAGTAGAAATACTACATTTAAAATGTACCTAAAGTAAAGGGTCTAGAAACGGAACTAACCCTTTTAACTTTAAACCAAGATTCCCACCTATGTATATTCTGAATTAAGGGTAAGATGTTGAAAAAGTATGGACACCACATATATAATAAGTATAATTACATGTTCTTATTTACTATCATAAAATATTAGCCTAAATTAAAAGTGATCTAATTTGGTTAATGTTTATTGGGCTTTAGTTATTAAATAAAGTATGTGTCAAATATGTGTAGATACTATAGTAACTAATTTCTAATTGATGATGGACTGACTAGAAATTATGGTTAATGTGAAAAAGTTATATATTAGGGTTATGGTCCCCCAAATTACACATAAGTAACTTTTCTAATATCCCATCTTTAGAAAAGAAAGAGTCACCTTTTCAAAAATACTTGTGGACTAATTTGGAAGATAAAAATCAGAAGATCAGAAGATTTCCATAAATCCATGGATTCAGGTATGCTTCCGCACTTAGATTTATTCTTGATGATTTGACATGACAAATCCTAGTTTATGGTTTGTTAAGTTCTAGGGGAGATATGATCAAGTAATCCTACTTATGCTAAAGTTAGCTAGGGAAAACTTAAACCAAGGGTTGTTAAATGCATCATTTTGGGATACTCTACCGGTACAAAAGGTTTTAAGTTGTGGTGTTCGGAATTCGAAAAAATAATTGTTAGCAGAAATGTTACGTTTGATGAATCTGCCATGTTTCAATCGAAAATAAGACTTCTACTTTTAAAGATATAATAGATCAAAGTGTCTCAAGCAATGTGGAGTCAAAAGCTGAAACAGGGGGTGACTTCCCAACAAGAAAATGCCCAACGTCACAACGACGCAATGAACAAAGGTCTCATCCCCACAAAGAGTCATACAACATCGCGACAGCATAGTAAAATTTCGATTCTTGCAAGATTGAAGCTATTTCAAATTTGTTTGGGGCTCCATTCGACCCTCAGGAACCTTCACCATATCAGTTGAACTAATTATAAGTTAACTCATGACAAGAAAAGGAGAGAAATTCAACCACCATAGAAATATTGTGAAGGAAACCTAGTGGCTTATGCTCTAAGTGTTGTCGAGAGCATTGATTCAATTGATCCTTTGTGTTCTTCTAAAGTAGTTCAAGCCTCCAATTCAGGAAAATGGCTTGTTGTGATGAAAGAAGAGATTGGATCGCTTCAAAAGAACGAAATTTGGAGGCTAGTTAAACCACCCATCGATAAAAGAATTGTTGGTTGCAAATGGGTGCTTAAAAGGAAGAAATGTTTGGGTTTTAAAGACACTAGGTACAAGGTGAGACTGAATGCCAAGGGCTACAGTCAAGTGGAGGTAGTTGATTTTTGTGATGTTTTCTCTCTTATTGTTAAACATGTATCCATTTCGGCTATTTTGACCCTTGTTGCATCAAATAATCTCAAGTTAGAGTAGTTAGATGTAAAGATTGCTTTCCTTCACCGACATTTATATGCAACAATCGAAAGGCTTTAAAGTTGAAGGTAAAGAAAATCATGTTTGTTTCTTACAAAAGCCTTTGTACGGTTTGAAGCAGTCTCTTCGGTAGTGGTATAAAAGTTTGACTCTTTCATGTTGACTATTGGTTTTCTCAAAGTAACTATGATAGTTGTGTTTATCTACAATGTCTTGATGATGGATATTGTATATATTTTTTCTTTATATTGATGATATGTTAATTGCGAGTAAGAATCCATCTGAAATTGATCGTCTTAAAACCATGCTTAACTTTAAGTTCAAGATGAAGGATTCAGGTGCATCAAAAAACTTTTTTAGGGTGAAAATTTTAAGAAATAAAATTTTGAGAAATTATTTTTTTATCATAACAAAGGTACATTAAGAAGATCCTTGAGCGATTTGAGATGCAATATGCAAAACCGACAAGTACTCCTTTAGCTGCATACTTTAAACTCTCAATTTTGGATTCCCCACAAAATGAAGAAGATGAAAGGTTCATGTCAAAAGTACCTTATTCAAACAGAGTTGGAAGTTTGATGTATACAATGGTATGCACTAATTTTGATATTTCACATGTTGTTAGTGTTGTTAGCCGATACATGGCCAATCCTAGTAAGTGCAGTTAAGTGGATTTTTAGATATTTGCAGGGTACTTCAAACATGTGTTTAGAGTTTGGAAGAACTCAAAAGTGTTTAGTCAGATATGTTGATTTTGATTATACAGGAGACTTAGATCGAAGAAGGTCTCTCATAGGTTACCTATTTACTTTTGGAAAATGTGCCATTAGTTGGAAAGTGACACTTCAAGCTATAGTGGCTTTGTTGACTATTGAAGTAAAATACATGGCAATTATAGAAGTAGTAAAAGAAGCAATTTGTTAAGGGGCCTATTTAGCGAACTGGTAAGTGAAAAATGGGAAATTGTCATATATTGTGATAATCAAAGTTCCATACATCTCATCAAAGATCAAATGCATCATGAGAGAACGAAGAACAAAGACATTCATTATCATTTTGGTTGAGAGGTGATCATTCAAGGCGATTTTTAGATTCTTAAAATTGGCATAGAACATAATTCGACTGACATGTTGACGAAGAGCGTTCTAGTTTCAAAGTTTGAGCATTGCTTGGACTTGGTAAGTATCCGAAGAAGATTCAATTAAGCCCGTAACAGGGCTCGACAAAGGAGTTGGTCCAAATACGAGTCAAGATGGAGATTTGTGGGAGAATGCCTCTTATTTTAACTTTTCTTCTCCCAGTTAAACTCTATTTTTAGTTTCCCATTTAAATTCTAGGTTATAAATAGGCCTTAGTTATTCTAGGTTTTACACAAAAAAAAAGTATTTATATTGAAAGAATTGTGTTCTTTGTTTTGAAGGGCTTTTCTTGTGGGGCTTTAAGTTTCTATTTTAATTCTCTCCATTTTTTGTACTCTCTTTTATTATAGCGAATCTCCTTTTGCCCGATGTTTTTTCTCCTCTATTGAAGAGTTTTTCCAAGTAAAATTTGTGTGTTCGATCTTTTCAATTCTTTTTTTTCACTTTGTTTGTTGTTACTCGAGTTTATCCCCCAAAAAAAAGCTACATTTCTAAAATTACGAATTTCACTATGCCCTATCATTAATTCCTTTCACTAACAATCTAAATCAATTAAAAAATATAAACAAAATCTAGCAAAAATATAATAGCCTAGTTTTAGCTAAATCGGAATAGTGGTTTGGAACCACAAATTCAATGTCAAAAAATTATTTTTAATATTATTTTATGTGTTTATAGCATGAAATTATGAATCTTTGAAATTTTCGTGAAGTAATTTTATTGTTTAATTGCTCGATTTGAGAAAAAAGACTGAATCGCGTAAAATGCAAAAGTTACATGCTATTAGTTAAAGGTGTTAATTGGCCTTGGATTTTAAATATGATGGCCTTGAATGGTAATTAGACCATTTTATAGGTTAATGGACATTGATATGATGATTTTAATGTTGTGTCATTAAGGTTAAATAGGTAATTTGGTAATTAAACTTATCATAAATAAAAACAAAATGAATTTAGTCCATCTTTCTCTCTTTTTGGCCGAATGTTGATGAAGAAGAAAGCCATAGATTGAGTTTCAGGGTTCAACATCTTCATAGCTCAATTGTTAAGTGTTTTGAGCTCAGTTTTTAATAATTTCTACGTTTTTGAGATCTTTGCTTCGAAATCTAGCTAGCCTTAGATTTCGAAACTGTTAAAGATTTTGAGAGTTACCATTATTGAATCTATGAGTTCTTTGATGTTTAATGTTGAAATATGAAAGCTTGATGATAGTTTTACATGTTTTGTAAAGTGTTTTTGACAAAAGTGTCAAAAAGGGGTTAAATTATGAAATTTGTAAATTGAGGGGTTGAAATGTGAAATAAATGAAAGTTATGGGCTGCTAGGGACTTATAGGTAATTCGGCTAAGCTAGAGCATAATGAAATTATGTGAATTTTGTGCATTTGTGAAATAGGGACTAAATCGAATAAATGTGACAGTTTAGGGGCTAAAGTGAAAATATGCCTAAATGTATGTTTTGGACTAAATTGAAAGAGTATGTAATTGAATAAGTCAATTTTGAATTCATATAGATCAAGAAAGAAAGAATTCAGATTTAGATCAGGGAAAAACAAGATTATCGAGTAGTCGACCCGATCCATTAATTTTGTATACGAGGTAAATTCGTATAATTGAACTTAAATGTGTATCTATTTATTGAATGGATGAAATTGAGATAGTATTTATTCTATTGGATGAATGTTGAGATATTAAATGAAATGTATGTGTTTAGTAAGGCAAGTTGTCAAATAAGACCATAGCCGGGCTATGTCAATCGAATAATAACACCGTAATCCGGGTTATGGCATGTGAGCGAAAGAGCACGGCAGGGCCTTGGCAATGTATGTGTAAGACCATAGTGGAACTATGGCATTAGAAAAATAGATGAATTTGTATCGAAAGCATTTGTAAACCGGAAGGGTTTGATAAGAGTATTGATGAGAAATAGATATGTATCGATACAGGTACGTACGGAAGATTATTTAAGTATCGAGATATATGAAGTTGAGAACTTATGAATGATATTATGGATAAAATTTATGATAGCTCATGAATTGGTGCTTTAAATGTTTATGATATAATCCATTTTGAATTGTTAATGAATGTTGAGATTATTTCATGTTCATATACAAACTTACGCTTAAAGCTTACTTTGTTTAATTGTTTCCATGTTTTATAGTTCTATGAAGCTAGCTCGGATCCAGGAATCGTTAGAGACTTCATCACACTATCTATCATCTATTTTGGTACTTTTGAAGCTATTTATATATAGTATATGGCATGTATAGGCTTGTGTCAAAATGGTTTATTTGATGGATGTGTCTTTTGGCCATTTAAGTTGGCATAAGATGATGAACTTGATGATGCTTATGAATGTTCAAATAGTTCTACTTTTAACTTTTGGTAATATACCTATCTTGAATGAATGTAGTTGAAGTGATTATGTATATTTGAATTGGTTTAGTTAGATGAATTATTTATGTGAATTATGCTTAGTAAAGTAAGATGAATTGATTGGTATTTGAATAGGAAAATGGTATGGAATTTAGTATTGAATTTAGCTGAAATGAATATGGTACGATTATGTATTGGTTGATGAAATTTTGGCTGCATATTTGTGTCTTAAAATTACGCCATTTGAGCTTGTGTAGGTGTGTGCAAAAAGGGTGGCAAATTGGCTTTGCAAATAGCCTATTTTTGTCCACACGGGAAGAGACATGGGCATGTGTCTGAGCCGCGTGCGACACACAGTCATGCTACATGGCCGTGTGTCCCCTGGTGTTGATATTGAAGTGAAGTTAGTATGCTCCACACGGTCTCACACATGAGCGTGAGACTGGGCGTGTGGTATAAGTTAGTATACCCCCTAAATGACACACGACCTAGCACATGGGCGTGTGTGGCCATTTCGTAGGGTACACTGTAACACACCTATCCCATACCATCACCGAATTAGGGTTAAAGGTGTTACCGAACAGATCGAAAACTTTATCAACCAATTTGTAAAGAAATCATCAATTACAATCATAGTGTCCCATCGGTAGATCAACGAGACCTAAAACATGCTTAGAAACAAGGTTGGGACTAAACCGGAACACATTAAAAAATTATCAGAAATTTAAAAATTTTTAAAGTTTCAGAGGTTACACGCCCGTGTGGGCTGGCCGTGTGCCTCCCACGGCTGCTAGACAAACCGTGTGTTTTCCCGTGGTCGAACCTGACTTTACTCCATGGCCACCAAGCACGCCCGTGTACCTTGTGTAACACCCCTTACCCTTATTTCCCATCGAAATTGGGACCGAGGCATTACCAGATTAAAACCACTTGATCGTCACTTAGGCTCAACGTAACTACTCTCCTTTAGTCACCACAACAACCTCATTCTCGACTTACGAGGCCTCACTCATACACACGAGGACTCTCGAGACTATTTCAGAAACTCTACGATCTTAAAATTTTCTCCATCTAGATAGGACTACATGCCTGTGTTAGATGGCACATGCCCATGTCCACCAACCGTGCACAAAACTCAACCATACTGCTAAAATCCCATGGCTAGAGCACACGCCCGTGCCCACCACTCGTGGTGAACACTTACTACTTCATATGGCATTGAGTCTAGGCACACTCCCGTGTGGCTAGCCTATGGCCTACACTGCTCAATTCTGTCAAAGAGACACGGCCAATGCACACGCCCGTGGGCTGGCTGTGTGTCACACATGGCCTAGACACATGATCGTGTGCCTATCCACATGGACAAGAACAAGGCTATTTGCCAATCTCTTTTCACCCCTTATGCATGAACAACATATACTCATCCAACACATGTATAATCAACTCATTTTGAAACATAAACTCATAAGGATATCTACATCTTTTCATATAATAAAGTAGCCAACAACTATCGCATTATACAAAATAGATTAGGGCTAACACATCTTAGCCATTTACAACAAAATTCACTAACTTGTCTAGCCTCTATACATGCCATATACAAGACATTAAGTCTATTTTACCAGAGTGTGCTGATAGTGTGGGCGATCTTCAGATTAATCCACGTTCAACCCTCTTTCTCTATAAGACAAGGGAAAAGAAAAGGAGTAAGCTTTAAGCTTAGTAAGTTTACATGTAAACAATATAACATTTCATACTAAGCAAGAAACAATTTATATTCATAATCATGCTTACTCATTTCCTCCTTTTCTATATTCCAACCATATCATAAGCCTAATATGTACATTTATTAACATGTTCCCCTGCACTTGGCATCACAATGTCACATAAAACCACACATCACAACCTCATAGTCAATTACTCATAGTCAAATTATTCGGTGGTTTCGCACTTAGCCCACCATTAGTATTTCTTAGGGTGGTATCACACATAGCCCAATAATAAGTTTAGTTACGATGGTATTGCACATAGCCCACCAAATGATAAATAAATGTTGGTATCGCACATAGCCCACCATCAAATGCTATCATGTCATGTTCATATGACTATTTCATCATTCATCCAATAGTTATTCAATGACTACCACATTCGATCTACTTGAACCACACATGTTCTCAATCATGCTACACATCGATTAGCAACATAATGTATATAAAGAAAATGCATTGTTTACACATAAACTTACCTCGGTGCAAAACGTTGTAACTAACGGTTTAATCCGTCACCTAACCTTTTCCACGATCAAGGTTGATCCCACACTCTTCTTGATCTATAACAATGAAATTCATTTATTTAGACCATCCTATGATCACCATACATCAAATTCTACACTTGGGAAAAATGACCATTTTGCCCTTGTATAATGGCAAAATTACGATTTTACCCCTAGGCTCGTAAATTATTTTTCAACACATTTTCTCAATAAATAAGCCCAAATAAACATTTATTTCTCTTACAATTACTCACCATTCTTACCATTTCATGCATTAATAACAAAATTTCATTATGTGCACTTAAGTCTTATTTAGGTGTTTTCATGTTAACACCTTTCACAAAAGTTGTTTCTCATCTCCCTAAAAACTCAGCTAACAACATGAACACTCTCATGGCAAGTCCCTATACTTTCAACCATATCACAAACTAGTCCTCTCATTAGCTAGCTTAAGCTTTGAGGGCTCCAAAAGTACAAAAATTATCAAATAAAAACCATCTAAATCACTTACTTGCAAGAGAGATAACTTGGCTAAAAGTTTAAGCCCCAAAGCTCTATTTCTTCTTCAATTTTCAGTGGAGAGAAGATGGGTGAATAGTAAAAGATGATAACATCTTTTACTCCTCTTATTTTATTCATCTTTACCACCTAATATCCACTAAATTTGACCAGCATTAAAATCTTGTCTCCCTAGCTCCTATATGACCGTCCACCACTAGGTAAATGACCTAATTGCATTTTAAAATCTTCCAAATTACCTTCTATAGCTATTAGGTACCCCTACCTTATAAAATAGAACTTTCGCATCTCATGCGATTTAGTCCTTTTTCACAATTAAGCATGCTATTGCTAAAATTAAAGCACCAAAATTTCTACATAGTCATATATTAATGCTATAACACATAAAATAATATCAAAATAACTTTTCTTATCCTCATTTTAGTGGTCTCGAATCATTTTTCTGACTAGTCCCAAGATTGGGATGTTACAACTCTCCCCCTTTAGAGATTTTCACCTTCAAAAATCTTACCGGTAAAAGGGTTTGGATACTACTCTCTCATGGTTTCTTCTGATTCCCACGTAGCTTCTTCCACACCGTGTTTTTCCCATAACACTTTTACTAAGGTTATGTCCTTGTTTCTCAACTATTTCACCTCTCGAGCCAAGATTTTAATCGGCTCCTCCTCATATGTCATATCCGGTCATATCTCAATTTTCATTGGAGGAATCACATGCGAAGGATCGGAGCGATAACGCCTTAACATCGATACATGGAACACATTATGTATTTTCTCTAACTCTATAGGCAAAGCCAACCGGTATGCCACTGGCCCAATCTTTTCGGTATTCTCATACGGCCCTATGAATCTCGGACTCAATTTACCCTTTTGACCAAATCTCACTATTTTCTTCCATAGGGACACTTTCAGAAATACCTTGTCGCCCACTTGAAACTCAATTTCCTTTCTTTTCAAATCCGCGTACGACTTGTGTCGGTCTGAAGCAGCTTTCAAACTATCCCGGATTACTTTTACTTTTTCTTTAATATCTTTAACCAGGTTGACCCCATGAATTTTTTTCACTAAGCTCGACCCAATACAAAGGAGTCCAACACTTATAGCCATACAAGGCTTCATACAGTGCCATCCGTATACTCGACTGATAACTGTTGTTGTAAGCAAACTCAACCAAAGGTAGGTATCTCTCCAAACTACCTTCAAATTCCAACACACAGCATCGGAGCATATCTTCAAGAACTTGAATCACTTTTTCAGACTTACCGTCAGTTTGAGGATGAAATACAGTACTAAAATTCAACCTTGTACCTAAGGCCTCTTGCAACTTCTTCCATAACCTCGATGTAAATCTCGGGTCTCTATCCAATATAATAGATACAGGCACTCCATGTAATCTTACCACTTCCGCAATATACAACCCAGCCAACTTATCCAGTGAATAATCAACACGTACTGGAATAAAGTGAGCCGACTTCGTTAACTTATCAACGACAACCTACACAACATCTTTCTTTTTCAGAGTCACAAGTAACCCCGTCACAAAATCCATGGTGATTCGATCCCACTTCCATTCGGGAATCATCACTGGCTGAAATAATCTCGAAGGAACTTGGTGCTCAGCTTTCACTTGTTGACATATCAGACACCTTGTTACAAACTCCGATATGTCTCTTTTCATACCCGGCCACCAATAAAATTTCTTCAGACCACTGTGCATTTTCGTACTACTCGGATGTATTGACAAATAACCACTATATGCTTCATTTAATATCTTTCGGATCAATTCATCATTCTTAGGTACATAAATCCTATCATGAAACATCAAACAACCATCCGAACTTATCCGAAAATCAGAATCATCTTCAGATTCACACTTAGCTCTCTTAGCTTGCATCTCATTATCATTCTTTTGAGCTTCACATGTCTGTTGAACAAATAGTGGCCTAGCTCTCAACTCAGCTAATACAAAACCATCGTTAGACCATGCTAAGCTTGTGCTCATAGCTTTCAAAGCATACAGGGATTTCCTACTCAGGGCATCGACAACCACATTCGCTTTCCCGGATGGTAATAAATCGCTAACTCATAGTCCTTCAATAACTTAAGCCATTGCCATTGTCGCAAATTCAAATCCTTTTGATTCATCAAATACTTCAAACTCTTATGGTCTGTGAAGATTTGGCATTTCTCTCCATAGAAATAATGTCGCCAAATTTTTAACACGAAAACAATTGCGGCCAACTCCAAATCATGAGTCAGATAATTCTTCTAGTGTAGTTTTAACTGTCTTGAGGCGTGAGCGATTACCTTACCCTCTTGCATCAACACACACCTGAGACCATTTAATGACGCATCACTGTAGACCACAAACTCTTTGCTTGACTCGGGTTGCACCAAAACTGGTGCCTCGGTTAACAATGTTTTCAATCTCTCAAAACTCTGTTGATATTTCTCAGTCCATTCAAACTTAACATCTTTGTGCAATAGTCTCATCATCGGAGTAGCAATCATGGAAATTCCCTTTACAAACTGTCTGTAGTACCCCACTAAACCCAAAAATTTTTGACTTTTGACATGTTTCTCGGTGCTTTCTACTCCACAATAGTCGAGATCTTACCCGGGTCAACTCTAATACCACCACCCAACACAATGTGTCCTAAGAATTTGACCTCTTAGAGCCAAAACTTGCTCTTGGTAAATTTAGCATACAACTGCTTGTCTCTTAAGTCTGCAAAATAATTAACAAATGCTCTGCATGATCACTTTCATCCCACGAATAAATCAATATGTCATCGATAAAGTAAACTACAAACTTGTCTAAATATGGTCGGAAGACACGATTCATTAAGTCCATAAAGACTGCAGGGGCATTCGATAAACCAAATAGTATGACCAAAAACTCATAATGGCCATACCTTGTCTGAAATGCCATTTTCGGCACATCTTGCTCCTTAACCCTTAACTGGTAATAACCGAACCTCAGGTCAATCTTGGAGAATATCGTAGCTCCCTTTAGTTGACCAAAGAGATCATCTATCCTTGGTAAAGGGAATTTTTCTTCACAGTCATATTGTTGAGCTGTCTGTAGTCTATACACAATCTCATAGACCCATCCTTCTTCTTTACACAAAGCACCGAAACACCCCATGGTGAATAGCTCGGTCTTGCAAAACCTATATCCGTTAACTCTTGCAATTGAACCTTCAGTTCTTTCAACTCTAATGGTGCCATCCTATACGAAGCAATCAAAATTGGTGCTGTTCACTGATCGTTGTTTTGTTGAGTTTTAAAATTTATAAAGAGAATGATCGAACCTGGAAGCTAACTCTGACAACGACTTAAGGCAAGTGCACCTATCGAACAGTAGTATAACTTAGGCCAGACCAGACCAAATTGTCGAACCCAAAGGAACTAAAAGTACTAATACTAACTTTCTTTTTATTATCTAGCCTAAAATAAGTGAAGTTGTTGTTTAATCTAAATTTAACTAACTACTAAGCTAAAGACGCAAAGACAAAAAGAATGAATTGGGGAAATAACTTTAGGAAAACTCAGTTGACTAAGACGATACCCTTAAGAAGAATCCACCTAGACTTCACTTGTTATCTAACATTGAACCAGACGATTTATTCACTTGACTTGATCCGTAGGATTCCCTAATTTATATTAAACCCTCTCTCGAGGCGAATAACGTCTAACCCTAGGTTGATTAATTGAAATCTCTTTCTAATTAAAATCCCTAGAATCGTATTAACTCGATCTATGGACTCTCATATTAGGTTTCACCCTAATCTGGCAAAATCTCGTCCATCCTATCTCTAGGCGCGCGATCAACTCCACTTAATTATGCTAGATCTACTCTTAGGCAGGGACTTTTGCTCTAGCACCTAAGCACATCCAACTTCAATCAATATCCTGGAAATATTAACACAAGAATTAAAGAATTAAGCACACATAATTAAGAACAAATCAAATATTTATCATATAGTTCAGAAAACAATAACAAGATCCATCTTAGGTTTCATCCCTTGAGTATCTTAAGGGTTTAATTCATAACAATAAAAGAAAACATCTCGGAAGAAAAGATAAAACAAAACATAAGAAATCCCTAAAACTCCCTGAAGAAATTGAAGGAGAGATTCTTGTCTTGAGTATAATTCTGGCTTCTTGAGATAGATCAACTGGCTATCTTCGAGTGATTCCCACAAATCTGACCTTTTCAGCTCGGCTCCTGGCCTAGCTGAACTCCCCCTTTGAAGGTTATGCTTAGGCTATTTATATAGGCTCTTGGAATGCTTTACTTAGCCCTTAAGTATCCTAATCTGAGTGGAATTCCTACTAGGGTGTTTGAATAGACTTTGGAATGTGTTTCTTTGCCTTCAAGTATCCAAATCCGAGTAAAACTCCTTTTGCCCGTGGCAGGGATACGCCCATGGCACACGCCCGTGTGAATCGATTTCAGGCCGTGGTTGAGTCTGCTGAAGAGACATGCCCGTGTGTTTCGAGGTTCAGGACGTGTTAGAGTAAATTAGGAAGGCACGACTGTGTGGTCTTGGGTCCAAGCCATGTCGATTTCTTCTTTGGCCCAATTTGGTCCGTTTTAGGCCATTTTCTCATTTTTTTCATCCTTAGGTGCTTTTCTGAGTATAAAACATGATAAGAAAGGATTAAGAGCACCTTTTTACACAATTCAGGGAATAAATCATCCAAAAGTATGCTAAATGTGGGATTAAAATATGTTACTTTTACGGTTTATCAAATACCCCCACACTTAAGCTTTTGCTTGTGCTCAAGGAAAATTCTCAACTTACAATTAAAACGAACTTTCCACAATTTATAATTCTCATTAACAATGCCCCATCATAATTCATAGATAATTTATACATGGATAATTTAAGTCAAAGACTCCTAAAGATTCAAACAATTCTAAGTCATATATTTGTAGCATGAAAACATAATTGTCTCCCTTTATCTAAATAATTACCTCTGATTCAAAACCGAAAAGGATTGACATCCTCACTAAAGATTTACTCAAAGCACTCAAAGTGTTTAAGGTTTAAGAATAAGCACTCATAAGTTGAACTCGAAAAGTTAATCCCATAGGCTTACCTGAAAATCAAATCTCCACCACTGTAATATGAGATGATACACAAATCAAAAGGTCTTTAACATGGTTGTAACGGGACTTAGCTTAAAGGTGTGGATAAAGGCTGAATTGGAAGGTTAGAATCGAGATTGACCTGGCAAATTATCTAACTTTAGAAAAATAATTGAACTAACAATCTAAATAATTACATCACATGAAAAATTAAAATACTAATAATACGAGCTTCTTCTTCAAGATATTGAAATTAAACATATAAGCTCACTTAATTTCAGAACTAATAATGAATATACTTCAATTTTTTTTTAAGAACAAGCCAAATATTTACATAATATAAGAAAGAACTTTATCAACTAAAACAAAGTAATTAGGCAACTGATCAAATCAATTCTCAATAGAAGGGTAGTCAAAGGAATGGTAATAACAAATACGAGCAGGGTTTTGGGTTAATATTAGTGGGTGAATCAATAAAAAGGGTTGTTAGGATCAAAAAGGTTCACTAGGGGTTAATTATGAAGGTAGGCTTTTTAGTGGAGTGAGTGGGTTAAAACCTAAGTGCCTTTATCATCTCAGTATATCAAATAAAAAATGGGGTTTTGACATGTATAATCGAGGCAAGTTCTAGAATAACAATTCAATGTTGACACACTCATAATCAAAAAGTGAGCACGAAAAAGAATATATGCTCTGTAAGGCTCAAAATCTCACAAAAATTATGGGCATTTGATATCAATCCCTATAAATTTCAAACTTCAAAGTAATATTCAAATTTAGGTAGACAACTTTGAAATTTTTTTTCTGAAAAATAGACTTATCATGCTTGATTCTATAGTATCTTAAAGTATAAGTCATAAATGCACAATTAAATATGACTTAATCTAAGACATATCAATAAGAATCATAAACCATCAGAAATTTCATCCTAATTAGTAATATGAGAAAATTACTTAAGAAGTAGATATAATTCAAGGATTTGAGAATAATGCAAAAAGTTAGGTATTTTTCTCCCCCACATTTAAGATGTACATTGCCCTCAATGTACAAAGATAGATAAATAATCATGTGATACTAAAATCAAAAGAGAAGGGGAGAAGTGACACTTCTTGGATTTTTTAGGATCACTATTCCTGGCCTGATTTGGAGGAAGATGTGGTGGTGCTGTGGTGGATGCCAATAGTTGCTGTGCTAGATGAAAAAATTGGGAAACTCATGACGGATTAGCCAAGAATTAATAAAGAATATAAATATTTAAAGAAAAGAAAGCTAAAGTGAAGGAAAATAAAAAGGAAAATAAACTTATAAGAATAGGTAATGGACTGAGGAGTCCTTATTGTTGGATGGTTCGCGAGGTGGGTGTGATTTCTAAGGCCGTGGTGCGTGATTCCCTAGTAGCCTTAAAAACCTAAAATTAAGAAATTAAAATAAGATAGACTGAATTAAGTAGAAGAGAAGTAACAATAAGGAAAATAAAGGAGACAAGAAGAATAGAAGAAAAATTTAATTGTCTCAAAGACCCTTGGCTTGTCTAGTAGCTGAAGCTGCCGGCATGAACTTATGTAGATTGGTCTCCTTTGAGGAGACTGCTTGATTTTTCCACTTCTTTGACATGGATATGTGTAGGCTCAAGAGTTTAGAGACTTGTTATGGAGAAGAGAGAAATTTGAGAAAAAGAAAGGAAGGAAAGAAAAGATGGGGACTTGGTGAGAAGAAGGGGAAAGGGTGGCTTTAAATATAGTTTTGGGGTTTAACGCTCCCCATGCCCATGGACCATGGGCATGTTCAGGGTATTTGGCCATGGCCATGGTCAAAGTGCCACGCTCGGGTTCTTCTTCCCATGGTTGTTTAGAACGAGTGTGTTTGGCCCGTGCTCGACAAGTCAGTATAGTCCATGGTTGTCAAGCACGGGCGTGTTCTGCTCGTGGTTGGCAAGTCAGTATCTTCACACGGTCATAAGGCACAACCGTGTCCTACCCGTGTTTAGGAAAAATTTACCTCTTGTTGTGCATGGCTACAAGTACGCCCGTGTTTTGTCTTATCTCTTCCACACGGCCATAGGTATGCCCGTGTGCTAGGCCGTGTGGTCTAAAAACTTGCGCTTAATTAGATTAGTATGAAGTTAGATGCTAACAATTAAAAGTATAACGTCAATGAAGTTAGTGCTCAGGTTGCCTCTCGAGAAGCACTCGTTTAAAGTCTTAAGCTAGACTTACCCTGTTTTCATTTCTAAAAGAAGGTTCACGGAGCTGAAGCTTCTTTCTCATATCCCTAAAATCTTCACCATTATAAATTTTGAGTCGGTGACCATTTAACTTGAATGTGCCCTTAGTGGGGTGATTTACCTCAATTGTGCCATAGGGAAAAATTGTTTTGATCATGAATGGGCCTGACCATCTTGATTTCAGCTTCCCAGGAAACAATTTAAGCATTGAGTTGTATAGCAGGACCAAGTCCCCTACTTCGAATTGTTTCGATTTCTTTAGACGAGCATCATGGTGTCACTTTGTTGTCTCCTTGTATAGTTTCGAGTTCTCGTAGGCCTCAGCTCTCCATTCGTCTAATTCATTCATCTGCATCATTCTTTTCTTTTCTACAGTTTTAAGATTGTAATTTAAAAATTTTATAGCCCAAAATGTTTTGTGTTCTAACTCGAACGGCAGATGACAGCTTTTCTCGTATACAAGTTTGTATGGGGATGTTCCTAGGGGGTTTTAAACACTGTTCTATAGGTCCATAGGGCACCATCTACTTTCAATGCCCAATCTTTTCTGTTTGATTCAACCGTTTTTTCTAGGATGCGTTTAAGTTCTCGGTTTGCTACTTCAACTTGCCCACTGGTTTGAGGGTGATATGGGGTAGCTATCCTGTGGTGTACTCCATATTTCTTTAAGACTCTGTCAAGTTGAGTATTATAGAAATGAATGCCCCTATCACTAATGTAGCTCTAGGTGTTCCAATCGAGAGAATAGTATCTTGAGAAACTTAACTACTACTCTAGCATCATTGGTAGGTGGAGCTTCGGCTTCCACCCATTTTGACATGTAATCAACTGCCACTAGGATGTATTTATTTCCAAATGAACTAGGGAATGGACCCATAAAATTAATATCCCATATATCAAATATTTCATATGATAACATATATGTTTGAGGCATTTCATCGTATTTAGAAACATTACATGTTCATTGGCATTTATCACACAGAGCGACATACCTGTTGGCATCTTTGAATAGAGTGGGCCAATAAAAACCTGATTCGAGTATTTTATGTGTTGTCTTAATACCATTGTAGTGTCCTCCTGAAGGTCCTGAATGGCAATGTTCCAGATTTTCTTGCTTCCGCCGTTGTAACGCATCTCCGAATTACTTGATCTGCACATATGCGAAAAGAAAAGGATCTTCCCAAAAATAGTTTTTCAATACAGCAAAGAATCGTTTCTTTTGATGATGTGTTAATCTTTTTGGTAAGATGTTAGTAGCTAAATAATTTGAAATATCTACAAACCATGGTCCTCGAAGTTGGTTATAGAAAAGAGTTGTTCTTCAGGGAACGAGTCGTTTATCTCACTTTCGTCGAGCTCGTCGATATGTGGGTTCTCAAGCCTGGAGAGGTGATCTGCTATAAGGTTTTCAGCTCCCTTTTTATCCTATATTTCCAAGTCAAATTCCTGTAAGAGTAAAATCCATCTTATGAGTCGAGGTTTTGCATCGGGTTTAGTTAAAAGATAACGAAGAGCAAAGTGGTCAGTGTAAACGAAAACTTTAGATAATACTAAATATTGTCTAAATTTATCAAATGCAAAGACCACAGCTAGTAATTCTTTTTCAGTAGTGGTATAATTTTCTTGCGTCGCTATTAATGTCTTGCTGGCATAATAGATCGGCTGGAAGTGCTTGTCTTTTCGCTGTCCTAAAACTACACCTACTGCAAAATCACTTGCATCACACATTAGTTCAAAAGGAAGATTCCAATCGGGGGCAATTATAATTGGGGCTTTTATTAATTTTTCTTTAAGGATATTAAATTCATCTAAACATTCCTGATCAAACTTAAAAGTTGTATCTTTTTCTAGCAATTTCGTTAAAGGCTTAGCTATTTTAGAAAAATATTTAATAAATCTTCTATAAAATCCTGGATGACCTAAAAAGCTTCTAATAGCTTTAACTGAGCTAGGAGGAGGTAATTTTTCTATGGTTTCGACCTTTGCTTTATCTACTTGGATTCCCTTACTAGAAATTTTATGTCCCAATACAATTCCCTCTTATACCATAAAGTGGCATTTTTCCCAATTTAAAACAAGGTTTGTTTTCTCAAATCTCATTAGAACTCGTTTTAAATTTTCAAGGAAAAGGTGGAAAGAATTACCGAATACCATGAAATCGTCTATAAATACCTCTATAATGTCTTCCACAAGTTCATCAAAGATTGCCAACATGCAACGCTAAAATGTAGCAAGAGCATTACATAATCCAAAAGGCATTCTACGATAAGAAAACGTACCGTATGGGCATGTGAATGTTGTCTTCTCTTGATCTCCAAGTGCTATTGGGATTTGGAAATAGCCGAAGAGTCCATCTAGGAAGCAATAGTACATATGCCTAGATAACCTTTATAGCATTTGATTAGTGAAAGGTAAAGGAAAGTGATCTTTTCTAATGGCACCATTCAACTTCCTGTAATCAATGTAAACTCTCTAACCTGTGACTGTTCTGGTGGGAATTAGTTCATTCTTTTCATTGGCTACCACCGTCATGCCTCCTTTCTTTGGAACAACCTGCACAGGACTTACCCAATTACTGTTAGAAATAGGATAAATTATTCTAGCATCTAGAAGTTTAATTACCTCAGCTTTCATGACTTCTTTTACGTTGGGATTTAATCTTCTTTGAGGTTGCACACATGGCTTGTACTTATCTTCCATTAAAATTTTGTGGGTACAAAATGTTGGGCTTATTCCCTTAATGTTAGAGATTTTCCAAGCTATGTCTTTTTTATGTTCTCTTAGTACCTGTAGTAACTCCTCTTTCTCCTTGGGTTCTAGTTCTGAAGAGATAATTACTGGTAGTGTAGAATTTTCCCCTAGGAATGCATATTCTAAGTGTTTGACAATGTTTTAATTTTAATTTGGGCGGCTCATCAATAGAAGGCTTTTGTTTTAACTCATCATTAATTTCAATGCTTTCTTTTTCCATATGTCTAGATGAAGATGTATTCAAATTCAGCTCGTCGACTTCACCTTCTTCCCCCTCTTCTTGAGTAAGACAGTTCCATCGTGTCATCATGTATGATTTCCTGTAATGAGTTTTGAATGATATGATCAGTAGTATCAACAAAATAATAGGAATAATCTTGTTCTTTAGAATATCGCATGGCGTCATAAATTTGAAAAATAATTTCCTTATCGCCTATTTTTAATGCAAGCTTACCATCACCTACATCGATAACAACCCTAGCAGTAGCTAAAAAAGGGCACCCTAAAATTAAGGGAACCTCAATGTCCTCATCCATGTCAAGTACAACAAAATCAACAGGGAAAATAAATTTATCAATTTTTACCAAGATATCTTCGATAACTCCTCTAGGATATTTAATGGATCTGTTGGCTAACTGAATACTCATCCTAGTGGGTTTTGGTTCCCCAAGATCTAGTTGTTTAAACATTTTATAAGGAATTAAATTAATACTGGAACCTAGATCAGCTAATGCTTTCTTAATATTTAAGTTACCAATTAAATAGGGAATAGTAAAACTTCCTGGGTCTTTTAATTTGGTTGGTAACTTGTTTTGGAGGATGGCTGAACATTCTTCATTAAGCTCCACCGTTGATATTTCTTCAAGCTTCCTCTTATTCATCAGGAGCTCTTTTAAGTATTTTGTGTCGGCATCTGTGAGATGGCTTCAACAAAGGGTAAGTTAATATGTATTTGTTTAAAAAGTTCAAGAAATTTACCGTATTGGGCATCTAATCGGTCTTTCTTCAACTTTGCCGGATATGGGATTGGTGGTTTACTTTCTTTGCGGACATCCTCAACTCTCTCATCCTTTACTTTGTTATCTTTACGTGGCATTTTTTTCTTTGGTTCGACTAACTCCTTTCCATTTCTCAGTGTAACTGCCTTTATCTATTTTATTTATTTAGAAAGAATCTCTGATCGAATTTCAAAACCATCTTAGTAAGTTGTCCAACTGAATTAGTAAGTTCCTCGACTAACTTAGTAAGTTCCCCAACTGACTTAGTAAGTTCCCCAACTTGGTTCTTAATCCTTTCAATCGATGTTTGTTGGTTTTTAAGTGTTGTCTCAGTGTTTTGAAAATGGGTTTTTGTGGATGCCATGAATTTTGTCAGCATCTCTTCAAGGTTCGGCTTCTTTTCTTGTGGATATGGATGATTTTGGAAATTTTGAGGACGTTGTTGTCTTTGATTTCTTTGATTTGATTTAACCTCCCCACGAAAATTTGGGTGGTTCCTCCAACCTGGATTATAAGTATTACTACAAGGGTTATTATTATATCTAAAATTATTACCTATATAGTTCATCTGTTTGCTTTCAGTGCCCGGTTGGTAGGGTGGGTACTCAGGATTTGCCACAGTTCAACTTGCGTTGCTCTGCATTGCTTGATGTACCTGCGAGGAACACAAACTATCAAGCTTTTTATTCATCATCTCTACCTGTGTTGATAGCATGGTTACTGCGTCGAGGTTCAAAAGTCTGGCTGATTTTTTTTGTTTTGTCCTTGTAACCTGCCACTGATAGTTATTTAGTGACATCTCTTCAATAAACTCGTAGGCTGCACCAGGAGTTCTATTTTTAGGGTTCCACCGGCGGCTGAATCAATTAGTTGCCTCGTTGAGGGGTTTACACCATTATAGAAAGTTTAGACCTGTAACCACAAGGGTAAACCATGGTGCGGACACCTTTTCAAGAGATCCTTGTATCTCTCCCATGCGTCGTATAATGTCTCTAAATCCATCTACAAAAAAAGAAGAGATATCATTCCGTAATTTGACCGTTTTGGCTGGTGGGAAATATTTTAATAAAAATTTTTCGGTCATTTGATCCCATGTGGTGATTGACCCTCATGGTAACGAGTTTAACCACTGTTTGGCTTTATTCCTTAATGAAAAGGGAAATAACCGAAGACGTATGGCATCATCAGAAACACCATTTATTTTGAAGGTATCACAGAACTCTAAAAAATTAGCTATATGGGTATTCGGGTCTTTGTCCTACAAACCATCAAATTGAATAAATTGTTTAATCATTTGTATAGTGTTAGGCTTTAATTCAAAATTATTAGTAGCTATAGTAGGCCTAACAATACTCGATTCTGCTCCTGTTAAATGAGGTTTAGCATAATCATACATAGTACGCGGAGTATTATTTTTTGCCACATCTTATGGTGGTGGGTTATTCTTGTCCATCCCTTCAGTAGGATTGGATCTGCCTTCTCGCTCTTCTTCTGTGTAATTTAGGGTTCGCCTAATTTCTCTGCGATTCTGCGGCGGTAGCTTCAATATCACTGTCAGATACTAGTGGTCCTTTGGGTTCCTTCTAGTCATAAACTAGAGGTACTGTGTTGGAAAAGAAAGAAAGAAAATTAGCAAGGTTAAAACTAAAATAAAAATAAAATAAATTGCGAAAAATAAAAATAATGGCTAAAGTAATAAAAATAGGGCTTTCTTAATATTTTAGTTCCCCAGCAACGGTGCCAAAAACTTGATCGTTGTTTTGTCGAGTTTTAAAATTTATAAAGAGAATGATCGAACACTGGAAACTAACTTTGACAACGACTTAAGGCAAGTGCACCTATCGAACAGTAGTATAGCTTAGGCCAGACCAGACCAAATTGTCGAACCCAAAGGAACTAAAAGTACAAATACTAACTTTCTTTTTATTATCTAGACTAAAATAAGTGAAGTTGTTGTTTAATCTAAATTTAACTAACTACTAAGCTAAAGACGCAAAGACAAAAAGAATGAATTGGGGAAATAACTTTAGGAAAACTCAGTTGACTAAGACGATACCCTTAAGAAGAATCCACCTAGACTTCACTTGTTATGTAACACTAAACCAGACGATTTATTCACTTGACTTGATCCGTAGGATTCCCTAATTTATATTAAACCCTCTGTCGAGGCGAATAACGTCTAACCCTATGTTGATTAATTGAAATCTCTTTCAATGAAAACCCCTAGAATTGTATTAACTCGATCTATGGACTCCCATATTGGGTTTCACCCTAATTCGGCAAAATCTCATCCATCCTATCTCTAGGCGCCCAATCAACTCCGCTTAATTATGCTAGATATACTCTTAGGCAGGGACTTTTGCTCCACCACCTAAGCACATCCAACTTGAATCAATATCCCGAAAATATTAACACAAGAATTAAGCACACATAATTAAGAACAAATCAAATATTTATCATATAGTTCAGAAAATAATAACAAGATTCATCTTAGGTTTCATCCCCTTCAGGTATCTGAAAGGTTTAGTTCATAACAATAAAAGAAAACATCTCAGAAGAAAAGATAAAACAAAACATAAGAAATCCCTAAAACCCTCTGAAGGAATTGAAGGAGAGATCCTTCTTCTTGAGTATAATTTTGGCTTCTTGAGATGGATCAACTAGTTATCTTCTAACCTTTTTGGCTCGGCTCCTTGGCCTAGTTGAACACCCCTTTGAAGGTTATGCTTAGGGTGTTTATATAGGCTCTTGGAATGCTTTACTTGGCTCCTAAGTATCCTAATATGAGTGGAATTCCTACTAGGGTGTTTGAATAGGCTTTAGAATGTGTTTCTTTGCCTTCAAGTATCCAAATTCGAGTAAAACTCCTCTTGGCCACGACAGAGACACGCCCATGGCACACGCCTGTGTGAATTGATTTCAGGCTATGGTCGAGTCTTCTGAAGAGACACGCTCGTGTGTTTCGGGGTCCAAGTTGTGTTAGAGTAAATTTGGAGGCACGGCCGTGTGGTCTTGGGCCCAGGCCATGTCAATTTCTTCATTGGCCCAATTTGGTCCGTTTTAGGCCATTTTCTCATTCTTTTCATCCCTAGGTGCTTTCTTGAGTATAAAACATGAAAAGAAAGGATTAATAGCACCTTTTTACACAATTCAGGGAATAAATCATCTAAAAGTATGCTAAATATGGGATTAAAATATGTTACTTTTACGGTTTATCATTCCCGAAACTAACTCAATCCCAAACTCAACATCTCTAACAGGAGGTAATCCAGGTAACTCTTCCGAGAATACATCCGAATTCTCACATACAACCAGAACTATTTCAATGTTTGCTTCAAACTCTTGAGTACTTAACACAAAAGTGAGATAAGACTCATACCTTTTTCTTAGATATTTCTCAGCCACCATGGAAGAAATCATTATCGGTAAACTATTGACCCACCTGATTCAACCTGAATAATGTCTTCATTTTCACATTTCAGTTCGATGAATTTACTATCATAGTTCACTAAAACACTATGGGAAGTCAACCAATCCATAACAAGAATCAAATCCAAATCATCAAAAAGCAATAACATAAGGTTTGCCAGAAAACAATGACCCCTAATTGTCAAAGGACAGTTCCTACACACCTTGTCAACTAACACATGTTTTCCAACTGGTTTGACACCTTTACCAAAAATTTAGTAGACTCAACAGTCATACTCAAACTAGATATCAATCTCATACAAATATAAGAATGGGTTGACCCGGGTCAATCAAAGTAATAACAAAGGTGTAATGAAGAGAAAAAGTACCCGTTATTACATCTGGCGATGATGCCTCTTCTCGAGCGTGAATAGTATAGGTCCTTGCTGGTGCCTGGCCTACTGACCTCACAGTAGAGTCTTGTGATACACCTCTACCACTATTCACACCTCCTGGGTTCTTTTTTGGCCTACCTCTAGAGGGTACACTGCTTGATCTTACCTCTTACTTTTTCTCCTTGTCATCTCTTTCAGGGCAGTTTCAGATGAAATGGTCAGGGGAACCACATTTGTAACAATTTTGATTGTTTCCCCAACACTCCCCAGCATGATGTCTGCCACAACTTGGGCACTCTGGTTTGGACTTTGGATTGCCCACACTTGTTATCGAGGTGGCCTGAGCTCTTGAATCTGAGTAAATGTTGCATCGCTATCTTTGCGAAAATCCAACTGATGCAGTTGTCCGAGGGTTCAGTTCCTTGGACCTCTTCGATTAAATTTGGTAGGATTTACTTATTGGCCTTTTTCTTGCATCCCGGGCCTCACTCACAGCCTTCCTCTTTTCCTTACTCAATTCTTCGACCTTATTAGCCCTATCCACCAGTACTACAAATTCTTTTAGTTCTAAAATTCCTACTAAAAGTCTGACATCTTCATTAAGCCTATCATCGAACCTCTAGCATAAAATGGCTTCTGGAGACACACACTCTTGTGCATATTTACTGAGCCTAACAAATTCATGCTCATATTTCACCACAGTCATTTTTCCTTGCTTTAACTCAAAGAATTCCTATCGTTTCTAGTCCACAAACCGTTGGCTTATATACTTCTTTTGAACTCTTCCAAAAAAAGTCCCACGTTATTCTCTCCTTCGGGACCACTGATGTCAACATTTTCTACTAATGGTATGCTGAGTCCCTTAGCAAGGACATGGAACATTTTAAGCCCTCCTTAGGTGTACAGGATAGTTCATCAAATACTCTCATTGATTCTCAAGCAAAATTCTGCCCTCTCAGGGTCGTAATCAATATTAGCTCAAAAGTTCTCAGCCCCTTGCTTTCGAATTTTATCTACCGGAGGTTTAGTTGCCTTCACCAATTCTATACCTTGGGGGGCCACAGGATCTGACTGAGGTATAGGAGGAGGTGGAGAAGGTTGAGCATTAGGGTTTTCCCATACATACTCAGTATACCAGTTACTCATCATTTAGAGAAAGGCTTCTAGAGCCTCTTCTCCTTGACCCCTAGTCTCGGGTCCACTCTGCACATGTGCGGTCCCTTGCATGGGAGTCGACTCATTACTAGCTACATCATCAGTAGTTGATTGATCGGGATCCATATACTACTTATAAACAAAGTTTAGAATCATCAAAAGCCACCCTACTATCATTATACGCTTATGCATGTATAGCTAGACTCTTACAAACACTACGGTAGTTCGAGAATCGACTGAACCATAGATCTAATACCACTAAATGTAACACCCCTTATTGTATTTCTCGCAGGAACCGAGCTCGAGGCATTATCAAATTAAAACCACTTGATCATCACTTAGGATCAACGTAACTACTCTCCTTTAGTCACCACAACAACCTCATTCTCGACTTACAAGGCCTTACTCATACACACGAGGACTCTCGAGACTATTTCAAAAACTCTACGATCTTAAAATTTTCTCCATCTAGACAAGACTACATGCCCATGTTAGATGGGACATGCCCGTTTGTAGACACACACTCCCATGTCCACCAATCGAGCACAAAACTCAACCATACTGTTAAAATCCCACGGCTAGAGCACACGTCCGTGCCCACCACCCGTGGTGAACACTAACTACTTCATATGGCCTTGAGTATACGCACACGCCTGTGTGGCTAGCCCTTGGCCTACACTGCTCAATTCTATTAAAGAGACATGGCTAATGCACATGCCCATGGGCTGGCCATGTGTCACACATGGCCTAGACACATGTCTGTGTGCCTATCCATATGGACAAGAACAAGTCTATTTGCCAATCTCTTTTCACCCCTTATGCATAAACAATATATACTCATCCAACACATCCATAATCAACTCATTTTGAAACATAAACTCACAAGGATATCTACATCTTTTCATATAATAAAGTAGCCAACAACTATCGCATTATACAAAATAGATTATCTAACTATGGGCTAACACATCTTAGCCATTTACAACAAAATTCACTAACTTGTCTAGACTTTATACATGCCATATACAAAACATTAAGTCTATTGTACCAGAGTGTGCTGATAGTGTGGATGATCTTCCGATTAATCCACGTATCTCAATTCAACCCTCTTTCTCTATAAGACAAAGGAAAAGAAAAGGAGTAACCTTTAAGCTTAGTAAGTTTACATGTAAACAATATAATATTTCATACTAAGCAAGAAACAATCTATATTCATAATCATGCTTACTCATTTCCTCCTTTTCTATATTCCAACCATATCATAAGCTTAATGTGTACATTCATGAACATGTTCCCCTGCACTTGGCATCACAATGTCACATAAAACCACACATCACAACCTTACAGTCAATTACTCATAGTCAAATTATTCAGTGGTTTTGCGCTTAGCCCACCATCAATTTTTATTAGGGTGGTATCGCACATAGCCCACCAATAAGCTAAGTTACGGTGGTATCGCACATAGCCCACCAAATGATAAATAAACGATGGTATCGCACATAGCCCATCTTAATTAAGCAACAAGGTGGTATCGCACTTAGCCCACCATCAAATGTTGTCATGTTATGTTCATATGACTATTTCATCATTCATCCAATAATTATTCAATGACTACCGCATTTGATCTGTAACATCCTGAAAAGGGCCTATGCATTTTTGGCTTAATTGTTCGAAATGACATGTTTTATGTGTTTTGAATAAATTTTGAATATTTTTGGAAACCTGGGAATGTATGGAAATGTTACGTTAAAAATAGGAAAGTGACCATTTTGGAAACCTAAGTAAAATAGGAAAGTGACCATTTTGGAAACCTAAGTAAATTAGGAAAGTGAACGTTTTGGAAATCTAAGCTAAAAGAGGAAAGTAAACATTTTGGAAACTAAGCTAAAAGAGGAAAGTGAACATTTTGGAAACCTAGGAAATGTCAATTTTATAGAGCAAAACGAAAATTTTTGGAAACATAGAAATGACTTAGAAATGACATGTTTTAAAGTTTAAAAGAGGAAATTAAGGCAAGGTGGCCTTAAGAGAAAAATTATGTGAAATTCGACACACAAACAGGCTTGGAAAAGTGGCCTGAAGATGCCACTTAGGGCCTCAGGAAATGGCGCCACATGCAAGTGTAATTGGGCCAGGGATCGAGTCACTTAGGAAGCAAATAAAAGAAATTTTTTTTTGCTACAAGAGCAGAGAGGTGGACGACATGTGGGCTCTTAAAGTAGGAGTCTTATTTCCTTTAGAATTTTGGCTAATTAGGAGATAATTGTTGGATTAAATCTTTTGATAAAAGTGATAATTATCACATAGGAAGAGTAGTGGCCAAGTAGAGGACTCTAGCCTAGGAATTTCGACAATAGAGGGAAAATAAGGGCCATTCTTAATTCATTCTTTTCTCTTCAAGGAAACCTCTGCCGAAATTCTCTAGCAAATAGCACCATTCTTTTCTTCTCTCCTTAGCCGAATTCTCTCTGCCATAATTCTCTTTTTTTCTTTTCTTCTTCTATTACAAACACAATCAAAAACTGAAAGTAAGCAAAGCCCTAGCCGATTCCTTTATTGTTACAAAAGTCAAAACCTTGTGTTACACATAAGGGCCATAGCCGAATACTACTAAGGGATTCAAGCAAGAGTTCCATCAATTCTTCAAGAAGGGTAAGACTAGGTTCAATTCTCATTCGATTTCTTTTAAGTCATCAAAATTAAGATCCTAATATCCTCTATATATTGTTGTCGAAACCTTGAAGAGATCTTTCGGAATTACTAAGTGTCGATTACAAGGAAGGAGAAGTTCTTTTCAGAAGGTACACCATAGGCAGCAGATTCCTAGTTATTCGGTGAATTTGGGATTTAAAATCCACAAGGTAAGCACCTAAAAGCATTCGCCAAGGCTTGTATGAATACTTAGATCATTCTTTAATTATTAAAAGCGAAAACTAACCTATGTTGAGATTTAGTGTTGGCGAATACCGGTGAAGAAAAACAAAAGTTTTCGGATTTGAATAGTCATCAAATTGGCACCAAAGGTAAGAAATTGACTACATAAATCCTTCGGGATTTGGGTTATAGCCGATTAGGCTTTAAAAGAAAACACTAAGTATGGCCAAATAGACCTTTGCTAAATGTTACCATGTTGGCCGAATGTAGGGACTTAAAAGTCTAAAGAAATAGATCGGTTTTTTTTTTTCGGGATTTCAAGGAATTTGTTAAGCAAATCAGGTGTGTACCCTACACTAAACTTAATAGATTTATGGCTTAAACTTGATATATATGTCAATATGAAAGTGTAAGAATGTGGCTAAAGTACCATATTATGGTACAAAGTACTCAGGTACGTTTTCCTACTCCTACTAGGATTACGAAATATGTAATACTTAACATGTGAAAAGTGACATGAATATGAATTTAAGTATGATATGCATGATATGAATAATATGGGGCATTCGGGTTATTTGAGAAAGGGAAGTGAATGTGATGACTTGGTCTCACTAAGTGAAATGTGATGACTTGGTCTCACTAAGTGAATGTGATGACTTTGGTCTCACTAAGTGAATGTGGTGACTTGGTCACATTATCCGAATGTGGTAACGGTTACATTATTTGAATGTGGTGTCTCATGACACAATTATCTGGTGGCTATGCCACAAATTTTATGTGGGCGATGAGCACGCCGATTGCGATGATCGCCTTCGATGGTGTATAGCGGATGGAGGTTGACTTAGTAGTCCCCACGGTGTGCAAAGTTGAATGTACGGTGGAGTGTAGCGGATGGCATATAGGTTTGGGTTGGGATTGCATCATTATCTTGAATTATTATATGAACATGATATGTATGGTATGCCCAATTCTATTATATTTTGGTGTTGGTTACACATTGAGTCTATCGACTAACCCTGTTAGGGAACATGTTTGGTGATGACAAGTGATGGACCAGGACGCAGAACTTGTGGTGGCCATGCTCGCTTGAAGAATTATTTATTATGGACATTTTATTTTATTTAAGTGCTGTATAATTTTATTTTGGGTTTTGTTTTTGTAATAAGGTTATAGTAATGATTTTATTTACTTTTAAATTACTATGTTACAATTTTAGGGTATTTAAAGAATAAGCCCTTTTAATTTAAAATAAACTTAAATATTTTGTCACAGAAATAAATGGGTTTTCGATATAAAATAAACTTGTTTTCAACTCGAGCCCAACCCACAAACAAACTATCTTCAAAACACAGCTTTCAAAATAACAAAAGAATTTTTAACCGAGTTACATCGAGGAACATACCGAGATCCGGTCCGGGCTCATGGTAGGGTGGGTGTGTTCGATTTAGTATCGAGCAGTGTTTTAAACTCTACTGTGGCCTAAGGCCCAAAACGTTTTCAAAATGAGCCCAAATGAGTTTTATGGAAGTATTTCTAAAAATAGGCAGGTTTGATGGCATGGCACCTCAGTCCCCGACCCGCAGTCCACCAGGTAAGTACCCCTAACTATCTGTGTGATTATGTGAATTATATAAGGGTAGAAAGGGAATGGAATGTAGAATAGCATGATAGGAACTTGAACCCTAGGATTAGTCTACTCAAACACAGATACATAAGACTTAATGCACTAAACAAACCTATGGCTAAGTCAATCGAGTTAGGGTGTGGCAACCATGGTACGCATGTCTAGGATTGGATCCGGAAGAGCTTGGTATTTAAGCAGTCCTAGTGACTCACCTCCTCTTCGCAGGAATCCTACCTGGTGCGTAGCTTCGGTTCACCCTAACCCAGAGGACTTAGTGGGTGTGGCAACCCCTGTACGCATGCCTAGGAATGGTTTCAGTGGGAGCTTGGTACTTAAGCAGTCCGTGTGACTCACCTCCTCTCCACTCGAATCCTACCTGGTGCGTAGCTTTGGTTCACCCTGACCAAGGAGGCTCGATCATAGGCTAAACCCAATAACTAAAACCCGAAAGGGAACTAGCCAATTTTTTTTAAGAACCCTAATATTGAAACTCTTAAAATCATTTTTTTAATTCACGAAAATTATTTCTTTTTACACAAATTTTTGAAAAATTTTCTGATTTATAGAATTACAAAAATACCCCTAGTGGTAAAATTACAAAAAATGCCCTTGGTTTATAAAATGCCCAACTACTCAACAGTTTTGCCAAAATTTCATTATTTCATAAATGTTCAAAAAACCCTAATTTGCAAACTATCAAAAAAATACCTTGATTTTTGAAAATTACAAAATTGCCCCTAACTTATCAAAATTACCAAAATGACCCTGACTTCCAAAATTTTTGCAACTTTATCGTTTTGGAAAATAAATTTCTCAAAAAGAACCCTCAAAGTTTTACAACTTCTGAAATATCCCCGATTTATTAAAATTTTACAATTTACCGTAGTTTGTGGAAAAATTACCAAAATACCCCCAAGGTCCAAAAATTTTCGAAATACCCTTAGATTTCAAAAATTTTCTAAAATACCTCGGGAATTTAAAAATACCAAAATACTTTGTGACAAAATCACCAAGGAACCTTATTTTGACAATACCCCTGTAGGACAAATTACGAAAATACCCCTGGGTAGTGGAAAAACAACAACAAATGAAAACTACAACGTTTCTCTGAATGAACTAAGGTTCATAATTGTTTGATGGATGTATGAATGAATGAAAAGACTGTGCATGTATGAATACTGAAAGAACCACTCCTAAACTCCTTTTCATAAAATTTCTTCGGGTAATCAAGTGAAACAAAAGTACTAATTCCTAAAACTTCTTAATCGATCTCGGCGTTAGAAATGAGTTCTAGAGGACGCGGTCATCAAGGACGCCAGAGGAAGAATAATCGTATCGAACCCGTTAGATCGGGTCAAGGGTCCGACAATGAGTTACCACCATCACCACCACCCCCATTGTTAATGTCGAGTAGCAAGCTCGACGGATGATGATCTTTGTGTCGCAAGCTATCTTTGAGTTTTGGAAATGGTGGTGGCGCGGGTGGAAATACGGGAGCTCAAAAATTTGTACCCGAGCGACTCTGAGCCAATGGAGCTGATGTGTTTCGTGAAGTATCCGGTGTGGCACCTAGTACAGCTGAGTACTGGTTGGAAGCGACCGAGTGCATTATGGATGAGCTCGATCTGACCCCAGAAGAGAAGTTGAAAGGAATGGTGGCACTGTTACATGATGAAGAGTACCAATGGTGGTTAACTGTCCGGGATGGTGCCATGGTTGAGGATCTGACCTGGGAGTATGCTAAGGAGGCATATCAGAAAAAGTATGCCGGCACACGTTATATTGATGAACAGAGGAAAGCTTTTCTAGGACTAGTTCAAGGGAATAAGTCGGTAGCAGCATATGAGGCTAAATTTCTGAGGTTAAGCCGATATGCTCGAGGAGTAGTCGCAACTGAACATGAACGCTGTGTCCGTTTTGAGGACAGACTAAGGGATGACCTAAGGTTACTGATAGCTCCACATCAAGAGCGGGAGTTTTTCGCGTTGGTTGAAAAGGCTAAGGTAGCTGAGGGAATCAAGGACTCGACTAAGCAGAACTCTGATAGGAATAGACCCAAGAGGGGTTATGGATCATCGGGAAATATGCAGAAAATACCCAGAACTGATGGGCCAAAGGGTCAGTAAGTTGGTACCGGAGGACAGTATCGTCCTTGTGAGCATTGTGGGAAGAAGCATTTAGGTGAATGTTGGAAAAAGATGGGAGGATATTTTAAGTGTAGGTCCAAGGACCATATGCTAAAAAACTGTCCAAAGATATCAGATGAAAAGCAGCCAGCAACTCAGAATGTTAATCAGGCTGGTAGGGGAGGACAGCAGCCTCAACGAGGTCGAGGTTTGAATAACAGAGGTAATGGTGCTGGCAGAGGACGTGGCAGAGGTGCTGCTAATACTAAGGCAAGGCAGTCGGGTTTGGTTTATGTAGTTCGTCGGAGGGAGGATGGAGACGCGCCGGACATCATAACCGGTACATTTTTTATTCATGGCAAACCCTGTTATGCTTTAATTGATGTGGGCTCGACCCATTCTTATGTTGCCTGTAGTGTAGTTGAAACACTAGGCCTAGACTCTGAACTTTTTAATAGGGAGATGACTGTAGTAAGCCCATTAGGCCAAACTATAGTGGTGAATAAGATCTTTCGGAATGTATCCCTAGAAATTCAGGGAGTGAACTTTTGAGCTGACTTAATGGAGTTACCCTTCGGAGAATTTGACCTCATACTTGGTATGGATTGGTTAGTAGAGCACCGAGCCGTGTTGAATTGTGCGGCTAAACAAATGGAACTAATAACCCTTGAGGATGAGGTGGTCATTATGATAGAAGAAAGAAGAAACTACTTGTCTAATGTAGTTTCGGCACTTAAAGCTGAAAAGATGGTCAGTAAAGGGTGCGAGGCATTTTTAGCCTTTGTAAGTGCGTTGGATGGAAAGGAGGAAGGTGTCAATGGAGTTAGAACGGTAAGGGACTTTGAGGATGTGTTCCAGAGGAATTACCAGGAATACCCTCAGATAGGGAAGTTGAATTTGGAATAGACTTACTACTAGAAAGCGACTCACCTGTGTCAATCGCTCCATACCTAGAATGGCGCCAAAGAGTTGGTTGAGCTCAAGGCTCAAATCCAAGAACCTGTTGGATCGTGGGTTCATTCGACCCAGTGTGTCTCCGTGGGGAGCACCGGTCCTGTTTGTGAAGAAGAAGGACAGAATTATGCGTATGTGCATAGACTATCGTCAATTGAATAAGCTGACCATCAAGAACAAATACCCCTTGCCTAGGATTGATGACTTGTTCGATCAGCTTAAGGGAGCGGCAGTGTTCTCAAAGATCGACTTAAGGTTAGGATATCACCAGTTGAAAGTGAAGGAGGTAGATATCCATAAGACAGCCTTTAGGATAAGATATGGCCACTATGAGTTTGTGGTAATGCCGTTCGGGTTGACAAATGCCCCAGTCGCATTCATGGATATGATAAATCGGGTGTTTCAGCCCTACTTAGATAGGTTCGTCGTAGTGTTCATCGACGATATTTTGGTATAGTCTAAGTCTAAAGAGGAGCATGATGAGCATCTCTAGATTGTGTTGCAAGTATTGAGGGAGAAAAAGCTTTATACCAAATTCAGCAAGTGTGAATTTTGGCTTAGGAAAGTTGCTTTCTTAGGACACGTGGTGTCTGCCGAGGGAATAAGGGTGGATCCTAAGAAAATTGAAGCTGTGTTGGATTGGAAACCACCTAAGTCGGTGGTGGAGATTCGTAGTTTCTTAGGATTGGCAGGATATTACAGAAGGTTCGTGGAAGGATTTTCGTCAATAGCCGCGCCATTAACAAAGTTGTTGAGAAAGGAAGTATCCTTTGTATGGACGGATAAGCAACAGGAGAGTTTTGAAAAACTTAAGAAAGTATTGACAGAAGCTCCAATGTTGATTCAGCCAGAGGCAGGAAAGGATTTTGTGGTGTACTGTGACGCTTCACATACGAGATTAGGATGTGTTCTAATGCAAGATAAGAAAGTAGTCGCTTACGCGTCTTGGTAGTTAAGGCCGCATGAGGTGAACTACCCAACGCATGACTTGGAATTGGCAGCAGTGGTCTTCGCTCTTAAGGTGTGGAGACACTACCTTTATGGTGAAAAGTCGACGATCTACACAGATCACAAGAGCCTTAAGTATCTGTTGACTCAGAAGGAGTTGAACTTGAGGCAGCGAAGGTGGGTGGAGTTATTGAAGGATATGATTGCTCGATAGAGTACCACCCGGGCAAGGCGAATGTGGTAGCTAATGCCCTAAGTTGGAAGGTTGTATTAGACCTAAGGGCAATGTTCGCCCATTTAAGTTTGTATGTGGATGGAAGCCTGTTGGCTGAATTGTAAGTCAAACCAACGTGGTTGAAGGAGGTGAAAGAGGGACAGTTGGTTGATGAGGATTTAAGTGTTAAGTTACAAAAAGCACAGAACGGAGAGTTAGTGGACTATGAGGTTAAGACGGAGGATTCTTCGGGAAGCGCATGGTAGCCCTTATGCTATGCATCCGGAGGCATTAAGTTGTCAGAGATCTAAGAGAACAATTTTGGTGGCACGATCTTAAACGAGAAGTTATCAATCGTGGGAAAATGCGACATGTCGCAAGTTAATCTTGAACACCAAGTTCCATCAGGATTGCTTCAGCCAATCCAGATTTCGCAGTGAAAGTGGGAAAGAATTACCATGGACTTCGTTAGTGGGCTTCCCCTTATGCCTACTAAGAAAGACTCGGTATGGGTAATAGTGGATCGTTTGACTAAGTCCGCACATTTCATCCCGGTAAAAGTGGATTATTCCCTTCAAAAGTTAGCCAAGTTATATGTGGCGTAAATCGTGAGACTACACGGAGTGCCGGTGTCAATTATTTCGGATAGAGACCCAAGGTTCACGTCTCGATTTTAGAGGGCACTTCATCAAGCTTTAGGCACTAAGTTGGACTTCACTATGGCTTTTCATCCACAGTCAGACGGGCAGTCTGAACGAGTAATACAAGTGATGGAGGATATGTTGAGAGGATGTGTGATGGATTTCAGGGGAAGTTGGGAAGAGTACTTGCCTCTAGCCAAGTTTGCGTACAACAACAGTTATCAGACAAGTATTCGAATGGCACCATATGAAGCATTGTACGGTCGAAAGTGTCGTACTCCTACTTGTTGGACTGAGTTAGGAGAACGTCGAGTTTTGGGACCAGAGATGGTGGCAGAAACTGAAGAGAAGGTTGAGATAATTTGAGCACGGTTAAAGGAAGCCTCTGATAGGCAGAAGTCTTACGTCGACCTCAAGCGGAAGGAAATTGAGTTTGAAGTGGGAGACCAAGTGTTTCTAAAAGTCTCACCATGGAAGAAGGTGATGAGGTTTGGTCGGAAAGGGAAGTGAAGCCCAAGGTTTATAAGGCCCTATCGAGTACTAAAGCGAGTGGGACCAGTGGCATACCAGCTAGAGTTGCCACCTGAGTTACAGCAGATGCATGACGTATTCCATGTTTCCATGCTACGTCGCTACCGATCGGATCCCTCTCACGTGGTACCAATTGAAGAAGTGGAGCTAAGGCCAGACTTAACCTACGAGGAAGAGCCGATTCAGATTTTGGAACATGACGTGAAAGTATTACAGAGAAAGTCGGTTCCTCTAGTCAAAGTGTTATGGTGCAATCATGGATCGGAGGAAGCTTCGTGGGAACCAGAGGAGGCAATGCGACAGCAATACCCTCAATTATTTAGATAGGAAATTTCGAGGACGAAATTATTTTAAGGGGGTAGAACTGTAACATCCTGAAAAGGGCCTATGCATTTTTGGCTTAATTGTACGAAATGACATGTTTTATGTGTTTTGAATAAATTTTGAATATTTTTAGAAACCTGGGAATGTATGGAAATGTTACGTTAAAAATAGGAAAGTGACCATTTTGGAAACCTAAGAAAAATAGGAAAGTGACCATTTTGGAAACCTAAGTAAATTAGGAAAGTGAACATTTTGGAAACCTAAGTAAATTAGGAAAGTGAACATTTTGGAAACCTAAGCTAAAAGAGGAAAGTAAACATTTTGGAAACTAAGCTAAAAGAGGAAAGTGAACATTTTGGAAACCTAGGAAATGTCAAGTTTATAGAGCTGAACGAAAATTTTTGGAAACTTAGAAATGACTTAGAAATGACGTGTTTTAAAGTTTAAAAGAGGAAATTAAGGCAAGGTGGCCTTAAGAGAAAAAGTATGTGAAATTCGACACACAAACAGGCTTGGAAAAGTGGCCTAAAGATGCCACTTAGGGCCTCAGGAAATGGCGCCACATGCAAGTGTAATTGGGCCGGGGATCAAGTCACTTAGGAAGCAAATAAAAGAAATTTTATTTTGCTACAAGAGCATAGAGGTGGACGGCATGTGGGCTCTTAAAGGAGGAGTCTTATTTCCTTTAGAATTTCGGCTAATTAGGAGATAATTGTTGGATTAAATCTTTTGATAAAAGTGATAATTATCACATAGGAAGAGTGGTGGCCAAGTAGAGGACTCTAGCCTAGGAATTTTGGCAATAGAGGGAAAATAAGGGCCATTCTTCATTCATTCTTTTCTTTTCAAGGAAACCTCTGCCGAAATTTTCTAGCAAATAGCACCACTCTTTTCTTCTCTCCTTAGCCGAATTCTCTCTGCCGTAATTCTCTTTTTTTCTTTTCTTCTTCTATTACAAACACAATCAAAAACCAAAAGCAAGCAAAGCCCTAGCCGATTCCTTTATTGTTACAAAATTTGAAACCTTGTGTTACACATAAGGGCCATAGCCGAATACTACTAAGGGATTTAAGCAAGAGTTCCATCGAATTCTTCAGTAAGGGTAAGACTAGGTTCGATTCTCATTCGATTTCTTTTAAGTCTGTCAAAATTAAGATCCTAATATCCTCTATATATTATTTTCGAAACCTTGAAGAGATCTTTTGGAAATTACTAAGTGTCGACTACAAGGAAGGAGAAGTTCTTTTCCCGAAGGTACACCATAGGCCGCGTATTCCCTAGTTATTCGGTGAATTTTGGGATTTAAAATCCACAAGGTAAGCACCTAAAAGCATTCGGCCAAGGCTTGTATGAATACTTAGATCTATTCTTTAATTATTAAAAAGCCGAAAACTAACCTATGTTGAGATTTAGGGTTGGCCGAATACCAGGTGAAGAAAAACAAAAGTTTTCGGGATTTGAATAGTCATCAAATCGGCACCAAAGGTAAGAAATTGACTACATAAATCCTTCGGGATTTGGGTTATAGCCGATTAGGCTTTAAAAGAAAACACTAAGTATGGCCGAATAGGCCTTTGTGAAATGTTACCATGTTGGCCGAATGTAGGGACTTAAAAGTCTAAAGCAATAGATCGATTTTTTTTTTCGGGATTTCAAGGAATTTGTTAAGCAAATCAGGTGTGTACCCTACACTAAAATTAATAGATTTATGGCTTAAACTTGATATATATGTCAATATGAAAGTGTAAGAATGTGGCTAAAGTACCATATTATGGTACAAAGTACCCAGGTACGTTTTCCTACTCCTACTAGGATTACGAAATATGTTATACTTAACATGTGAAAAGTGACATGAATATGAATTTAAGTATGATATGCATGATATGAATAATATGGGGCATTGGGTTATTTAAGAAAGGGAAGTGAATGTGATGACTTGGTCTCACTAAGTGAAATGTGATGACTTCGGCCTCACCAAGTGAATGTGATGACTTGGTCTCACTAAGTGAATGTGGTGACTTGGTCACATTATCCGAATATGGTAACCGGTTACATTATTTGAATGTGGTGTCTCATGACACAATTATCTTGTGGCTATGCCACGAATTTTATGTGGGCGATGAGCACGCCAACTGCAATGATGCGCCTTCGATGGTGTGTAGCGGATGGAGGTTGACTTAGTAGTCCCCTACTGTGCAGTGTGTTGGTGCGGGTGGAGTGTAGCGAGATGGCATATAGGTTTGGGTTCTGGATTGCATCATTATCTTGAATTATTATATGAACATGATATGTATGGTATGCCTAATTCTATTAAATTTTGGTGTTGGTTACACATTGAGTCTATCGACTCACCCGTGCTAGGGAACATGTTTGAGTGATGAGCAGTGATGGACCGGACGGCAGAACTTGTGGTGGCCATGCTCTACTTGAAGAATTATTTATTATGGACATTTTATTTTATTTAAGTGTCAGATAATTTTATTTTGGGTTTTGTTTTTGTAATAAGGCCATAGTGATGATTTTATTTCTATTTTAAATTACTATGTTACGAATTTTAGGGTACTTAAAGAATAAGCCCTTTTAATTTAAAATAAACTTAAATATTTTGTCACCTGAAATAAATGGGTTTTCGATATAAAAATAAACTTGTTTTCAACTCGAGCCCAACCCACAAACAAACTATCTTCAAAACACACAGTTTTCAAAATAACAAAAGAATTTTTTAACCAGGTTACATCGAGGAACATACCAGATCCGATCCAGGCTCGTGGGCCGGGTGTGGGGTGTTTCATGATCTACTTGAACCACACATGTTCATGCCACACACCGATTAGCAACATAATGTATATAAAGAAAATGCATTGTTTACACATAAACTTACCTCGGTGCAAAACATTGTAACTAACGGTGTAATTCGTCACCTTGCCTTTTCCACGGTCAAGGTTGATCCCGCGGTCTTCTTGATCTATAACAATGAAATTCATTCATTTAGACCATCCTATGATCACCATACATCAAATTCTACACTTGGGCAAAAATGACCATTTTGCCCTTGTATAATGGCAAAATTATGATTTTGCCCCTAGGCTCGTAAATTATTTTTCAACACATTTTCTCAATAAATAAGCCTAGCTAAACATTTATTTCTCTTACAACTACTCACCATTCTCACCATTTCATGCATTTATGACAAAATTTCATTCTTTGCACTTAAGTCCTATTTAGGTGTTTTCATGCTAACACCTTTCACAAAAGTTGTTTCTCATCTCCCTAACATTCATTTTCTTCCCTAAAAACTCAGCTAACAACATGAACACTCTCATGGCAAGTCCCTAGACTTTCAACCATATCACAAACTAGTCCCCTCATTAGCTAGCTTAAGCTTTTAGGGCTCCAAAAGTACAAAAATTATCAAATAAAAACCATCTAAATCACTTACTTGCAAGGGAGATAACTTGGCTGAAAGTTTAAACCCCCAAAGCTCTATTTCTTTTAATTTTTTGTGGAGATAAGATGGGTGAATAGTGAAAGATGATAACATATTTTACTCCTCTTATTTTATTCATCTTTACCACCTAATATCCACTAAATTTGACCAACATTAAAATCTTGTCTTCCTAGCTCCTATATGACCGGCCACCACTAGGTAAATGGCCTAATTGCATTTTAAAATCCTCCAAATTACCTTCTATAGCTATTAGGTACCCTTACCTTATAAAATAGAACTTTCGCATCTCATGCGGTTTATGCCTTTTTCACAATTAAGCATGCTATTGCTAAAATTAAAGAACCAAAATTTCTACATAGTCATATATTAATACTATAATATAAATAATATCAAAATAATTTTCCTTATCCTCGGTTTATTGGTCTCGAACCACTGTTTTGACTAGCCCCAAAATTGGGTTGTTACACCTTGGCTGTGGTCGATCCTGACTAAACCACACGGCTACCAGGCACGTCCGTGTGCCAAGGCCGTGTGCCAAGGCCATGTACTCTTAGCTAGCTACTGACTTAGCCCCACAGTTACTAGGCACGCCCGTATGCCACAACCATGTGGCAAAATAGGCCATTTGTAAGGCCAAAATGCCGCTCTCTATAGGGTCATACTTACAAGAAAATAATCAATCCATTTCATGCACAATTGACATCCAAGAACATGTCAAAATAATCATTCAATCTATATATTCAAATCTATTTCCTTTCATATCAATTTACACAACAAAAGCTCAAGTATACCCAAGCATATTTCATTCATACACTTATAAAAAACTTGACCATTTCAAATGCTATCTATCCATACCAAAACATACATCATATATCATCTTCATAAAGGCAAAATATCAACTTATAATTAGCCACATCACATGGCTAAGTTCATATAACAAACTTATACAAAATACTAGCCTATACATGCTATATCTAGCTATATACATTTCCAAAATTTATCAAAACAAGTTGAGTAGTGTGATGACAATCCTCGACGGTCCCCAAGCCTTCAGTAGCTTTGACGATCTATAAAACAGAGAAAATACACATAGAGTAAGCTTTCGAAAGCTTAGTAAGTCATATACAAATAAAATTCACTTAAAATGCACATAGCATATTTATACAATGACCATAATGGTTCTCATAGCATAGGTATCTCACATAGAGTTTAGTTCAATTGCTTAATCATATCTTATCACAAACTTCAAATTCATTACAACACAAGTACATAGCTCGTTTAAGCATAATTTCACATATCATCTCATCATTTCATTGTACATGTTCAACTTAGTAAGTTCCTATAGATACTTACCTTTCATACACATCTTGTGTTCTCATTAAACGAACTTGAAACGGATTTATGATTCATATAACATTTTGTGTCATTGACTTGCCCATTGAATCTTTGAAATCTAAAAGGATACTCAGAAAGCTCAGAATTATTGTACAATGCCAACATCCTAGACGAGGACTTATATATACTCAGATATCGATGCCACTGTCCCAGACAGGGTCTTACACGAATCAATAAGATGCCAATGTCACAGACATGGTCTTACACGTTAATCTCGTTTCAATGCCAACGTTCCAGACATGGTCTTACACGTAAATCTTGTATCGATGCCAACATCCCAGACGTGGTCTTACATGATATCTCTGAACAACCACCTATGTCATGACATAGCTAATACTGTCTATTCCTAGGTTCACACGGGACTTCTCGAATATTGCTATTATGTCGTTCTTATCTCGGAATTCATGTACACATCATCTCGTAAACATTCATCATTATCAATAGCCATATGAACATACACAACTCAAAACAAATACATTTATTTGCATAATGACTTACCTCGAGTTCGGTTTAACAGAAACGGATACGACTACTCAATTACTTTCGCTTTCATGCAATCTAAGTATGATTTCTTCACTATTGATCTATAAATATTCAAATTTAACTCTTTTATTCACTAACTCATCCAATTTAATCCAAATACTCATATTTAGGGTAATTTACAAATTAGCCCTCATATTTGTACAATTTATCAATTTAGTCTATTTTCTCAAAACATCAAATACACAAAATTATCACATAATCATGCTTAGCAGAATGCTTATGTATATCATACAAGCCCCTATTTTCCATCAAATTCATAATTTAGTCCCTCAAATTATCATTTTTCTCAATTTAGCCTTATTTAACTAAATTCATCAAAAATTCAAGAATAAAATATGTTCATTTAATGCATATCTTTCATTTAACAACTAAACTCATCATAAAGCTTACTAATTCATCTATGGCATAACTCACAAATATCATCAATTCTTAAAATTTAAGCATGGGTTTTAGAGCATATGAAGCAACGATTACAAAAATATAGAAATTATCAAAAACTGAGATCAAACATACCTTGAATCAAAGACTTAAAGTAGCCGATTATGAAAAACTCAAACCCTTGGTTTCTCTCTTGTAACAATCGGTGGATGAACATAAAAGATGATGAAATTTTGGCTTTTTTTTGTTTATTAAAATTTTATTATCACTTTATCATTTTAGCCCTTTTAAAACATATAAAACAAAATAAATATTAAGGTTATTTAGTCATTTGTCCATCCACTAACCTTAATATTGGCTTAATTGCCACTTAAAGCCTTCACACTTATAAAGACATGACAAATAAGTATCTTTTCATAAAGCATGCAAATTTGCATCTCAATGTAATTTAATCCTTTTGTCAAATTAAACACATAGACGGGCAAATTAACTTACGAAACTTTAATACATGCTTAATCAAATATCAGTGACACGGAAAATAATATTAAAAATATTTTACCGACTCGAATTTGTGGTTCCAAACCACTATTCTGACTAGGGTATAAACTAGACTGTTACAATTCTCCCCCCTTAAGGATTTTCGTCCCCGAAAATCTTACCGTTAAATAGATTCAGATATTGCTGTCTCATTGAATCTTCGGGCTCCCACGTAGCTTCTCCTATTCCGTGTCGATTCCACAATACTTTCACTAACGAAATTTTCTTGTTTCTCAACTCTTTCACTTCACGAGCTAAGATATAGATCGGTTCCTCTTCATACATCATATCCGATCGAATTTCAATTTCAGATGGGGCAATTACATGTGATGGATCAAATCGATATCTATGAAGCATCAAAACATGGAATACATTGTGTATCTTTTCTAGCTCAGAGGGCAACCTTAATCTATATGCAATAGGCCCAATACATTCAATAATTTCATATAGCCCGATGAACCTCGGACTCAACTTGCCTTTACATCCGAAACGAAGTACTTTCTTTCATGGAGACACTTTCAGAATCTTTTCGCTTTAAATCCGCATAGGACTTCTGACGATCAGATGCTGATTTTAGACTATCACGGATTACTTTCACTTTTTGTTCAGTATCTTTTATCAAATCAACCTGTGTAACTTATTTTCACTAAGCTCGGTCCAATACAGAGGTGTATGACATTTACATCCATACAAAGCTTCATAAAGTGCCGCTTTGATGCTTGACTGATAACTATTATTATAAGCAAATTCAACCAATGGCAGGTACTGTTTCCACGTACCGTCAAATTTAAGAATGCAGCATCTCAACATATCCTCAAGAATTTGAATAATCCGCTCAGATTGACCATCCGTTTGCGGATGAAAAGATGTACTGAAATGCAGTTTCGTGCCTAAAGCTTCTTGCAACTTCTTCCAGAATCTCGATGTAAATCTCGGATCTCTATCTGACACAATGGATAGTGGCACCCCGTGCAATCTTACAATATCAGAAATGTAAAGTTCAGCTAGCTTATCGAGTGAATTATCAGCTCATACCGAAATAAAATGGGCGGATATAGTTAATCTATCAACCACAACCCAAATTGCATCTTTCTTCCTCGAATTCAGAGGCAATCCCGAAACAAAGTCCATTGTTACTCTATCCCATTTCCACTCGAGAATCAGAATCGGTTGTAGCAAAGCAGACGGAACCTGATGTCCAGCTTTAACTTGCTGACAGACTAAACATTTCGATACAAAATAAGATATATCACTTTCTATAGCAGACCACCAATAATGTTGTTTCAAATCATGGTGCATCTTTGTACTTCCCGGATGAACAGATAGACAACTATTATGTGCTTTATTCAAAATCAACTGAATCAACTCTCAATTTCTCAGAACACAGGTACGATCTCGAAATCTTAAGCAATCATCAACAACTCTAAATTAAGAATCAGGATTCGAATTACACTGAGCTCGTTTAACTAGCAACTCATTATCAAATTTCTGAGCATCACATATATGTCGTAAAAACAACGGTTTCACTTTTAATTCAGCTATCACATAACTATCATCAGACAAATCTAACTGAGCATTCAAAGCACATAGAGCAAACAATGATTTTCTACTCAGTGCATCAGCAACGACATTTTCTTTACCCGGATGATAATCTATCACCAACTCATAATCTTTCAATAATTCTAACCACCTTCTTTGTCGTAGATTCAAATCTTTCTGGGTCATCGGTATTTCAAACTTTTATGATCCGAAAACACATGACATTTTCACCGTACAAATAATGACGCTAGATCTTTAGTGCAAACACAATCGTAGCTAGCTCAAGTTTGTGCATCAGGTAGTTATTTTCATGAGGCTTCAATTGTCTCGAAGCATAAGCTATTACTTTGCCTTCTTGCATCAGAACAAATCCCAGACCGTTTAATGAAGCATCACTATAAATCACAAATTCTTTGCCAGATTCTGGCTGTGTCAAGACTAGAGCTTCAGTTAACTAAGTTTTCAATTGATCAAAGCTTTTCTGACATTTATCAGACCATTCAAATCTAACATCTTTTTGAAGTAGTCTGTCAATGGAGTAGCTATCACTGAAAACCCTTTTACAAACCGACGATAATAACCGGCTAGTCCCAGAAAGCTACAGACTTTAGACATATTCTTCGGAGGTTTCCAATCTAGAATAGCAGAAATCTTTCTTGGATCAACTTGAATTCCAAAAGCTGACACAATATGTCCCAAAAACTAACCTCGTATAACTAGAATTCACATTTGTTGAATTTCGCGTACAATTACTTTTCTCTCTGAGTGTGCAATACAATTTTCAGATGTTCAGCATGTTCAGATTCATCCTGCGAATAAATCAATATGTCATCTATGAACACCACAACAAATCGATCTAGATACGGTCTTAAAATTCTATTCATCAGATCCATAAAAATAGCATGACCATTAGTTAGTCCAAATGGCATAACTAAGAACTCATAATGCCCGTACCTCGTTCTGAAAGTAGTTTTCAATAAGTCTGAATCTTTCACTCTCAACTGGTAGTATCCCGATCTCAGATCAATCTTGGAAAATATAGTAGCTCCTTTTAACTGATCAAATAAGTCATCAATTCTGGGCAACGGATATTTATTCTTTATGGTCACTTTGTTCAACTGACAATAATCGATGCACATTCTCATCGTGCCATCTTTCTTTTTCACAAATAGGACAGGAGCACCCCAAGGCAAAAAACTCGGTCTAGCAAACCCTCTATCAGTCAATTCTTGCAACTGTGACTTTAACTCTTTCGACTTTGTTGGTGCCAATCTGTACGGAGCTACCGAAATAGGTGTAGTACCAGGCAACAAATCAATACCAAATTCTACTTCACGTATCAGAGGCAAACCCGGCAATTCTTCAGGGAATACATCAGAAAATTCACAAACTACTGGCATTGATTCAACCTTCTTTTTAGACACTTTCGAATAAATTACATAAGAAAAATATGCCTCATATCCATTTTTCATATCTTTGATCTTTCAATATAGATATCACAGCAGACAATTCATTTAAATCATTAGACTCAACCCGTACAATTTCATCATTCGAACATCTCAAATCAATAGTCTTTCTTTTACAGTTTACAACAGCATCATGCAATGTCAACCAGTCCATACCTAGAATGATATCGAACTCATCAAATGGAAAAAGCATCAGATCAGTAGGGAAACAAATATCTCAAAACATTAACTGACAGTTCTTGCATACATTGTCAACCAGGACACTTTTACCTAAGGGGTTCAATACTTTTATAGTAAACTCATTAGACTCTACAGGCAAAGTCTTAATAAATACTAAATTCATGCATATATACGAATGTGTAGAACCAGAGTATATCAATGCAATCACAAAAGTATCATAAAGTGTAAAATCTAGAGATGAAGCTTCCTCACGAGCTCGGATAGCATAAGCTCTGGCAGGCGCTCTAGCTTTGGATCTCGCAATAGTATCTCTCGTAGTTCTCTGACTACCATTGATATTTCTTACATTCTTCGAAGGTCTACCTCTAATAGGTGCATTATTAGATCTCAGATTCTGAATAGCCTTTGGCTCGACAGACTCAGGGCAATCACGGATAAAATGATCAAGTGATCCACATCTGAATCAAGCTCTGTCATTTAATCTACAACTTCTCGGATGCCTTTTTCACAATGCTTACATTCAGGTTTCTCAGATTGAAAATTTTCGACACTTGCTACTGAAGTATCTGGAGTTTTGGAGCTCATTTGTGATCTAGCTCGATTTCTAGTCAAATCTCCCACTTTATCTCTTGAAAGACTTTGATCATCTCTGAATTTCTTTGAAGCAGACTGAAATGATCTACTCTGAAATCTCTTTCTCATATCCCTAGCTTCAGACTCAACTTTTCTTTTATCTTTCCCGAGTGCTTCAGCTTTGCATGCTCGATCAATGAGTGCAACGAACTCTTTTATTTCTAAGATTTTGACTAACAAACGGATATCTTTGTTGAGGCCGTCTTCGAATCTTTTGCACATTATTCCTTCAGATGATATACATTCTCGAGGATATTGACTTAGTCTTATGAACTCTCATTCGTATTCAATAACAGTAATATGGCCCTATTTTATTTCCAAAAATTCTTTTCATTTTTGATTGATTAATCTCTTACTAATGTATTCCTTACGAAACTCAATCTGAAAGAAGTCCCACGTGACTCATTCTTTCAGAACAATAGAAATCAGAGTCTTCCACCACTGATAAGCTGCATCTCGGAGCAAGGATGCAACACATTTTATACGTTCTTCCGGAGTCAGAGACATTTCATCAAATACCCGAAAAGTGTTTTCTAACCAGGATTTAGCTTTCTCGACATCGTCATCACTAGTAGCCCTAAACTTTTCGGCCCTATACTTACGGATTTTGTTAACCGAATGCTTATTCCACAGATTCAGATTTGCAGTCAAAGGCATATCGGATGTCGGAGGGGGATTAATCGGGGTGAAGGTTGCAAAATAGTCGGGTTATTTCTTATGAATTGAGTGAACCACTCACTCATCATCTAGAAGAAAGCTTGTTTAGCTTCTTCTTCTTGACCGCTAGTAGTCGATCTCGGATCAGAAGGCGCTATCCCTTGCGTGGGAGCAGGCACATTACTTTCTACGTCGTCAGCTACGACTCTTTCGGGATCCATTGCTATACAAAATCACATTTTACACGTCAGGATTCATCACACTATCACAGTTCAGTTATACGGCATATATAGATAGACTCTGACACACTATGTTAGTCCGAGAATCGACTAAATCGTAGCTCTAATACCAACCAAATGTAACACCAATATCCAGTATCTATCACCAAATTAGGGTTAAAGGTGTTACCAGACAGATCAAAAAATTTATCAACCAATATGTAAAGTAAATCATCAATTAAATCATAGTGTCCCCTCAGTAGATCAACGAGACCTAAAACATGCTTAGAAATAGGGTCGGGACTAAATGGAACACATTCAAAAATTATCAAAAATTTAAAAACTTTTCAAAGTTTCAGGGGTTACAAACCCTTGTGGGCAGGCCATGTGCCTCCCACAGTTGCTAGACACACCCTTGTGTTTTCCCGTGGTCAAACCTGACTTTACTCCACGTTCACCAAGCACGCCCTTGTACCTTGGCCGTGGTCGATCCTTACTAAACCACACGGCTACCAGGCACGTCCGTATGCGAAGGCCATGTACTCTTAGCTAGCTACTGACTTAGCCCCGCGGTTACTATGCACGCCGTGTGGCAAAATTGGCCATTTGCAAGGCCAAAATGCCACTCACTATAGGGTCATACTTACAAGCAAATAACCAATCTATTTCATGCACAATTGACATCCAAGAACATGTCAAAATAACCATTCAATCTCTATATTCAAATCTATTTCCATTCATATCAATTTACACAACAAAAACTCAAGTATACCCAAGCATATTTCATCCATACACTTATAAAAAACTTGACCATTTCAAATGCTCTCTATCCATACCAAAACATACATCATATATCATATTTATAAAGGCAAAATATCAACTTATAATTAGCCACATCACATGGCTAAGTTCATATAACAAACTTATACCAAATACTAGCCTATACATGCCATATCTAGCTATATACATTTCCAAAATGTACCAAAACAAGTTGAGTAGTGTGATGATGATCCTCGACGGTCCCCAAGCCTTCAATAGCTTTGACGATCTATAAAACAGAGAAAATACACACAGAGTAAGCTTTCGAAAGCTTAGTAAGTCATATACAAATAAACTTCACTAAAAATGCACAAGGCATATTTATACAATGACCATAATGGTTCTCATAGCATAGGCATCTCACATAGAGTTTAGTTCAATTGCTTAATCATATATTATTACAAACTTCAAATTCATTACAACATATGTACATAGCTTGTTTAAGCATAATTTCACATATCATCTCATCATTTCATTGCACATGTTCAACTTAATAAGTTCTTATAGATACTTACCTTTCATACATATCTTGTGTACTTATTATACGTACCTGAAACGGATTTACAATTCACATAACATTTTGTGTCACAGACTTGCCCGTTGAATCGTTCGGAATCTAAAAGGATACTCAGAAAGCTCAGAATTATCGTACAATGCAAATGTCCCAAGAGAGGTCTTACATGTACTCAGATATCGATGCCACTGTCCCAGAAAAGGTCTTACACGAATCAATACAATGCTAATGTCCCAGACATGGTCTTACACGTAAATCTTGGTTCGATGCCAACGTTCCAGACGTGGTATTACACGTAAATATCGTATAGATGCCAACGTCCAAAACATGGTCTTACACCAACGCCGACGTCCCAGACATGGTCTTACATGATATCTCCGAGAAACCACCTATGTCATGACATAGCTAATACTATCTATTCCTAGGTTCACATAGGACTTCTCGAACAATTCTACTATGTCGCTCTTATCTCGGAATTCATGTACACATCATCTCGTAAACATTCATCGTTATCAATAGTCATATGAACATACACAACTCAATACAAATACATTTATTTGCATAATGACTTACCTCGAGTTCGATTTAACAGAAACGGATACGGCTACTCAATTACTTTCACTTTCCTGCAATCTAAGTCTGATTTGTAACACCCCTAACCCGTATACGTCGCCAAATTAGGGTTACAGACATTACCAGATAATCATTACTTTCATTCAATCAATTCAATCATATTTAAACAAGCTTATATAATAATAATACGCATATAAGCAAACAATTACATATGCGTAAAACATATTTATTCCACTAAACCAAATCATATATGGCACAAACATTGACAAACATAAGCTGAACATGCAAAATACATTTTATGAAAATCACAAAATAATGCAAGCATCGTAAGCCTCAATTGTTATGTCCTTATTTACTTATAAAATACTCAAGCAATTTAACCCATTCGTATCTATGTGATTGAATAACATAATTCAATTATCATTTTATACCAACCTTAAAAGGGCGAATATACCAACATAAAATATATTAGCAGATGTCCAAACTTACAAACTCAATAAACATCATATAAATACATATCTACTTGATAGAATATACATAGACACATATATGCAATTATATGTATCTAGCTCATACCAAAGTTCAAATAGATCCAAATAATCAATCGGATCAATGTTCACATGAATTAGTTTACATGCACATAGTTGAACCAAAAATAACTATACGGTATATACATTATTTTTGTAATAGTTAGATTCATATCTGAGGCATTTATTATAATTTAATAAAATCATATCAACTCATGCACTTTTATCATTTCCAACAAATCATATTATCTAGTTATCCAAATACCTATTAGGCCTATAACCATCTTCTATCAAAATTTTTATCAATTTCCTATTCTTTAGCAAAATTCTATTACATCCAAATATGCACAAACATATATCACATTTCAAGCATACATATACAACTAACTAGACATATTCATGAGCAATGTACTTAAATATACTTGTTTACTATGCGAATTAACTTTGTTTAAGAATCATGCAAAAGACCAAATACAAACAAACTAAAGCACCATAATTTGATCATTTCATCATCAAATCACCTCATTTGAACTTAAAAGAAATACACATACCCAATATCTTTTATAACCTAACATTACTAACCTATGAACAAAACACAACTATGGTTCAATATAATCGAGTATACAATTAATTATTCATACCACATTACCCACCTCATATTTGCACTTCTCAATCACATATTTCCTTACCATATTCGAATTAATACTTGATTGGGTTTGCACAAACATTAACGATATAAATGACTATTATATCCAAAAGCTTGATAAACATACTTAACCAAAAGTTTAGCCATATTTGCATGGCTATTATATACATGAACCAAAAGTTTTCAACAACAAGGTCAAGTCTTTCCTATACATGCCTCTATCCAAAAACCAAAATGAAAGAGTACCAAAATTAGATCGATAGTGTGGTTGGTGTCTTGATGATCCCGTTGAGCGGTAGTCTTTACCTAATCTATAAAGCAGAGGAGAACATTACACACAAATAAGTTTACTAACTTAGTAAGTCCCAAGCTCAAAATAATACTACATTCAATTACTTAAACATTTAAATCATTCATCTCAACCATGTTATCATATTAAAATTTCTTTCACCTTTAGCACTACTATTTGAAAAAGAATCTCCATGATAGTACATTCAAGCTCAAACTCAATCATATAATACTTGTGCACATCAATCGTAATCTTAAATATACATATCCTTTGTACTCGTAATATCGGTTAAACTCTAGTAACATTAACCATATCAAACCTTACTTACTCACGAGCCTTTAACTAAACACATTAGCTCGATTTACCTTGAACAACAATTCGGTTTCTCCTTTGTAAAAGACATCAGGCATAGAACACCGCTAGGCATTAAAGCGAAATAAATCAAGCACAAGGCACGCTGAGCACGGCCGAAATAAATCACGGGCATGAAGCACGCTAGGCATTAAAGCGAAATAGATCACCAAAGACGAAGCACGCTAGGCATTAAAGCGAAATAGATCAAGCAAGACGAAGCACGCTAGGCAATAAGCTGAACATGTCACCGACACTAGGCACGCTAGGCATTTAGCCCGAATTCAACGCATTTAACATTTCAATACACTTTACTTAATACTGAAATCACCGCAACTTATATACTTCATACAACTTTCATTTATCAAACCAAACTTACTTACTTACATCACATTTAACAAATTAAACTCATTATCAATTTATACTACCACATTCGGCCAACATACATTTTTATGCTTTAAATTTCCTAACTTTATCATATGCAATGTTCATAAATATTCCTTTAATATACACTTGCTTAAGGACTTACCTCGGTTGTCGATAGACCGTGAAAATCGGCTATTCAAGAACCTTCGTCTTTCCCCGATCTAAATCCGTTTTTCTTTGCTCTTGATTTAAAACACATTAAAATTTATCTCATTCAACCACAATTCATCTCAATTTAGTCCCTAAGCACATAAATGGGCAAATTACTATTTTACCCCTAGAATTTCACAACTTTGTAATTTAGTCCTATTTGCATAACACACAAAATACACCAAATTAGCTAAGACTATACAAGGGCCGAATATTCCTAGGGACTTTACAAGTCCTCACATTTCATTTATTTTCAAATAGGCCTCTCTAAAAATTTATTTTTACAATTTAGCCCTAAATACTCAATTTCATCAAAACTCCCAATACAAAACATACTAATCTTTTACATATCTTTCATCTAAAATCATCAAATATCAAAAACCACATGAACACAACAATGGCCGAACATCAAGCATGCTTAGATTCAAAAATTACAACATGGGTCGATTACGGTTCGAAGCAACAATCTCAAAAACGTAAAATTTATCGAAAACTAACTAAAACTCACCTTAGATTTTTGGCTTCAAAGTCTTAGAAATTTTAAAGGGTTCAAAGCTTATTTCCTTCCTTCACAATCGGCCATGGATGAAAAAAAGAGATGATGGCTTTCTTTTCTTGATTATTTTAACATATAATAATTATTTACCAAATTACTAAACCAACCTTTTAATTAAAATAATCAAACATTTTAACTTAAGGACAAACTTGTCCATGGCGACCACTAACCCTTAAAATGGGTTATTTACCCTTTCAATACTTCCTATTAAAAGCCATACTCAATTTAACACTTTACACTTTAATTTGTAACTTTTACTTTTTACGCGATTAGGTCCTTTTATCAAATTCGATACTCAAGCGATAAAATTTTTTCTCGAAATCTTCACACATATAAATTCATATAAAATAAACACTAAATATGATATTTAAATATTTATCGGGCTCGGATTCGTGGTCCCGAAACCACCGTTCGATTAGGTCGATTCGATCTGTTACAACTCTCCCCCTTAAGGATTTTGTCCCGAAAATCTTACCATTAAACAACGTCGGATATTGTTGCCTCATTGAATCTTGAGCTCCCGTAGCCTCTTCAACTCCGTGCCTTTTCCACAGTACTTTCACTAATGGAATTTTCTTGTTTCTTAACTCTTTCTCTTCCGAGCAAAAATACGGATCGGTTCTTCCTCATCGTCATATCGGGTTGTATCTCAATCTCGAACGGAGCAATCACATGTAGCCGGATCGATCTGTATCTCTGAGCATAGAAAGCGTGAAATACATCGTGTATCCTTTCTAATTCGGAGGGTAACCTCAACCTATAAGCAACAGCCCAATACGTTCAATGATTTCATACGATTCGATGAACCTCGGACTCAACTTGCCTTCCAGACCAAAGCGGAGTACTTTCTTCCACGGAGAAACCTTTAAAAATACTCGATCTCGAACACGAAATTCAATGTCTTTACGTTTCAAATCAGCATAAGACTTTTGACGATCCGTAGCGACTTTCAAATTATCTCTAATAATAGCTACTTGCATTCGGTTTCTTTAATCAAATCAACCCGTGTATCTTATTCTCATTGAGCTCGATCCGGTATAATGGTGTTCGACACTTTCGCTGTACAAGGCTTCATAAGGTGCCATCTTGATACTAGATTGAAAGCTGTTATTATAAGCAAATTCAATCAAAGGTAGGTATCGTTCCCACGTACCTTCAAACTCGAGGATGCAACATCTCAACATGTCCTCAAGTATTTGAATAGTTCGCTCAGACTGACCGTTTGTCTGCGGATGAAAGGCTGTACTAAAATGTAGTTTAGTACCTAAAGCATCTTGCAACTTCTTCCAAAATCGCGATGTAAATCTCGGGTCTCTATTTGACACAATGGAGCTCGGTACACCATGCAATCTTACAATCTGCGATACATGCAATTCAGCAAGTTTATCGAGTGAAAAGTCTGTACGAACCGGTACAAAATGAGCTGATTTAGTCAGTCTATCAACTATAACCCATACGGCATCTTTCTTACTCGGTGTCATAGGAAGACCGGATACAAAATCCATTGTAATTCTATCCCATTTCCACTCAGGTATCATGATCGGCTGAAGCAACCCAGAAGGCACTTGATGCTCGGCTTTTACTTGCTGACAAATTAGGCACTTTGAAACAAATTCAGATATATCTCGTTTCATACCAAGCCACCAATAGAACTGTTTCAAGTCGTTATACATTTTCGTGCTACCTGGATGTATCGACATCTGACTATTATGGGCCTCTTTCAATAACATCTTAATCAAATCCATGTCCCTCGGTACACACATTCGGCCTTTATATTTCAAGCAGTCATTATCATCAATTCAAAATTCTGACTCTGCATTATTTTCACACTGAGCTCGTTTGACAGTCATATCTCTGTCAGCTTTTTGTGCATCACAAATTTGCTGAATAAACATCGGTCTTACTTTTAACTCGACTATGATTGAACTATCACCTGATATAACCATCTGTGTGTTCAATGCACGAAGAGCAAGCAATGATTTTCGACTTAATGCATCTGCAACAACGTTAGCTTTCCCCGGATGGTAGTCAATCACTAACTCATAATCTTTCAACAGTTCTAACCATCGACGTTGTCTCAAGTTCAATTCTTTTTGAGTCATCAAATACTTAAGACTTTTGTGATCCGAGTAAACATGACATTTCTTGCCAAATAAATAGTGACGCCAAATTTTCAATGCGAAAATAATGGCTGCAAGTTCTAAGTCATGCGTCGGGTAATTTCTTTCGTGCGGCTTCAGTTGCCTTGAAGCGTAGGCTATGACTTTGCCTTCCTGCATCAAAACGCAGCCCAAACCATTCAAAGAAGCATCAGAATAAACAACAAATTCTTTACCCGATTCGGGCTAAACTAACACCGGAGCTTACATCAAAAGGGCTTTCAACCGATCAAAACTTTTCGACATTTTTCGACCACTCAAACCGGACATCTTTACGCAATAACTTTGTCAGCGGGTAGCTATCATAGAAAAATCTTTCACAAATCGTCGATAGTAACCCGTAAGTCCCGAAAACTTGAATCTGGAAACATTTTTGGTGGCTTCCAATCAAGTATAGCCGAGATTTTGTTCGGATCAACTCGAATGCACGATCTTTGAAACAACATGTCCCAAAAAGTGACCTCTTTCATCCGAACTCACACTTACTAAACTTTGCATACA